>WEIU01001958.1:101591-143973 GCA_013389925.1 Aegithalos caudatus
AAAAAAAAAAAAAAGAGCACTGTCTTTTAGTTCCTTGAAGATATTTTTGATGGGAGCACTGGTGCACTCCTTTCTTGCACAGAATATTAGCTGTGTGATTAACAATTAGTCACTGAATATGGTAAACACTACTGAATAAATTCACCTGTAATCAAGCCAGATATGTTTATTCTTTGAGTCACAATGTTAACAGACATCGTTGTTCAAAGAAACAACTGGAAAATAACTTTTTTCTGTTTTCCTTCTGGTTTAAATGGAAAGAAAACATACCCTAAGCAATTTGTAACTGTTTTTTCCAGGAGAGAAAAGAGTGCCACATGAATTAGACATGCAAACATGAATTCAAAAGTCAAGTACATGAGTTCATGACCAGTATACAGGATGAGCAGTAACACTGTTAATATTGATACACAATATTACTTGTATAGATCCAACTGAAATGTGTAACACAAGCACACTATAAAATTTTCATTGTGTCACACAGAGCTTAAAAGTTAAAGAGTTCTTTAGATAGAGAGAAGAGACCTTTCTGTTTTGCTTTGTTGTACAGAGCTGTAATTGATAGGAATTACATTAAAAATTAATAAATAAAATTAAATCTTAGAAGAATTTAGTTCTGTAAAGAATTTATTTTAAAATTAGGATTGTCATGACTGGAAAATTTTAAACTATTTTTAAACTAGGTTGCAGAATTGCTTTAGAAAAATATAAGACCTTGCGTTTGGATTTCTGAAACTTTGCATCATATAGCAGAATAATTACAAATACAATATTTAAATATTTAAATGTTATGAGGAAATATTTCACAACATATGAGTTGTGAAAAAAAAAAATATATATATGTATATATATAAAAGAGCATACTTATTTTCTTTGGTATTATTCTGAAACAAAATGTCTAGAAAATTGACCTGATGATGAAAAATTCTTTGATTTCAACAGAACTGTGTAATCCGCCTCAATATGGCTTGTTAAACTTGTCTAAATGTTCCTAATAAATTTAAACAGCTAGAAAAGATACATAAGAAGGTTCATAAGGGGGAGTTTTCAGTTCCAAACTAGCACTGTAACAAGACATTTTTTTAATAAATGCTGTAAGAAAATACTTAGGCTAAACTCAAAACAAACTCTAAACATTAAAAGGCTGCACCTGATAACTAATAATTATCAAGCTAATCACTTACAGTGATAATTTAACCAGCTCTATCGCCAACACAATGCAACCAAGCACAACCTCTCTAATCTGCCTTCCCATTTTATTTAACATTAACAGATCTAAAAAGGTGCTATTCAGCAAAAAACAAATGACCAATGAAATATCCATATTAGAACGAAAAGCTGAGAAATAATCTAAAGTTATATATCATTGTTGACAGCTAAATTTAGTTAACGCGTAAAGTTCTGGTTTTTCTTCCTAAATCCATAACCAAATCTACTCTTCTGTTTACTAAGATTGCTATAATTTAACATCATAAATTCAGATAAAACTTAAAGCCCAACAATAAAAACTTAATTAGATTATATATGGCAGGAATACGTGGAAATGAAGGTACAAAATATTTTTCATGCAAATCACTACATATCGGTTCTGCCTTTTAAAAATACATACGTATTATACTTTAGGACACAATAAACCAACATTTTTAGTATATTAAAAGATTTGAAAGGCCATTTTTGAGTAGTTAAACTTGCCTGACACTTTTATTCATATTTTTTTCTTGTCAGTACTCAATGTCAGAATGAAATGGTATGCTTTCTATTTCAAGCATAAATTATTGACAAAACTCCTCAAAAATTGCATATTAAAAATCTGCCTAAAGCGTTACATTAGCCAAACCCAAACACTTTTTCTCAACTAAACCTTATCCTCTAGAAAGCTGATGTGGTTCTTTTTAAACCATTCGTCCATATACACACTTAGCTAGAAAGGCTAGATTAACACATTTTTGGTTTTTTTTGTTTTTTTGTTTTTTTTTTTTTTTTATATTAGTACAACAATTACAAACTAGGCATCAAGAAACAGTAGATTTTTTTTTTTTCACAAACCTCTGAATAATTTTGTCCTTTCTTTCTGAAAGTTATATACAAAATATACTTCCATGTCCAAACTGTCAATACTAGTTATTCATTTGTCTTACAGTAAATAAAACAACTGCTGAATTGACCATTTTTTTCCCCTTGGTTAACTGACTGGTGACAGTACAGCTACTGTATTATATATAACCTCTCTTTTATTTTCCTTAAAGAATTATAATGTTACTAACTCAGAGTCAGCGATGAAGTGTAAGAGAGCAGATTTGTAGTTTGAAAACAACCTCCAAATGCTCCATTAATAAAACATTTAACTAACACCTTACAGCATTACTAAACTTCACTTTCTCTGTTAACTAGCTTGAATTTGCCTCACGGGGCAGAACTCACCATTGCCATTATACAGAATCTGCATCGTTTCGAACTCCAGTGCTGTATATGTTGGATCTAAAACTTCACTGTAGTTTGCCATTTCCATGTCCAGTATTGGTTCTGAGAGCCGCATCATTGAACGCAAAAGCAGTGGAAAAGCTGTTCAAATGTACAACCTGCCCATTCTGTTTCACAGTGATTGATAATCCAAAGTTAACTATAACTCTGTCACTTACGTGCAGCAATGGGAGGAGCTGGAAAACTGCTTCTGCATGCTGTATTTTACCTGGGTATTTTTTTTTCTTTTATGATACAGTGCAACCCTTCTGATAATCTTGGAATGCTTCTTGAAATAATCTTATCAGGAGTTGTACTGGTTCCAGTTCTTGCACGAGCCCAAGGACGCACACGCAGGAAGCCTCCTATCCCTCATGCTTTGCTGAACATTTTGCTGTCAATGTGTGGTACAAACAGTTCTAAACAAACTACTCTGGTTGTTCTATGTAGAGACTGTAAGTTCATACACGGTTTTGCTCTCTCTCATGTCAGGACAATAAGGAAATGTGATATGATTATGGACTATCTCAAACTATACCCAAATCACCCACCTACATATTTTTAAAGACAGCTGTAAAATCACCCATTTTACAGCTGATAGTGCTCTTTCCTACTGGCAGTGACCTAGCTCTATAGGCATCATTAAGCAAGGCTTCAAGTCACAGAAGTCGGCAGAAAGACCAGTTCATAAATCCCCTCCATCACACACTGTGCTGCTGCAATGACTCCAGGCACTGTACCCTGCAGCCTCTCAGACAGTGACTTCCTGCTCTAACCCTTCTTCATACAAGATGTGATGGCTGCATGGCATTTCCAAGCACCATTCAGATGAACGGGGGAAAAGAAATATTAATCACCTCCACTGTAATGAAGAATCTCTGGGTAGATCCACAGCTCATCAGTTGGTAGACATGGCATGTACAAACCCAGTTAAAAAAACTCCTGGTAAAGCTTCTTGAATCTGTGCCAAATATATAGCTGAACAGCAGAATTTCACTTGCTAATCTGGTGCTTTCAAATGTTGGATAGCAGAATTTCAAATGGCATTATTCTCAATACATTCTTTACAGAAAGCTACCCTTTACACTGCTGAAAAACTGTTGCATAAAGATTACATATATAGGAAAACTATCCAGATTATGCCTAATTAACAGGAGCGAGTAACTGAACAGCACTGAAATGTGTATTCAAATGGAAAAGTGTCTGCAGTTCCTACTCACTAAAAGTAGCTGTAAAAGAGCACCACAACCAACTCCTTAATTAATTAATTAATTAATTAATTTTAAAAGCCATTTATGAGAGACAAGTTACCAATAAACGAGGCAAATCTACATGAAAAGACCCAGAAAAAAAAGGCTTTTCAAAATTTATCTTTCTAATACCCATGTCCCCAGGGTTACCTGAGAGTCACAAATCATCCTGTCTCCTTGTGAACATGTAGAGGCAGTCTCAGGCCAGTTGTCCTCCTGACTCCAGCAGAGCCCAGTAACATAATTATGACAAGAGGATTCTTGTATTATTCACAGATCTATCCCTAAACCAAAGCATATTTACAGTTGTGTTACTGCTTGCACAAATTCTCCTCAGATTTTGGAGGGTCCCCACAGGGGTTGTACTTTTCAACCTACTGCTATTCATTTTCCTTTAAACCATTCATCCATTATTATATTTAATGAGATATCAAAAAACTGCGGAAGTTACTTCTTTAAAAGAGCAACTGATTTGACTACAAATACTTCCTATACATGACAGATGACAAATAATAAAAAATGGCAAATTTAAAAATATTTAAGAATATTAATGAAATTTTAGAATATTTACTGCCTACAATCATAGAAAAAAATACTCAGAAAGTGTCACTTCACAATACTGGAAGTGTACAAGGTTTCATACTTTTGAAACACATTAACATTTCTTTCTTTCAATTAAAGAAATATATTAAATTAAGGTTGATGGAAAGCTGTTTGTTGACAGCCATTATTGTTTAGGAAATTACTGTAATTTCATCATGAGATGGAATAATTTTATATTACCTGATGGTTCAGTTTGAAAAGTTTCTTCTGTAGCAGGATTTGTTGTATTTACTACAACCATTTGTTGTATTTGTAAAGTATTTGCTATAAAACTAATTACTAGTTATATAAAAATGATTCATTGCCTTAATATGCTACTTAGCATAATATAAAAAGGCTTACAGGTTAACTAGAATTATCTATTGTTCTTCAGTGTACACTTTTTGATAATACGTTCTATAAATATGATCTGGCTCTTTAATACTAAAACCTTATGCTTACAAACATATCCATTGCATATTTTTTATTTCAAAATACAGTCCTGAAAATATTCTGGCATATAAGTAAATTTAAAATAAGGGAATGAATGGAAGATGGAAGATATCATGTATGACATGATCAAATCCTGCTATTCCCTCTGCTATTAGCAGAACTTCTTCAATGCTGCCAAAACAGGTCCCTTAGTGACTGCTAAAGAGAGGGAATGAATTGACCCTTCATACTTCTGTCATATAAAAACTCATTTCAATTGATTTTTTAATATGGAAAAATGTATGCTATAGGAAAGACATTCTTTATACTATTTTTTCATGTTTTGCTAAGGAAACTTCTTACAGTCAAATCTTGCACTCATAAAAATGTGCTTTCTGGGGGATTTTTGGCTTCATGAAGTACATCATGAACAATTAATGTATACTAAATCACTGTGGTAAAATATTAATATGTTTTCATTCAGCCTTAGGTGGATTAGAATGCAGCTCTGGTATTAGAGCAGTTGATGAAAGAAGCTAATGATGAACAGCTTTTGGTCTTATGTCAGTTCAAGCTTTATACTGTTCACTAGTATTCAGAGTCCCACACAGCAGATTTCTTTTCATATTGGACACCTGCACTGTTTTTCAAATTCTGAACAACACTGCATCTTGTAGTATAAAATAGTCTAAGTCAAGTCATTTACTACTGACAGCCAAGAAATATCAGCCTAAGGTAAGCAAAAGTTTTAAAACTGTGTAATTAGTCAAGCTGCTAAGCACTTCTTTGAGATAAGTGATAATGTAAATTTGACTAAGAAATAACTGCTCAAAGTCAATTTTGCAGTAATTGTGAAGAGAAAGCTACACAGTAATGATTTTGTTCATGTGGTTTTCTTGTTTTTCTTTAAATCTGATGACCTCAGGATCACATGCAGAAAGCATTCCTATCTTATCTTTAAGACTATTAACTCTGTTAATTGTTCAGCTCTCCCTATTAAATGTAATCATTCTTTCTGACTGTGGTATAAAATACAGCAGAACCTAATAAAATCAAGGTTATTTTCATAAAAGTCTTTCTGAAAATAAAAGCAAATCTCAAACTTCTGTCACCACTGAAACAGTTTTTGGTTTTCTCTCATTGTGTTTGTTTGTTTGTTTTTTGTTTTTTGTTTTTTTTAACAAGTTGCAATATGTCCTTTTACCTTTCCAGCTTAGTAAGAAATGCAGGTTGCCAGAAAAAATTGTTAATTCAAAAGGTTTGTTTGTTTTGTTTTGTTTTCTTGTTTCCCATGTATTCTGGATAAGAACACACCTTCACTGTATTTCCTGCTTTGCAAGTACAGTGAGTTGTGGTGGACATACTTGGAAGGCATCCTGTTTTTGTCAATAACCTGTCATATTTATCCAGAATGCTGGCAAACCACATATTTTGATCTGTATGCCCTCTTGATGGTTGGCACATGTAGGACAGGGCATGTATGGATGCCATTCTAAAAACCCTAAAGAAACCATATGAGCTGGGCCAGAATGCCTCCTTACTACAGCAAACTCAAAGACTCCAAACCAGACTCCAAACAGAGAGTTTATTTGGGGTTTTTTTGCCAAAAGCTTGCTACCCAGGAAGTGGTGTGAAAATTTCCACACACCTGTGGGCAATCTCATCTTTGGCTTACAAAGATACACGCCCATGTAATACCACAGACTGAGTTTCCCTCTCCTGGAACACACCCTCAGTGCCAGGGAGAACACTGCTAGTCACCACCAAATCAGCTATTCTGACATACACCCCAAAGTGCTTCATAAATAGTCCATGAGTAATGACTGGAAAATGTTTGCTTGTATTCTAAAACATAAAATTATGACATGTTTGACATGGAAATCTTTGTAACACTGTGACATTACTTTATTTGATAGAGATTGCTGGCTTTTTATCTTTATAAATAAATAAAAATGTTAGAATTGGATCAGATCTAAAAATCAGTGATAAAGTATAAATATGTATTCATGTATAAATGTGTATTCCTAAGCGTCTTCAAAAAGAAACAGCCTTTTTTCTTAACACATAAGTAACATGATGGAAAACATGGCTACAGTTCTCTACATCTAAGATATTACAACAAGGCTTGTAAGGTTGTCATGCCCCTCTCTACCCCCAAAAAAAAAATTTCAGAGCCAGACAAGGACAAAGTTGCCTTTGATCTGGTTAATGTGAAAGGATTTTTCAGAGAAATTTGTGAATCATGAGAATAAATATGTAGCACAAAGGCTTCAACTAAGGTGACCAAAGGCATCATCTCATACTACTCAAAGCCAGCACCAATTTTCACCTTCAAAAAGTAAATTTATGTCACTTAGACTTTTCAGTTTGTCCCAAAAAATATTGTGGTTAAAAAAAGCACTTGAAAAGCAAAGTCAGTACCAGAATTGAATAACAGGTTTTCATGGCACACTTATTAGGCAAGGTGGTAAGATTAGCTGCAACAAATCATGCCAGGTGAAACTGAAGTACAGATCTTTCTGGGAAATCCAGGCTAAGCCTTTTTTCATTACTCACATTTTTAGACACTTAGACCACCCCAGATATTCTATAGAAAGGAGATTCTTGCACATATTGAATTTGCCTCTTTTTTCAGTTAAATTGGTCATTCATTATGTTGAGCTCCATTCTAAAATACATCATATATAGCTTTCTTTTATAAATTATGTTGAGGGTTTTTTTGTTTGTTTGGTTTTTGTTTTGTTTTTTTTTTGTTTTGTTTTGGTATGGTTTTTTTGTTTGTTTGTTTGTTTGTTTGTTGTTTTTGTTTGTTTGTTTGTTTTTTATTTTTATTTTGGTGTAACAGGGAACAGACAATTATTGTGAGGTCTGATTTTCTTCATATTTAAGTTTTTGTCTTAAAGTATTATTCGTCTTCCAGAACAACCAGCTACAACTTCAACAGTCATGAATGTGAATAAATATAAAAAACAAAAATAAATGCCTGGTGTCTGACTTGTCAAATATTATGGACCCACCCCACAGCACTCTTTAGAGCTTGAAATCATCCCCAAATAATTATTATGATGTCAATGACTAACATACATCAGAGTTTCAGAGCTGAGTGAGAGATCTAGCACTCCAAATTCTTTGATGAGCAATTTACAAATTTAATCTTGCATCCACTTAGGTATTTGCCCTGTCAGTAGCTGAGGGGAAATATCAAAGGAATATGAAAGCTCTAAAATATTTTGAGCCTGAAGAATAGTTGCTGCAAGATAATTTTAAGGATAATTTACGCTTGCTGAGGACATAGCCTGCTCTCAGATTCTCCTGCTCTATTCCAAATATAATTTTCTCCATCTTATTCTAAAAGGATAAATGACTGATTTATTTATTCACTTTATATACCACAGTGTCATTGAGGAGATATGATGCTAGGATAGCAATAGTAATATAATGGTGTCATATGCAAAGTGATGTTACATCCACTCTTAAGGTGAAGGTAGACAAAGCTATCTTTAGGTTTATCTGATTTTATTTAGCACTTACAATGCACACATACATCAATGAGTGACCTGGGTAGCATCTCACGAAGTATAAGACACATTGCAATTCACAAACCCTTAGTTGTGTTCTCTCTTTAACAGAAAGGTGTTTTGAGGATGATTCCCACATTGTATTCACTCACAGCCTTCACAGAGAAAAATTATTGGCAGTATCCTCTTCATTTTGCAGGTGTCCCATGCTACTGTTTGTCAATGATTTAGTGAAACCCATGGTGTATCTGTGACAGCCATCCAGCAAATAATACCACCAGTAGGAAGTATTCAAGGAAAAGCCATCTCATAGCAAGAGGTCAAACATGGACCATTGCATTACAGGCCATCACTAAATGTCAACAGCTAGCTGCACAGCTGCACAGCTGCATTGAGGGGGAGCATTGTGTCAGGGCGATGGAAGAGTCAAGGCCATGATGATACCAGTGGAAGTAGCACATTTCTATGGGAAGATTTAGAAGGATGAGTAATAATGAAGTGGAAGCTTGGAGACAGTAATTTAAAAAAGGAGGCTGAGGGGTTCCCTCATTGCTCTCTACAGCTTTGGAAAGACAGGAAGTGGATGGAAAGGGATGGAAATGCTGATCTCTTCTCCCTAATATCCAGAGATGGGCTGAATGGGAATGGTTCAGAGCTGTGTCAGGGGAGGTTTACAGTGGACATCGGGAAGAATTTTTTTACCAGAGGGTGGTCGAACATGGATGATTTTCTAGAGAGGTGATCAGTGGCCCAAGCCTGCCAGTGTCTAAGAGGCATTTGGACAATGTTCATCAAGGTTTTAATTTGATCAGAGATGATTTGGTCAGGCAGTTGGACAAGACAGTGGTTTTAAGTCACTTTCAACTGAAACATTCTATTCTATTCCAATCTAGTCTAGTGTATCCTAATATTTTCTATTCAGTCAGAACATATGACAGATACAAGGGTTAGGCAATAAAGAACAAGGACACAGAATATGTAGCCATTCCAGGAGGATGTCCACAGTAGACTGCAAGCCATGTAGATATCAAATGTTATGCAGATTTAAAATCTTGTTTTATGTACACATATGTTTATATATAAGTATGTACAGACAGGAATTTATTGTCAGTGTTGTTGTGACGGTTGAATTTGCCTATTGAATTATCACTGAGTATATCTACAAAAATGAATCTGACGGGAAATTCTCCCTTTTACATACAGATTCTTAGTTATTCTTCACATTGTATTGTCCATGTCCAGATTCTCTCCATACAAATAGCAAATGTGTATTTTGCCAGTTCAATCCATTTCTGTGCTTGCTTTCTGTCCAGATAAACAATAGATTTGCTAACCCTATCTGAGGTTAGCAGTCACTATTAGAAAATTATGCGTATTTATGGTGAGGAAGGATAAAAACCAGGATACTTTTTACATTGCAACAGCTTAGGTATACTGTTAGGTATGTGAATTACTATTAGGTAGACTTTAGTACTTAATATTTCTATTTTAACTTAATGTTTTTTAGTTCATTTTATTCTTGAAAACTCACTATAGCCATGAAGTGTTGATCATTTAGAGGACTTAAAGGATTTTTGTAGCATAGAATTTTGTGGTGAGATTTGCTGAGGTACAGTTAAATGACTGGATACGTTTGTTAATTATTTGCTTAAATCAGGTAACTTATTATTTTCTGCTACACACAGGAAAATTAATCAGAGAATTGTCCTGGAGAGCAGAGTGAAATGAGAAGGAAAGAGGAAAGAGTTCAGGCCTAAGATAAAACCAAACCATCATGCTACAGATAAGAAAGACTAAGCACTCCTGTTCAGTCATCCCCAGGTGATTAGTAATTTCTTAACAAGCCTTCTTGGCAGGTTTTATGCAAACTTGCTCGTAAACAATGTTTTATATAGCTAGTTAGATAAAATTAACTTACAATTTACCCACAGTTATCTTAGAAATACCATATAATGAGATTTTTTTTCTACAGATAAACACCCTTGCCTTTGTCATACACAATAAAAGAGTTCAAAAAGAGGTTAACCAGTATCAAGGCAAGGCTTGTTTGGTATTCTTTTTTTCAGCTTGCCTGGAATCTTTCTTTTCTTTGTGATCAATTAATCATAGTGAGTCTTCTAATTTCTATATTCTATCCCCTACTGAATGAGTTATGTATTCTACATAACATTTCAAAACAAACTCAGTACACTTCTGCCCATGCTAGTGACTATATAACTCTTGGTCCTACGTAAAAGGCTAATTAAATAACTGAACAGTCAGACAAGTGCCATTCTTTTCAGTTACTCTGTCTAAAATTAAAATTTTTAACTACAGCCTAAGCTGACTCATCACATTCCTGCAGAAAGAACGTTGTGTCAACATACTCAGTTTAACTCTTCCAAGACACTAGCATGGTTATGCTTAGCTTAACAAGTTCTCTAATCACTATTGTTACAAAAATAAGTTTATGAGCACTTCAGAGCATAATAAAGACTACCAGTTTTGAGTGAAACTATGACATATGAACAAAAACTTCAAATACTCCCTGAACAAAATAACAATGAGAAAGCATAAAAGCACATTCTCTCAAAGACCATATTTCAGATCAACTAACTCTCTAAAGCAGCAAAATAACTCAATTTTATGCATCAAATAAATAAGTTTTTAGAACAACTCACAGCCTAGGAAGGCATGTGTGTACAACACCCTGATTTTTATAAAACCATAGAATGATTAGGGTTGAAAATTACCTAAAAAATCATCTAGTTCCAACTCCTCTGCCATGGGCAGGGTCACCTTCCACTAGACCAGGCTGCTCAAAGCTCCATCCAGCCTGGCCTTGAACTCTTCCACGGATGGGGCATCCACCACTTCCCTGGACAACCTCTTCCAGGGTCTCACCATCCTCACAGTAAAGAATTTCTTCCTAATGTCCAATGTAAACCCACTGTCTTTCAGTTTCAATCCTTTCATCCTTGTCCTATCACTGCATGCCCTTACAAAAAAATTCCTCTCCAGCCTTCTTGTAGGCTACCTTCAGGTACTGAAAGCCTGATAGAAAGTCTTCCTGAAGCCTTCTCCCTAAAATTATTACATTTCATTACTTAAGAGAACAAAGTAATTCTTGCTTTCACCAGACATGAACTGACAACAGTATCTCCTGGAAAATTCAAACAATTCTGTCTTAAGAATCAGGGAGATCAAGGACACCTGATATCTTTATTAGTAGAGACATCTATACTTTAAGCACAGAAAATTCAGATCCCAATGGGCACAAAGCAGAATCCTCAGAAGTAGGAGCTCAAGCCTTTGCTTTGCTGTACACATCCAGACACTCTTCAATTGGGCAGTGGTTATTTCTTTAATTTTAACAGGTTAGGCCTATTCCCAGGTAGGAACAAAACATTAAATACTGTGACTTCACAGAAATACAGATATATCTGCTCCTGACAGATTTTAAACAGTGATTTTAACAAGCTCAGAATCAGTAGAAGTCCATTTTAAATGCTGATGATAAATATTAGAAAATTATTGGGCTGCATCTCTTTTAACTAATGAAGTCAAAACACTGATTGAGCTGAGCAGGAAAAAATTCACTGGCATGGAAGATAAGAGAGAAGTGGTCTAGCAAAGTTTCAATTAGTCTCTATCTTGAGAGGAGGTTAGAGGAAACTTTGAGAAATGGTCATAAGTGGAGTTACACATAAAAACACAATGCAAGTCAGGGAGATAAAATATGAAAAATTATGTGTAGCTGCAGTGATGTAGGTTACATGATAAAGTTTACCTCCAATATTAGATAGATTAGATAGATTAGAACTATTATAGATAACAGCTGGGTCTGTGTGGATTTTCTGGACCTGAACAACATCCACATGGCTGTATTCCTTGTTTTAAATGTATTTAAATGTAATTTAAATGTAGGAAGGCTCTATCATTTTATTTGAGAACTTTGCAACCAGTAACATTATTTCCCCATCTGTGAGAGAGGGACAAACTATAGTCCCCTTTTAATAAACAGAGAAATGAGGCAAAGGACAACTAAAGATAGTGTTTATGACACTTGATTCCACGTGTCTACAATACAGTTGCCTGCACACAAACCAGACATTCAATCCCCTTTGTATATAATGAGCAGGAACAGGCACACCTAAACAGATTCCTCAAAGTTATCTTTTACAGGTTGAACTGAATCACCTCCACTTCTTCCCACTGCTTGTTTAATTAAAGGTTGTTTGTACTCAAACAACCACAACACCTAGAGTCAGGTGAGGTGAATCTACATAAAAGACTCCCCAAAATCTGAGAAGAGAGCTGAAGATGGAGAATCTGGATGGAGACTCACCTCCTACACTTTCCACTGGAGCATATCCTTGAAACTGAAAATATATAATATAGCACAACTGCTACAGCTTATAAATACCAGGAAAAACATCCTTGATATCTTAAAAAAATAAAATATTTTAAATGTCCTAGTTCAATAATTAATGTTGTCACCAACTTAAAATATATTTCAAAGGGCATGAGCCTCAAAAGAGTCAGCCAGCTTCACAGAAATGGCAATGTGTGAAATCATAAAATGATGCATTATACCAATTGAGGATTAACAGAATCAAACCTAAAAATCAAACTAAAATTGAGCTAGATGAAGAACATTCCTCAGAAAACAACAAAGAAAATATTAAGTCACTATATCTAAATGGGGACAGTTGTCCTGCATGGTCTTGCCTGCAATCCTGGTTTGTGAATGGGCACCCAAAATCTCTATGACCAAAAGACAGGACTACAATTTTCTTTAGAAGGTACACCAAGCACAGGTTGTTTTCCTTGCTGTTACCTCCTCTAGCCTAACAACCAGGAATACAAGGCATGCAGAAGACATGGGTCACTTCCCCACCTTGCTGGGACACTGTTCAGATGCATCTCCTGGGGCCAGGACTGTGACACACATACACAGTGGCAGGAACAGCATGAAGTTAAGCTGTCTTCTCAAAGCTACACTCTATTTTGATGAAAAGGGGGAAATCACAACAGATTTGTTAAGTTTATCTTCAAAGACACATACAAGTTGCCACACTCCAGAGTTTTTGAGTTTTCTTTAAAACAATGTAGTAAAGATACACATCTTTTTTCTGATTAAGGAGAAAAAACTGCTGTGAACTGTACTTGTTACTGATTAAATGCCCTGACAACACCTAAAATTGATTAGCCTTCTACATAACATTGCTTCAACTAGACACATGAGAAAATATCTAAGGTGACAGATCACTTTTTCTAAGTGAGTTCTGTTAATAAATCGGCATTTAAACTACATTACTATTTAAATACTCCTATCTGATTTATGAGAACAGCAGAAATAACTTCCTGTGAAACTGTAGTCCTTCAACTTTGAAAAAGAAGCAGTAGAAAAGACTGTCCTAGTCAAAAGAACAATTTGTTTAGCAATCTGGAAACTTGAGTCAGTAGCAGTTGTATTCAAGGAAACAAAGATGACTTTCACTTAGGTGATGGAAATTTCACTACTAGGTGTATCTTATTTATCTTAAAGTAGATTACACATACAATGAAACAGCTATTTGAAAACCTTCTGAATCTGCAGGTGAGTAGAAAAATAGGAGTAACATGATTTTCTTTGAAAGGTGATGTAAGGTTGACAGTCAAAGTCTAGCAGTTGTAGTGTCTGACTGCTAAATCTATCAACAACATAACGGTCGAAGCAAAAAGAATAGCAGTGTTGGCTGTTTGAAGTGAAAGTCCTGCTTGGACTAATAAAGATGACACTTGTTGCTAAAACTTGGGCTTGCCTGGGCTTTTGAGTAAGTAAAACTGAATGACACTGGAACTTCTTTGTTACACTTACTTTTTTTTAACGTATAATAAATCTTAGGGATAGGAAACATCATAATATTTTCCCGTTGAAGACTGATGTGACTAGTCTCATTTGATCTATATAGTGTTTTTGGGAGAAAAATAAGGAAACAAAACTAGAGTACTGTTGTCTACTATTATCTTGAAAAGAACAAAAAAAAATCTGAAAACTATTCCTAGGAAGTGTGGCAGAAGTAATTACTTTAGGAACCCAAAGTTTTCAGAATCATTGAATACTAAAAATACTAAATAATAAAATACATGAAGACACAATCTTTTCTGTAACCAGTTTGATTTTACATAAGTGAAATCATACTTTTCATTATTTAGGAGAGAAAAACAAATACTGGGCTCTTTGTTAATTTCCAAGACTGAAGTGAATTAAAATAATTAAAGTAATATTGTAGCAGATTGCTGTATTACATTGTTTTTAAGTGAGGGAAGAAGAAGAAAAGGAAAAAGAAAGAAAAGGAAAAAGAGAAAGAAAAGATAAAAGAGAAAAATTAAAATTAAAAAGAAAAGTTTATTCAGTTAATTTCTGAAAGGGAACTGAATAGAAAATGCAGTCAAGAAAGAAGAGACACAGGAGAGAACCAAATGACTGGGTATTTGTATAACATCCATTAGCAAGTTCTGTGAGTTCAAAAGGAGGACTGTTTCAAATACTGCTATGGACATAAGGAATCTTTATATGATTAATCCTTTACTTTCAGGTTCTCAGGAACCATTGGTGGCTTCCTCAGACAGAGACTCCTACCCTCCCCCAAACCCTTAATTTCAGGTTCTCAGGAGATCATACAGTTCAACTTTCTTCTCACACCAGGTTTCTGAGGGCTTAAAATACTCATATCCAAAAATCTTTTGAAGAATAGAGACTGTCTAACCTCTCTAGAAACTCTGTTTTCCTACTGGACCTGGTGTCCCCTGGTTCTCACAATGGGAATTTTTCTTTTTACATTCTACCTGAAATACTTTTATTTCAACTTACATCCTAGTCTTCCAGTCATCTTAGCCATCACAGCCCTCTCGCCTGCACCACAGTGAAAGTTCATCTATTTCACAAACAGCCTTGAGGTACCAGAGGCTGTCATGAGGGTCTCTCCCACAAAGCCATCTCTAGGCTGAAAGAACTCTGGTCCATTAGCTTGTCCCCAGCTGGTCAGGTGTGTCAGCCCATTACCATCTTGGCAGCCCTCCACTGACCTTTCTTCAGTCAATCCATTTATTTCCTCACAGAAAGAAGGGGGTGAGTGGGCAATGATGCACCATTTTAGATGTCATCTAACAAGTGCTGAGTAAAAAGAAATAATAATTTCCCTGAGCCATGCTAACACAGCCCAAGATGCTGCTGGCCCTCTTCTCCTGGGATTCACTGCTGGGTCATGCTCTGCTTGCTGTCTGCCAAGACTCTTTGGTTCTTCACAGCACAGTTTTTTTCCTGGCTAGTCCTCTAATTCTCTCCCCAGTACAGAACTGTTCTCCAGTTGTTTTCCAGTATCACAATTTTCAATGAAATTTTTATTCCCTAAGAATCACAACAGCTTTCTAGACTGCCCAGGCTAAATTACTAGCATTAATTGCACTCCCTATTTTTCAGGTGTATACATAAATAAAATTACCATGGTGGACTTGGTTTGAAAAAATTGACTTAGCTGTCTCAAACAGCTGTAATTAAGACACAGCCATATCTGTTAATTTAGCCAGAATAAGAAGCCAACCAATCACTTCTGGACTCATTTCCTACAGCCAGCAGAACTCACCTACACCTGCTGCTATCTGTCATTCATCTGACAGTGAATGGCATTTCTGCTTCCATCTACACAAGAAGTGGAGTTAAAAGCTGCCATTACATCTGGAATTAAGGAGCACTAATGGCTTGCCAGCCATGGTCAGGGCTTGAGAATGTAGATCTTACTGAAGGAGACTAAAAGGAGTTGGTTTGCCCATCTCAGGGAAGTGAAAATTGAGAGAGAGATTATTCTACAAATAAATCATGGGCTGTAAGCTACATAGGGGAAAAACTTATTTAGACAATAAAACAATTCTGCCATAAGAACAAAGGCATACATTTGAGGCTGGCAAGTGGAAAGCTTCTAAACGAGTCAGGGTTATGGCACTGCAACAAACCTCCTCTGTTTGGGCAGCAGAGGTGAGGAACCTAACTGGTTTTAAGATATGGAGAGAAATTTATGAAAGGTATTATATGGGTTGGTGATGTAAGCCAACTGAGTGACTCAGGAGATCTCTTCAAGTCTTATTATACTGAACATTTGCATCATGACTATTTTTTTGTAAAGTGGCCAGTGGAAAAAATCAAGTATATTATTCTAATTAAAAATTAAAGAAACATAAATGACAAAAAGTTAACATCATCGTGATAAGCAATTAACAGAATTATGCTGTGATTAATCTGACGCATAATTAACAAGTGCTATAAATGATGTTATCCATCTAATTTGCCCAGCCTGGAGTAGCATTATTCTTGGGCATGTTTAGCAAGTTCTGTGGTAATATGCACTTGAATGAAGTGCTCTTTACTAACGTGTTCAAATTCACAAAGCTGTCATTAGAATTGCAAATAAGATATACACCAGCATAATTTCCTTTGCCCATCATTTTCTCTTCTTTGGAACTATCCCTGACAGAAAATCAAATGTAACAAATCCAAAAGATGTTTGCACAAATTGAGCAAAAGTAGTGTTATTAAACACAAAAAAATTACAAAAAAATCATCATGATGAACCAAGTGGGACTGATTTCGAAACACAAGCTGCTACTGAGTAGGAAAGAACAAGAATCATGGAGCTTACTGGGGGACAGAGGAAAACACTCAAGGTAGAATTCACATAACAAGTGGATATTTTTCAAGTGATATATATTTAAGGCCTGGAACTGAAGGATCTCTCATCATTCAAAGTCTAATGAAATTAGTAGTAAAAATCATCACTTTCAAGTATAATGTCATCATGTTCAATATATGTTGGAGTTGTAAAGTCCTTAATAAGCTGACTAAAGCTTACCAATTTAAAAAAAAAGAATGAAGTAACTAATGGCTCACAGGTCTTCCAACTTTTCCCCAAAGGATACTGGAAAATCTGAACTGGAGAAAGTAATAAGATATGATGAGGGAACAATGGCCTGATGAGGAGCACACACAGCTTTGGGTAGACAAAACAATGATACCGTTCAGCAAAAATTTTGGGGGTGTGCATGTCTTCCACCAACCTACTACCAGCTTCCCCAATTTCATAGATATTTATATGGCTTTCAGAAGAACATGATCGTTATAACTCTAAATGGCCACCAGTTTCTGAGTGAGAGGCATGTTGGAACAGGTCAGGTGATGATACAGTCTCCAGAAAGCAAGGAAGTTAGTGAAGCCTACAGAAAAAACTTACTTACATTTAAAAAAGAAAACAACAAAGCACAGACACTTCAGTTCTTCATACACAGATGAGGAATGGCTGATTTCCTAGGCTGTGCTTCCATCCTCATTTCTAGGTAATACCTGCAGCCAAGAAGAGTAAAATAAATGCTAAGATACCTGCAATGCTAACCAAATATGCTCCTAAATAAAATTCTTATTTGGATTATAAAGGTTGAGAATACTGTGCTTTCATTCAAGGCATAAAGGCATTTCTGAAGATTAAAGAAAATGCTTAAGTCATCAGACAACATTGATGCCAGATTTTCTTCCACTTGTAGAATAAAAAAGCATAGAATTTATACAATGTCTTGAAATACTATCTGGAAGGATTACATACAGGGAATAGAAGACAAAATGGTTTTTAAGACTGCAGTTCTGTTGACATAGAAGCGTATGAATAAAAGATCCCCTGCTCTTTGGATGACTAATGTTTAGGTAAACTGGGTAAACTACATAGTAAAAGAGGATTTGTAATAGAAAAGCCTGAAAGAAAAAACAATTTTAATTTGACTATGTGCACAGCATTTCAAAAAGGATGAAAGAATGAAAGAAACAAAGGGACATTTTGTAGTAACCTTGAGAACTACTTTACAGCTCTTGCAGCCTTGCTGACTTTTCTTGGGTGGGGTAAACTGCACTTTTAAATGTTAAGCTTCAGCTAGGCATGCACTACCTATTTATTGCTTTATATATATTCATTTCAATGCTGTCTATTAATTCAATACATTCTTATGTATGTGTAGTCTATACATTTATAACCAACTCTTAAATCCAAACAAAATATGCATTGGTCCCTCATAAAGTTCTGAAAGACAATTTGCTTTCTGCACCCCAAGTATAACTTCATGCTCTTAAGATCCAAATANAAAATATCTGCCTGCTTCAGCAGCATTCTTTGCTTCACCTTTTACATTGCTTGAAACCTTATGGGTAATACATCCTACTTTCCCTTGGAAGAAAGTGACAACACAGAAAATCACTTCTAAACACCAGGGATGAAACTAACTCCCCTTATTTAGATACAACAGGACTTTAGTCAAGAACAGAGATTCTTACAGTCTAAATTGTAAGTCTGCTGAGGTACTACACTCTTTATTGATTTTGTAAACTGCAGTGCATGCAAAATAGAAAGCAGTAAAATTATTAGCCCATCAGTACTTTCTGTCCTCAGAAGTGATACTGTTACACCAGCATGCCAGATTGATTCTGGCATTATCATAAATTAGACTATTTTATTCACCAGTTAAACATACATAAAATTAATTCTTATCTGCATATTTTCACATATAGCCCCCGGAGCAAGAATATAAAGTTTAGCTAACAGTGGAGGAAAAAAAGCACTACTTTGACACATTCTCTCCCACTGGGATTGCTATAAAGGCACATAGAAATCATCAAGGGTTCTAAAATGGGGATGAAGCCTAGAAGTGGATCTGCTCTTGAGGTTCCTTTCTGCCTCTCTCCCTACCCTCACTCATCTATGCAAGGTAAATCATTCTCTTCATCATTAATGATGTGAAGCTGGAATCTCAACAGGAAGCACACACTTGTCTATGTACCTCTTTTAGTTCTACATTTTCAGACCTCCCTTACACACCTAATTCTATAGTCATTAGTAGGGCAATAAAATGACATAAAATGAGCAAAGAGCAATAAAGCAATCATATTCCAGCATGTTTATTTAGTGTGGTCTTAATGACAGAGACCTTCGCACCCACTGATACCTGGAGCTGCTACTAATTCTCCTCTGCCTCAGATCCATGGTTATTACTACTCTCAGATTCATGCCCAATGTTTTTAAGCCTGCTTCACACAAACTTTGAAAAAAAAAGAAAAAAAAAAAAGAAAAAAAATCACAGAAAGAAAAATCAGTTTTAAGGTAGAAAAGAAAGCTTTGCAAATTCAGCCCAAATCTGCTTACATGGGAGTTAGATACAATGATAAATTTGCATAGGTACACTGAGGTTGTGCTAAAACCTGTGAATATGTGCCTTAGGCTTTGAGTATACTGTCCAAATTAGCTTCAAACATCAAATGGTATTTGGTGGCTGTTGTTATCGGACTGTAGACATATGCTTAGTGGTAAGAAAGTTATTTAAAATCTAATTACACACTTGTGAATCTGATGGCAAATCAAACTTCTCTCTCCCCAAAATACTCAACAATCAGTCAAGTTAATGTTGTACTAACTACAGCGTACTGTGATTAGTGATTAGTGATTAGTTCTACAACTCTTTCTATGTCAATCTAAAATCTGTTGCATTTCTTGTTCTTCTCTTGGTCTCTCCATCTTTAGACTTTTCTAGAGATAGTCACTCTTTTGCTTCGCCTTTTACCAAACAGATTGGTTTTACTGCAGATTTCAGCAGGGGTTTGTTTCTCTACGTTGAGCTCTGCATATCTGTCATCTTTCAGACTGGAATGAGATGCACAAATGTGGAAGCTTGGCCATAAAGTAGCAACTAGTCAGAACACATAACTGATGTGACCCAGATAACATGTGATATGCTGAATTAATATTACAAGCAAAACATACAACAGGATGAGTTTGCACAAGCAAGTGCATCCAATATATAGAAAATGTATATAGATTGCCAAAATTCTACAAATAGCATGCTCTACTTAGAGAAGTTGGTCAAAAACTACTCCTTTTCATTTAAATTTTCAGGTGTCCAAACACTATCCCATTGCACAAAAAACAGTTTGCTGAAATAAAAGCACAATAAAAAAGAGCTATATTTTGAATTATTTCAGTGAGCTAGGATCCAAAGTAAAGCACTATGATAAATCATATAATTTTGCTTAAAAGCAAGGGGCAACAAAACATGGACACAGAGAGAAGAAAAAAAAAAAAAAAAGAAGAAAAAATAATGGGAGAAAAACGAAACAAAGCAGTGCCTCTTTCAGAATGATTGAATCTTGCTTAATCCATATTTTACTCTCTGCTACATAATTTTACACTCTTGACAAAGTCAGACAGTTGGAAGAGGGTTTGAAAAACATATGTAACTTTTTGTCAACTTTATGCCTCTCTAAATTTAGAAGGCATTTCTGAATAAAGAAGCTAAAAATAAATCACAAAACAGTGTCAATAATGTGGTCTGAATTATCCAGCCATAAAAAAGATGAAAACATTTTTAATATATTTTAATAGAATTTTCATAACATAAATAATGGCAACAAGATGACTGGCCACAAAAAAGTTATTTGTAGCTGAACTTACAAAGATGACCTTTTAAAAATACCCTACACTGCCTGTATATACAGTGGCTTGTTTACCTACATGTTTTAACTGTTCTAAAAACTCATAGTTAAAATGTAGCCAACATGTACTTTACCTAATCTTAATAGCAAAACCTGGCACTGAGGTCTTGGACAAGCAAATATAGTCACATCAATTGTTAAAATTTTAGTTTTCAAAATGAAAATCGATACCAATTTATCTGGATATTGTAAATTAATGAAATATATATAAAAATTACTGTCTACAAATTTACATTACAGTTTTACTTTCAATAAATATATGTATATATAGAGAGAGAATATGCTTTTTGTACATAGTGAGTTAGAAGGTTATGCAAATGCACATATCTAAATATGCACATATTTAGATAGGGTCCTGTTTCAATGAAATCCCATTATCTTTAAGGATACGTGCTGATAAGCTAGAAGTTGCAACATATGCATTTTTATAAATATAGCAAGTTTAAATATGGAAGTTCTAAGAAGAAAACCTCAAGAATTTTGTAAACATTCAATATTAATTCTTTAGTTGTTACAGAAGCATCATTAAAAAGACCTGATAAGAATGGTAACTACTAGACTAAGTAAAAAATCTGATTAATATATAAAGTTTCTGAAAAAGCATCTACAGAACAATAACAACGAAAAATTGAAAACAAGGGATCAAGCTAGTTGTCAAAATGAAGAAAATGTTAGTTAACTGATTTATGAAAAATTGTTAATTAAAGTTTAAAAAGTTTAAAACTTTAGCAAATTAGAAATATTCTATCTCTAACAATAGTTAGATGCAGCACCAAAACCAGGTTCACATTTACATGCATTTCTTCCAACTCATTGCCTCTTCTCTACCCAATAGCATTATAGGTCCAGAACTGCAGTAGAGTGCCTTCCACATGCCCAACCAGTCAACAAGATTAACCTTTTTTCTCTTTGGGAACTTGTGACCAGTGAGGAGCAGAATGATTTAAAAGCTTTTTTACAACCTCTGTATGAGATTAATCATGTCTCACCTTACAAGTCATTCAAGTCCCTGAAATTTTTCATTCTGGTACCCTTTCATGTCAATCCTCTTGTTCCTTACTCTTTACAGTCTTATTAAGCTTTTATTTTCCTGAGTTAATGAATACAGACTTTTACCTCTCACTTTGACAAGTTCATTGCTGAAACCATTGTTCATCAGAAATTTGTAAAAGAAAATTACATTAATTCTATGAAAAATGTTGGTAGGTCAGAAAATCAAGCCACTGTTTTTGATTTTCCAACATATCTACATTAAGCTAAATAGATATGATCACACAATAAACTTGCAATATTTAACTGAATGCAGTCATCAAGTATACCATTCAGTAACCAAATCCACACACCAAATGTAGAAATTATTACAAAGCAGCATTACATCTCAAACAATAACAACATGTGCTATCTCCCAGGCAATACTAAGGAACCAAGGACACAATTTCTTTAGTCTTAAAAAAATATGTATCATTCAGGACAATTTTTTCAAACAAGCTGATGAAGAAAGCTATCCAGTACTCATAGTAAAAAGCAGAACTAGAAAAGACAAATTCGAACCCAGAAATAAACATTAGTCTAGAAATGGAGCTCACGTCAGTCTGAGGACAATCTTCAGATGACAGCTGGAATGCAAGTCTGATAAAAAATAATCAAATTTTAGTCAGACCAAGAAAATACTATTTTCATGGGTTTTATGCCATAAAAATAAAACTCTGTAATTCTTTTATGCCACAAAAATATTTACTAATTTGTTTATAGGCTCCCAATAATTTTAGCAGAAACAGTCTTTTAATATTATTGGAAGACACGGTATAGAAAACATTGAGGAAAGCAGTATCTAGTCTTCAGAAAATTAACTGAGATGAGATGATGAGATGAGGTGATGAGATGAGGTGATGAGATGAAACAAACAGAAATGAGAAGCAACACTGAGATATTCCGCTCTGCCGATGTTCCTTTCACAGAGAATGTTCTGCCCCCACTGGTTCCAAACACTAAAGGTAGCACACAAAGATTGTGGAAGGTGGTACACATAGGATTGCTTGCAACCCCTCTTCTCAACAAAATATCAGTGGAAAAACTGAAATAAGAGGTATCAACAAAACATAAATCAGCAGAAGATCAAATATCCCCACAAAAAGGAGCTGTGGAGATTTTCAAAACTAATTGGGCACTTTTAAGATGCAAATAGGCAGTTAGAGAACCCATGGTCTTGATGATGGCTGGCCTCACCCTGCTGGAATCAGCAAGCTGAAAAATATCCTCAGTTGAAAGAAAAAAAAAAAAAAAGGAAGGAAGAGCAGGACTGCTGGCATTCAGAAGAGGCTGAATAAGAGCAAGTATCTAGTGCAGCAACTTCTCAAAACCAAAATTTCCTCTTACAAACACACACGGAGCAACAATATTCATTGTACCACCATTCTCAAAAGGAAAGAGAACCAGCAACCACAACTATTTGTGATGGTTTTGATCACTCTTCCTTTTTGCTGGCAGACAAGATGATCAGTTTACACATGCCACATAAAATAGTTAGAATGTGTTTTAACAGACATCTAATTGCAACTTTGGATGCATGAAAGAAAACCTGACCCTAGTCCTAAGTGTTCTCTAGACTAGTGATGATAAGAGTTTGTATTTGCTAGAAACTAATGCATTATAAATTCTAATTTGAATACCTCTAAATTAACTGGAAATATATTGCCAAGTATTAATTAAAACTGTTCTTCCCACACAACTGGTTTCCATGTATTTAAACTGCATGTGACTTTACTATCAGTCATATTCTGATATACCAAAGCAACATAGCTAGTAACAACCGAGAAAACACATTATACATAGCACTTACTTTGCCATGAAATTCTAGATGAGTTAATGATAGATAATGGCCTACAATTCATGTGTGACATATTTTAGCAAATCTCACTGATACAGCAATTCAAGCACGCTGCATCAAGGCTGCACTGGGTATAATCAAAGGGGCTTCCAGAAAAATCAGCAGAAATTACAAAGCACATAATGGAAAAGGAGACATGGTCAGAAGTTCCACGAATGCAGTGTTGTTTGACTGTTTTAACACATCTCTTTTATCAGGATTTCCAGTGCATTTGTGGAGAAAAGAGCTAAAGTGTCTGTTAGTACCCTGCTCCTCACCCAAAGAATTGAAATAGTACAAAATTCTATCCACACTATGATGGCTTCCATCTTGACTGACACTAAGATGAGGTGTATCTTTGCAAGCTCTCTTTTAACTTTTTAAGTGGTTTACCAAGCATCCAATCCTAAGATCCATCCAATACCTAAGATGTGGGTACGTATTAGATGTACTCTGCAGCAGTGCGTCTGTAGTAATAACAAACTTTGCAACCTCATTAATCAATTCCTTTCAGTAAGTCCTCATGGATATATTGAAAAACAGAAGTCCTAGGAATATCTGTCTATCTGGACAAATCTATGTGTCACTTCATTAGCAATTTCCTTTCAGTTCAAAAAGCTAACTTTAAACCTAATCCTAGCCCTGCCCTTTGTTTTCTATTAAACAATCATTAATCCAGGAAAAATCTTCCATCTTAATTCATGGTAGCTTTTTCTCCTTACATGTTTTTTTTTGTGGAAATTTTCCAAAGGCTTCTTGTAACATTAACTATACTGTGACAATGCCTAAAACCACAACCAGAAAGCACTGAAATGTCCTGAGCCTGATATACCCCAGCTTTGCTACATATTGCATTAGGATGAGGTCTGGAAGGGCTCCAGCAGCCTTGCTTCCCTCTCATTAACCCTGTTGGCAGGGGAAGAGCTATGGTATTTGCTTGCTCTCCCAAGGCAAGGCAATCAGAGACCAGGGAACACACACCACAAGGACGTTCACTGAGGCACACCTATGTCAATAACACATCTCTGTCCTTGCACCTAGTGGTGCTTATGCAGTGTGCACTCTTGTTGCAAAATTTATTTTCATCGGACTTTCTTTTTCCTGAGCTCAGACTGTATCTGCAACCTTTTTTAGAAATAAATTTTAAAATAGTTATAAATGTCATAATTTTTGTCATTTTCCATGGGCCTTTGGTTTAGGGTGACAGACAAAGGGTAGTGAGACAGATTAAGAGACAAACTGTAAAAAAGCTGAAATAATAATATCTTCAAATACCTTCTTACTTGTGAACAGCATGAAAGTAAAACCAACTTCACCATGTGCAAGAACTTAATGGGGAAAAGTTGAAGAACTGAAACCAAAACCATTTAAAATAGAGCAGGAGGAATCCTGGTTCCCTGTTTCCTGCTGCCCTTCAGACAGCAGCCGTGCCACCACAGGAAATCACCTCACTGCTGGTCACTCCAAAGGACCCCCAGCCACCTTGGGCTCTCAATGGCAGCTCACTCGCTGCAGCCACTGCCAGACAGACCAGTGAAAATGGACTCGACGGAAATAAATTTTTAAAAATCTGCTTTATGATCAAACAGCCATGGATGCTCACAAGTAAAAGATGCTGGAGCACATTCAGTAGAAATTTAGCTGTTCATTAAGAAGTGTCAGCATTCATTTGCTGTGAAAGATTCCTTTTTAAATGGTGTATATTATTTAATTTTGGTGTTTCTATGTAGTTTGGGAAAAACTAAAGCAAAATGAAGTAAAAACATATATGCAGAAGCCCTAACAGATCCTAGAGAAAATGAAACATCTTTTTCTATTAAATACATAAATAAAAATTCAGGTGGCACATAATCAGGAAGAAAAGAAATTAGAATAAGATTTTTCTTGAGATCTGGTAAAACTAGATTATTTCCTCAACAAAATATAGCTATATAGCCTGAAGAATAAACTTTACTACTATTTAGTTTTCTCAACTATATCTTAGTTCACTGGGTAGAAATACAAATTTGTGTAACTGCACAGATGTGGAAATCCTTGGTGTAATCACATTGCCTGATCATATGCTTTTTATGAATAAAGACCAGATATAACAATTATCTAAAGCTGAATTACTGGTTTTACTTGATATTATCTTTTCATCCTCTTCAACAAAAAATCCTTGGGAACAAGATAAATGTCTTTGCTCTTCTGCTACTGTTTCAGTGCAAATCTAAAGACTCAGGACTGTTTAGAATCAGTTTTTTTATAAGCTGCATGGAGTTTGAAACAATGTAGTTAATCCATACACATAGAGATGGATCATCCTCAAAAATTTTATTTTTGGAAGCAACAGCTACTTCTCAATAGGAAAAATGTAGTTTTACTGGAGAAAGAGACTGAACCAGCTCAAACTACCTTATTAGCAAGAGCTCCCCTATAAAAAATCTGCATCCAAATCTAACATCAACATGACATTTTTTGCAGGACCAGACATTATTTTCACCAGAAGAAAATGATCTATAAGAATGTGTGTAACAGTGCCCTCTGGTGAGAATGTGCCTGAGAACGTGCTTTCCTTGCAAGGGTAAAGAGATTTTAGTGGCAGGGCTAATAAGCAATCAGATGATTTTGCAAATTTACGGTATCACTTTTCAAAACCAGCAATGAAGAAGTTAGGTGTTTTGAGATTGTAATTATTTTATACTCATTTTAAATGAAAAACATTTATGCTCATTTTTTAAAACACAACCTTGTATGACAAAAGAGACAGTAGCCTTGACTAGGTGAAAATTTATGAGTGCCATAGATAGCATAGCTACTTTTATGGTTGAGAATGCAATAGATCCTAAGCAAACATTGATAAGTCCTCTATTCTTCTGAGAAGTATCCACCCACCAAGTGTCCTGACATTGGAAAGCCCCACAGTTTTGATAATAAAGACCAGCTAACTGTAGAAAACAATTTTTCAACTTAGTCGAAGACATTCATCAAATGTTTTGAGGGCAAGGGCTGCATCTTCCTTCACTATTGAACAATGACCACCATATTTTCAATCCTACTGAAATGTGACACTCCTTATGAAATTTGCAATATAATACACATATTCATCCCATAAAATACATGTATTTACATGTATATATGCATATGTATACATATACATAGAAAATACATTAAAATATTGGACAGGCTTGTCACTGAACCAAGGAGGAACATTCTACTTTCAAAAGCTTTAACTGTGACACACAACAGAAGATACTTAATAAAAAATAGTTGATACAGAGTTGTGGTGGTGGACAATGCCTGAAAATAACATTCTGGTCTAACTTATTACCTGCTATTGTGAGTAAATCAAGAGTAGGTTTACCAGGACTGTCATGGTTCTTCATCATCACCTCCCAATGATCCTATCTGCTGCCTTGGAAACTACCATGGCAATTAATTTCAGCCTCCTCAATGCAACCTGAACTGCAACAGTGTTCTCTTTTGCTTAAAGTAAACCCAAACTACAGGAAGATGCTATGGCTCCTTTTGTTGCCAAATGAAAATGTGTTTATAAAAACAAGACCTCCTTCCAGGCACATTTGAGTTTCAATGCTAATAGCTGATTTGGCTAAAATACACTTCTTGATCTTAAGTGATTTCCAGATGAAATACAAACAGCTGAGATTTTATCATTCACATAAATTACCATTGCTAAACCATGATTACTGTAAATAGTAATTACTTGCTGTAATAGCAACACCTAGAAATCCTTCGTGCTCATCTGAGTTTTCTCTCAGCCATTTAACAGTTTGAATAACCAGGAAGGCAAGAAGACTTAGACAAGGTACTAGAGCTATTTGTAACTATAGTGTTTATATTGCATAAGAATATGAAATTAATGAAAGTATTACTCTAGTCAACTTCTCCATCTCCTAGGACAGTCCTTCTCACTCATATCAAGTATGTCTCATCACCCTCTTGCTCTAACTTTGGTGACTAATTAACTTCATTGTTTTTAAGCAAGGAACTTGGCAGTCCCAGTTAGTTGTTTAACAAATAACCAGATGTCCCCAGAGGACTCAAAGGAGTCACTTACAGCCAAGTTTCATTTGGTACGGTATAAACATCAAACAAAAACCCACCTCAGCAGGTGGCAGCAAAAAAGTGTGGGGGGAGCAAGATTGGTAACATGTCATCATCAAAGCAAAAATTTCATTTTACATTTTTTCAATGTTGGGTCTATTCATTATAGAGACATCAGACATTGTAGGTCTGGATTATAGTGTAATGTTTGTCAAGTGTACATATTATCCTTGTCTTCTACACTTAACACCTCCTAGCATCCAGCTGTTAACTTCCCCAAAACAGAGGCACTAGCACTTTCAAAGGTTTCAAGGCTAATTAGTTTTACACACACACACACACACACACACACACAAAAAAAAAAAAAAAAAAAAAAAAAAAAAAAAAANAAAAAAAAAAAAAAAAAAAAAAAAAAAAAAAAAAAGGTGTGGAATGTTGCAAAAACAACAGCAAATTACAATACCTCGAAAAGTTAAATGTTCTTCCTTCCATGCAAATTATCCCCCTGACAAAAAAAAGGATGGAATAAACTGTTTTCCAAAATCAATCATGACTTTGACAGAAAATTTCACTTCTGGAAAATGAAGCCAATTTATTTTGGCATGTAAAGAAGGGAGAGGACTGTGTAAGTCAGGTCTGCAGTAGAAATATTAACTTTCCTGATCATACTTTAGCAAGTGTTAAAGATCCTAGAGCAAAGCCTACCTTACTACTGTGGTAGAAAATGGCATTTGGCCTTGTGAGGCCAACAAGCAACGCAGTAATATAAGAAAAAACACAGCAACGGTGCAGATCAGTTTGGGATCTGCTCTGAATCTCAGATACAGGGTAAATTAGAAGTAAGTAAATTAAACTACTAGTTTATAAACTGTTTCATGATGGATTTTTGTATTGCTCTAAAAATATTTCTCAATTAAGTCAACTGACAGCATAAGACTGTCCGGTAGCAAAACAGAAGAGTGAAACTACAGTGTAAATTGTCACCTTTGCTTGTGCAGGAAAAGAGCTCGATGCAGTCACATTACAAAAGCATTCCACACTGGTGAAGTAATAGGTAGCTGAAAGTGCTTGGATGAGAACGTGGCTATTTTGTGCCTGATTGGTAATTTTGGTAGAGTGGAAAATAATTATCCAGAGTAGCTGCAAGCAGTACTCCATGGAAATCTAGTGGAAGTAACAGAAATTTAAAAACAAATAAACAAATATAAGAGTACCCATTTCTGCAGAAAACCTCAAGTTTTGCCAGCAAACTGGCAAAACCTGACAAGGATGTTACAGTCCTTGCACATTCAGAGTAAATAAGATTTGACTGCAATGGATTTTTTTTTTACAGGTACTAAAATAAAGAATATAAAAAAGTCAGAAACACTGTTGCACTTAGAGCTTAGCCCCAGCTTGCTCTTCTCACTACAAAGCTCCACATTCCTAGGGTGCAGCTAATTCCCGTGTGTGCCACCAAGGCTAGTGATGGCTGCTTTCTCTTAGAGCCTTTGTAAAACAGTTAAAGGAAGTTTTCCAGAAATTAAGTCCTTATTAATCAAAAGCAAAATAATTCTCTCTCTTACAGCCACATGAGAGAGTAGGGGATAATTGTTTGGAAATTGGAGAGCCCTGTTAGCACTCCAGGCTTTTTTAATTCCAACCAGCATATCTTTGTCAGTACTGCAGCATGATGGCATCGCGCCGACTTTATTATTCTGTTCACAAAGGTGTATTTTCCATGTCTTAGATCAGTCACAACTTGCCCAAATGTTTCTACAGGAAGTAAAACAAATATACTATTATTCTAGTATTAAAAAAAAAAAAAAAATAACAAATATTTTAAAAAAAAAAAAAAAAAAAAAACCAAAAAAAAAACCAAAAAAAAAACCAAAAAAAACCACCAAACTGTCAGAACACACAAATTTTCCTGTGTATTTCAAAATCTCAAGGTGCTCTGACAGCAACGTTGCATAGTAAATAAAGTAAAAAGAAATCCACTCTAATCAATCTATTTCTTAGTCCTTTGGATGCATTACATTGACAGAAGATGGACTCCAGTTTGCTTTCTCTGGGAAACACAGATAGTAAAACACAAAGTTACTAGAAAAAGCAGGATGATTTTTTGTTGTTGTTTCTATCAAGTTTTTATAGTGTCTAGGTTTTCCATCTCAACTGCTCTTGTTTAAAAAAAATCCAGTTCAGAAAAAATAAAATCCCCACCTCATTTCCCTGAGAACCTAGTTATTTTTATCTACCTCAACAACCAAGCTACTCTACCTTGTCATTTCAATTTTCACATATTTTCTCTTTGTGTATTCGTTCTATGATTCAGTGAAATCTCATCTCTTCAGCCCACTGCCATAAACTACTGTCCGGAACAAAGCTCTCTCTCAAATTCAATCTCAAACAAAATGAAAAAGAAAAAAAATCACAAATGAGAAAGTGGACCACAACCAATCCTACGGGCAGCATTCTCACAAGGTCTGCGAGTTATTTTGCTTCATCAAGTAAACCTGGCTACGGGCAGGTGTTATTGCTTCTTCTGTTGCCAAATGAGAAAGTGTTAATAAAAACAAGATCTCCTTCCAGGCACATCAGAGTATCAATGTTAATTGCTTATTTGGCTAAAATGCACTTCTTGATCTTAAGTGATTTCCAGATGAAATACAAACAACTGAAATTTTACCGTTCAAGTAAATGGGGACACAGACTGTCACACATTTAGGGGAATTACTGTTGCTAAACCATGATTACTGTAAATAGTAATTATTTGCTGTAATAGCAACACCTAGAAATCCTTTGTGCTCATCTGAGTTTTCCCTCAGCCATTTAACAGTTCAAATGACCAGGAAGGCAAGAAAAACCTTTATGTTTACGTCATCTATACCTTAGCACAAAAAGACTGTGCTGCAGAGGATCTCACACATGAAAGAACTCTCATAGAGGAACAAATTCATTTTTGTTTAAAAATTAGTTTCATTCTTCCTATTACCTATTAAAAGCTTTGTAATTCCCAAGTCTATGCATTATTTTTCTTCTGTTGATATGACTTTAACAGCTTTGTATGTATTGTATAATATAGTAGCTTCCCCAAGTAAACTAATACCTATAACTCACAGGACTGGATAACAAAGCTTTTCTTTCAAATACACATCTGGAGAACATAAAAAATAAAACACTTATGTAGCAGGCATTTATACATGCCAGAATTAAGCCACTGTACATGAACCTGTGAGTTAAAAGGACTGAGAAAAGAATCAGTTAAGGTTTTCTACTGTAGAAAATACTTTGTTATATAATGGCAGCTTGTAAGTACTTTCTGCAGTCAAGAACAAGCAATTTTCAGTATCCATACTGTTCCATTGTTGAGGTACAAGCTAGGCGAGCCCATAGAATTGCCTCAATCAAGTAACACACAAAGGGAGTTAACACTGAATTAAAAAATTAGTGTCATACAATGAAAACATGTTTAATGAAATTGATGGAATTCATTTTACCTTCTATCACAGTAATTTTTAAATTGGTGTAACTTAATTAACTTTAGTTTGGTCAGCAGACCAATCCACACTAGACTGTGGAGGACTGATGCAAATATTCTCACATGCCACACGACAGCAGCGATGTACTAGTAATAGTATATTGATGCTGATGTTCTGGAATCTCTGTGACTATTAAAATAGTTTCATTTTGTTAAAAAGTTGTACTTAGAATTCTTTATTCAGCTGCAAATTGGAAATGTTATTAATCAAGCTATTTTTCACTTCTTCAGCTTGAGCTCTTCAAAAGTCAGGTGCAGTGAAAAATTGCCAGCATTTCTTGCTGACTTTTCAAGGTAGTACCATTTTCTTATCAGGTTTGCACCAAAGTGATTCTGTAAGAGTGCATTTGGTGTAGAATGAGATATTAAAGAATTTGACAAACTGCAATATATTAAAAATTAGCCTCTAACAGGTATACGTATACCTGCCTTGTAATACATACACATTTCTCTAATTCCTCAACTCTCTCTCATTGTCTTTGTAACATAAATCCATTGCTACTATTTTTGCTTATTTTTCTTGTCTCAATATTTGTTTTTGTCTAAGCAGAGAATCTCTTCCTTGTGGACCCCTACAAGGCTCAGTTCTGAGCCCTCTATCTTCCCTCCCAGGTCATCACCTGAGGTCATCAGTCACCTATAATCCTAACCACCACACCAGCTCCAGTGATGTTTATTTTTAGATATTTTAACACCCATAAACATACCTCCTTCTCCTTTACCCCTGATTTTCAAGTTCTGTGTTTCCTCTTGGCTTACAACATTGCAACCTGAGATGTGCCTAAAGCAAGCACCTTCTTTACTCCTTCTCTGTGCTCTTTCTCAACTGATTCCATATTTCATAGTTTCAGCATCAATCTGTTTTTTCTCCTCTGCTTGCAAACTGCATGCTGATTCCCAAAATATTCTCTGTATATAAAAATTCCTTTTGACACACAGCCAGAGTGTGCTCTTTTTCTCCATAAACTTTGTGGACAACAGATTACACAGAATCCCAGACCCAGCAATAGAAATTTCTGCAGCTCCTGTCCCTTTTCAAAGATAGTTCCACCTGGAAGTCCAACCCTGTCCATTACCTGCTGTGACTGTTGTCTGAACTGTGGTCTTCCTGGCCACAGCAACTCCAGGTGCTGCAGGTCAGTCACTTAATTTCATCCCTTACAAACCTGAGATGGGAGAGCAGAGACTTACAACCCCCCTACACACATCTGCAACAAATTCCTCATCTTGACTTTAATCTGTTTTCAGTTCAGCTATGTCTCTTTCTGCCCCAAAGCCAAACTCTCCAGTCCTAGAGGTGCACAGACTGTAATATATGCCCTGACACACAGAAAGGTATTCCTACTCCTCATTCAAGAGTAAGTTACAATAACAAGAATAAATTTCCTCCAAGATTAACCCCCTCTCTTTCCAAAGAATTTGCTTGTAGAAATCTACAGCAATGCAATAAGAACATGGTATGCCACATTTTTTATGCTCTGACTGTCCACCAACAAACTACATTTAATACCCTGGCAGCTGTTCTCCTTGTATCTTTAGCAAAAGATGGTGGGCTATTTGAGAGACAAAGAAAAATAGAAAAAGAGCCAAAAAACCCTCCCAAATATATGCACAAGACATATACAGTCAGCCCTTATATGGAAAAAAAGATGTCTACACACTGTCCTTATTAATACTCATGTCTATAAATAACTTGCACACACTTATTTTCATTCCTTTATGGCAAGGCAATTCTGATGGAACTTCACAGCTGTATTAAAAATGGGAGAAAATTTACTTAGTGGGAAAAGTCAAGATTTAACTTCACAGAGGTTAAAAAATCAATAATTTTGCTTAAATAAAAATGTGCATATTTGTGATACACAGAGAGTCTGGAATTAATTAATTTGACATAGGTAACAATATAGACAGAATAGGCATCAAGGGTGAATCAACAGGCATCAGTAGACATGAAGAAATTGCTCAGGGAATTCAAAGTGAGTGGGATTCTTTCCTTCATTACAACCAATGTTTCCTAACGTAGCTACTAAACCTTAATTTTTTTTTTAAGTAACAGTCTACAGTAAGGTCCTCATGTGTGACATCATTCCATAGTGTTACAAATAAAGTTCCTACAAACTGAAAAATGTGTCAGTCAATACTTAGACTACTAAAAAATTTTAAATTACTAAAATTTTATTTTAATTTTAGATAACAATTAAGGATCTGTTAAAAAAGACAACACACACACACACACAAAAAAAAAAAAAAAAAAAAAAAAAAAAAAAAAAAAAAAAAAAAAAAAAAAAAAAAAAAAAAAAAAAAAAAAAAAAAGGGGGNAAAACCCTACAGACTATATTTATTGCTTTTGCCTATATTTTGTTGGAGACTACTCTAAAAAAATAAATTTAAAGAATTTGCTTAATTCAAAATTTCCCAATACTGAATGCATGAAGGAAACAAAAATAANAAAAATAAAAATAATATACATTTATAAATTCCATCTCCTTTTTGCAAAGGAAGAATTGTTTAATAAAGAAGCTGTAAAATGCTTTGCAATTTTTTCCTACAACTATGTCTACTATAGCTGCATCTGCTTTGGCATTGTGGCACATTTTACCACTCAATAAATTCGGTGTCACTGTACTAATAAACAAAGCATTTCTTATTTTTTCCCACATTCATTACATATGAGATTTAAATAACGTCTATCTTTGTTTGGGTTTTTTTTTTTCTGTAAGTCACCATCAGCCCCATCCCATTTCTTTAATTTGGTGTAATTCCCATGGGATTACTACAAGGAATATGCATAAAAGCTAGTGACTCTTTCTCACACCATAATCTTCCCAAGGCACTTCCAACACACTCACTTTAAATTTCACATAGAAGTCAATAATATTCTTGTGTCATATGGTGTCTTTCCTTTCAGGAACTTAACACCTTTTGCTTTAAATGTTGACAGTGCTTAAGTATAGGGTCTATCTTTAAAACAATTTCTGTATTTATTCACAGTGACCATCCACTTTCTAATTCTGTGATTGCACAGAATATTTAGGAATGTATTTTATCTGGTACATTTAGTTGCCATGAACACAATGTAGGAGATGAAAGAAAAAAGAAGGTAGCAGTGGCATAATACTACCTACAGCACATTGAATATTATCATTAAGTGTCTGATAGAGCACCAACTGAGAATCACTGTTCTGTTCAACTATAAACACAGGTATTTATAGACCAGCAGATATATTTAGTGTCATAAACATCCCCCCTGGTCGGAAAAATTAAATTACATACACTGTTTAATATTAGGTGGCTGGTTTGTTTTCTTTTTCTTTTATTCTTTCTTAAATTACAAGGCTAATGAGGCATACAAAATGATTCTAAATGAATTTAAGAAAGGATGTAAGACTTGCTTTATTGGAAGGTTATTGATTTTCAACAGGAATCTAACTATGTCACATAGTAATAAGAGCATTACATGTTTTGTATCAGAACAAGAAGGTAAGCAACTTTCAGACTTGTATGACTCACAGACATAGAAAATATATGTACATCTTCAAATGCTGTATCTAAAAATGCAGACATACACTATAAGTAACTCCCAGCATTTCCAGCATGAAGATATCCTTGTACATACACAAGCTTGCAGCTCTAGTATAACTACACTGACTCTAAGGCCAGGGTCACTACAAAAAGCCAACACCGGGTCTGAGCAAAAATGATGCAGAAATGTGAATTCAGTGATTTAAGGATCAAGACACAGAGAAACAAGGAAAGATGAGCATGTTTGTGGTCTTTGGCAAACTAATTCCAAAGTGCAAATGGGAAAGCACAGCAGCTGAAATAAAGGGAGTCCTGCAAATAAGAACCACTAGCAAAACATAGATTTTTCTTAATATCTGAAAAAAAAAATCTTTTGATTTATCAAGGATTACAGGACATGTTGAATTCTTTACCTAGCGAAGAGCAATGGAGTGTCTTTGATATTCTAGGATCACAAGCTGCACTTGTGGCATGCAGATGTATCCTCTGTGGAGAATGCACCACACAATCCATTTCCCAGATTTCTAAACCATGTTACCCAAAGTTCCTGCTTCCAGTTGTACTTGTCTGAGGTAGAGCAGAGCTCTTAAACTGAAGAGTACAAAGCTATTACTTTGACCTCCTTAAATTGCCAGAAAAGGCAGGAAAAAAACAGCTGTTTTCATGGGAACTTCCAAGAACATGCTGCTTTTCTATGTCTGATAAGCAATTATGTTCTAAACTGCAGCTTTCCTACAACTATTTAACTATGTCACTTTGTCCAGCTAATAAAACACTGATGTACCAAAAGAATTTTTCCTTCATGTCCTTCACTATATGGCTGAGGCTTAAAAAGCACCTTGTTTGCTTGGACTGCTCACAATGCTACTTTTCATCCTTTTAGAGAAAGCAAGAGCTCTGACCTACAAATTCAAAGCTATAAGATGCATAAGACCACTGACCATACAGGGTTAAAACGTTTGCTGCAGCCTCATAGATATTTTCTTCCGGCCGTTCAAAGGTGTGCTCATTTTCTACCTGCCAAGGTTTTTGCAATTCATACATGTATCTTAATTTCAGGATAGTCCTTTATGCTCTCTGTGAACCGCAGAATCTTGGGAATTATCATTGAGAATGTCTTTCATTTTCTGCCCTCTTTCAGCTTCAAATTCATCTTGGAAAATAAATTACTTGACCTACTAGATTAAAATAAGATAAAAACTCCACTATTAAATTCTGCACTAACAAACTCATGATAAAATTTATGTTAACAATTGAATCCCTTTCTCATCCAGAGCATGCAAACTGCTTAACATTTCCTTGCCCTTGAAATATAAACCTATGAATTGAAAGTTTCCAAGTTTTGCTCCATTGTTTAAAAGATCTCTATAGATCTTTATATATACCAGAAAGATTACATTAGTGGAGTTGCTTGTTCTTCTGTTTACCTCTAACCAACATGTTAAACATGTGAAATTAGTTCTCCTCCATAAATGTTTGAGCAGGCAAGGGCCTCTTCCATTATATATTTACCTGTTGCATATTAAATATTTCTAATCCTTATTCTTGTATCCTTTTAACTGTAAACCTACATCTACACTACTATAAAAACTTTCTACTTTTTCTATTTCCCACATCTACCAGTCAGCCTACCCTTTTAGAAAGAAAAGAAATTATGGATTTTGTTGACTGACTTCTTTTCAGCGGCGCCAGCACAGGCAGGCACGCATGCAGACCTCAGCTGTGCAAGTTCAACATCCCCTTGATCAACTCACATCTGCCTGCATTTGGCCATTTAAGCAACCATCTCCCCTGGGGACAAGCATATGTATTAATGCTGGCACCTTTGTTATAGGGATGATCAATTTAGGACAGGTGAGAGATCAAGTGGAGAAGCAAGAGGCGATAATGCCTTACACTGCCTTGGTTGCTTCGGCCAAGCCAGAAAATGGAAGCAAAATGCATCGGCCTGCGCCGGCAACTTATTCACTTTCTTCTCAGCTCTTAAATATCTGCAAATACAGGCGCCTGAATGAAACCTGGAAAATATGGCTAAAATGGACCTTAAATCAACCCAAAAGCTCAAACCAGTATTTCGTTCCCTGAAGTAAATAATGCAGCCACATTTTTAAATGTAGTACAGGTGGTAAAGTTCGAGGCACCAGGGCTTTGGGTCATACTCCTCTGGTTTTACTCTGAATGCTAAATGACAATAGTTAAGGAGATACAGAACCTTTAAAGTAGTTTTAATTTGAGGTAAGTTACTTTTGTCTTTATTCACTTTAAACTAAAAAAAAAAACAAAACAAAGAAACAAAATCCATTCACAGCCCTAACGTATTACACCTGCAACTCTAGCTTAATGAATTTTGCATTTTTCAACTTAAACTTCTTCCCGCTAGTCCTGAAGATACTCTTTGCTCTTTTGGGGAAATTCCAGAGGAAACTTCCTTTTATTTAATTTTAAATTTTTGTTTTTGAATATAGTGTTTTGCTGTTGATATAATGATCTACATTTCCATACAACATAGGGTGTCAGAACCAAACTCTTAAAGGGACTAGTTTGTATCACTGTAACTTATCTAAAAGAGTTCAAAATTAAGCATAACAAGATAAATCTCATAAACCTGACTGACTTTCTTTGCATTCTTTCCCTCCTACTGTCATAGCCAAAGTTAATAATATTCCTATGATCAAATGTAAATTTTTACCTTAAACTTATGTTTACCTTAGTTCTGGCATTTCAAAACTGAAGTAAATTAAAAAGCATTGTCCCTAAGTCTCCCTAAAACTCTAGTTAAAATTGCATGTTCAGTATTAATATAGTTTCTGAAGCTCAGATTGTCAGATAAAAAGACAAAAAAATAAAAAATAAATTAAAAAAAAAAAAAAAAAAAAAAAAAAAAAAAAAAAAAAAAAAAAAAAAAAAGTTTAAAGCAATAATATAGGGTAAGACACTCTAAAACATCTCCAGAGACAAAAGCGTTGGAAGACATTAGACTATTTAAAAATGTAAATCTTTTGGAATTGCTCTGGATTTGGAGATTAAAGTCAGAAATATCACTGTTCTTCCAAAAGGCAAGAAAGTAAGGATAATACATACCTATTATGTCAATAGTGCCTAGGATCAAAATCAGAACTAGCAGTAAAAGCTCTGCATTGCTTTCTCCTTTGTAAGTAAAAAACCTACTTCCATATTTGTGAGGACAAAAGAGGAAATATGAAGCAAAGGGTAACTGCCCAGAAACCATGTAAAACTCCATGTAGCCAGCAGAAAAGATTGTTTGCAAGCTGTTTAGCAGTTTGGAATAGGCAGTAGTAAGCAGTCGAAGTATTTAACAATTCGGTGTACAAAATTCTATACATTTCCAAAATCATAATTTTATCCTTGTAACTACCAACAGCAGGTACAAGTTAACACCTCTTAGGGACTGAAAGAGGACAGGGATTGAGCATTAATGTGCAATCAAAGCATGGTCACCATCTCATCATCTCTTTTCTGTCTAGTGTCTCTGAGTAGTGTCTAGACCTTTACTGAAGCAATTTTGTCAGCTAACGTAATGTCAGTCTCGATTTCTTTGCAAAAGAAATAAATATTACCAACCTGAAGGGCATAAGACACTTTGGGGTATGATTCTGAAACAGGTGGTATCAATAAGAATCATCTTTCTTATCATAGTCATCAATTCACAAAGAAAGAAAGAAACAAGCAAACAAAGTGTAGCTGCAGAGGTGCAAAATGTGCTTAAGATATATGATGAGCTGGGTCGCTGTAGTCAGAATTCTTCAAGCATCTGGACAAGCTCTGAGAGTATGAACTGGCCCCACTCAGTGCTGAATGTTAATACATGTCAGCAGCTAGTGAAAATGTGTATATTTAACAAAGAAAAAGGGGAATTCAGTCATCATAAGTCATCATCACCAGCAATGCTTATTTTGGTTAGCAAGTAACTGATGACATTGCTACTGTCTCCACCAAGCCCAACCCAGCCTGGTTTAGCCTAGCCATCTCAGACAAAAATTACCCTCAAAAATAGGATTCTCATTGCAACATTCCCACAGATGCACCATCAATTGCAAGCTGAGTTATATTTGCCATTTCATGGAGTCTCTGTCCCCCTCTCCCACCTGAGCTGAATTCTGTTATTTAGGCAAGAACAGACACACATCAAGAAATCCTTTTCCATCAGAGAACTAAATATAAATAAAGACCCCAGCAGTCTACAGAAAAACTGCATGTTAGAAATAGACAGTGGAAACAGTGCTGTTTGTATAGGTCTATTGCAGTTGGATTCCCAGATAAACAGGAGGCAAGGAAAATTCTCACAGCACCTTGTATACTGCTGACTGTAATGTATGTCCTTGTTGCCTGGATACCTCTAGTGAATTACCGAGCAAGGGTGTTAGTTTTTTTCCTTGATCAGTATTAAATAAAAAAAATCCCAACCTCCTGCTCTGTAAGAGGCAGAGGATGCACATGGAAGCTTCCCTCGCCTGTGCCAGCCAAATGCCAGAAAGAGACAAATCGAGCCTTGAGAATTTTAAATCTTATGGGTTGCCGTGCCACGTTATGAACTAGATCTCATACAATTCATCACCCAAGTTGCAGAAAAATAGTTCAAGAACTCAAAATAATGAATTCTGTCATTTCCAATAGAAGTGTGAAGGGAGAATTATGAATGAACCTTTTAAAAACACGTATGTGGAGGGAGATTGCCCTTCTACAAAATGAAAGCAGCAGGCTTCTATTTAAATGGCCCAATCCTGAAAGCGAGACCTTTCATTTTCAATTAACTTAAATTGACAATTGAGAAAGGTTTGAAAATGTTGTTGGAGCCTTTCAGTTTGATAGATCTCAGTTCTGACATTACACACACCATTCTGACCTGATTTTTAGGGTGTGCTGTTTTAAAATTGAGAATTTGAAATGAAAAATATTTGATTCAATCAAAGCTGTTGCAAGACATTCAAACATCTTAATCCGTTCATTTTCCTTATTTTCTCATCATATGTATATAATGCATCATTCATTAAGATACATTAAAACATAAGAGCCATGCCTTCCCTCAATTTTACATTCTTTCATGTTGCAGCAATACTTTCAGTGAGAAATTTAATTTTATTACAGAATATATTACCATGTACAACAGGTAACTATTTACTAGACAAACAAAACCTTTCTTTATATTCTAAAGCACTCTGTGTTAGAAATCTACCATACCAGAGTAATGCAGTTTCCCAATATGACATATCTCCTGTCTACCTGAAATAACACAAGCAAATCAAACTAATTTTTAGGCTTAATATTGATTCTCAAACACAGAAATGGAGAACTTCTAAAAAGCTAAACAACTTCATTAAATTTAAAAAAAAATTAAAAAATTAAAAAAACCCTAAACCAAATAAATCAGAGAATATTTTGAAGCTCACAAGCAAGAGATGGCTCTTTGAAACCACTGAGAAGTGAGGCAGAGAGATCCCCATTGAAATAGTCCATTTATCAATTAATACATGGAGTTTGTTGCCTCTGCTATTTAACAGATGTAAATGCACAGCTGCTCAGCTCACGACACCCTTCTACCAATGACACAGTTTTAAATCAATCATGAATTATTGTTTGTTATAATAGACTTAATTCCCAAATGAACCAAAATCAAACAAAAATTGATGGGGTTTTTTCCATCATATAGGTTTCCATTATTGTATTTTGAATTTAATTCTTTTAAATATCTTTTAATTAATAACCTTCCAAGAATTAAATTGTTTAAAGTAATGTTTTCTTTCTCATAGCCAGTGGTAATTGATGTACATGATGCAGACCTGCAGATAACACTGATGACATACTAGACCCCATTTTTCCACCACAGGTTGAACAGACGGACAACCTCTTGTAGTAGGGGATTGAAACCAAAACCATGTTCAGCTTAAGGACTGATTTCTGTTCTTGCACTACTGTAGGTTTTGGGAAACTCAGCAGAATCAAACAGGACTTGATTCAGAGATTCAAACCTGGGCAAGCAATCATGGGCCATTATCTTGAGGGAAGGGAAAAGCAAGGATGTGCTTAGACAAGGACACTTCTGTTAGGGGATTGACTTAGCCATAATTTAATTCTGTGCACAAATTGGAAGTAAACACCACTTGGCCATCCAAGGAACTGGCTGTTATAGCTGGGCCAAAATAAACCCGTTTTCCTCTTTGTACCTCCATAGTAGGAAGCAGGATGGAGGACAGCAGTAGGTCCATGCCACCTGAAGCATATTTACAATACCCATCTTGGAAATGCAGACTTGACCTCTGCATTGCTCGAGGTTTAAACTCCTGCTACTAAGTACTACAGTTTTTGGAGGAGATATTCCTTTTCTTGAATGAGGCAAGTTACTGAGAAAGTTTTGATTTGTGTTAAGGAAACACAAGGTATGTGTTCCAGGAAAAGAATCCAAATGTGTGAGTTGCAAAAATCAAAATAACATCATGAACAGCATCCTCATTTTGTTTGTTTGGGGTTTTTTTAATACATGTATGAAGTGAGACTTAAGCAGCCTGGTGTATTTCAGTAGGAGAGAGGGGTACAGGACACAGAGCACTGAACAATGAAAATAGTAGTTTCAAAATTGTTTTTACTGTGAATACTTTAGAAGCTGAAGGATAATGAGAAGTGTGACCAGAACTACCACTAAGCATTTTGTCCCTTTTCCCCTTACCATATGACTATGAAAAAGAAAAATAATGAAATGACAAAAATAGTGTTCATCATATTTGAAAAACACCTGCACATATATATAAATGTTTAATATGCCTCCTATACAAGATGTAAGAACTTCTTAAGGAATACGGGAAATGACATAGCACTTTATAGTTTTCTTCAGCACACAAGAGACTCGGGGTTTGAAAGCTGTGTAGTGTAAGTCTGATTCACTGCCTCAGTTTTAATGAACTCAGATTCAATTAACAGAGATGCTATGCTAAATTACTCCACTTCCTTTGTAATATGGATGAGAAATCACAGTAATTCAAAGCATGTACAGCATTTTACAAGGCCTACACAAAGGAAGGTCCAATTTAACGTGGAATAGGATTCACTGTTAAAAATATGTAAAGTCGCTTTATAATACTGATACCATTGTCATCCATTGTATACTTTCCAGAATGCTTGACTGTATTGCCCATTTCAGGGTACAGAACAGATGTTCAACTCACAAATCTGAAAGCTGGCTTTCATCAAAGATACCCTGTAAACAGTGCACCTGCAGCACTGTAAAAGCTGAATCCACCTGCAAAACTCACCTTTGGATTGCTTTGCTTGTTTCATGTTTGAATGTTTCTCTTTGAATTATTTTCCCTTTAAGTATTTTCGGATTCTCTAATAAGGCATCCAGCACTGGCCAAGTGCTGCTACTAATTTTCATATTAACAATTCATCTGTTGCACAAGTGACCATACGGGCGGGGGCGGAGAAATCAGTGAGGGAGGCAAAACCAAAAAAGCCTTTAGAAAATATTCCTAAATCCGGTGCAAAGCCGTGACTTCGGCTATTGAGGAGCCACAAATGCCACCACAGCGCCAAGCAGCCACGGGGGCGGGCGCGGCGCAGGGGCAGCGCGGCCGGGACACGGACACGCACGGCCGGGGACACGCACACACGGACGCGCACACACGGACACGCACA
>WEIU01001959.1:8771-21597 GCA_013389925.1 Aegithalos caudatus
GACTTATCCTTTGTTTTTAGCCATGAAGTTTCCTTCCAACTCATCTTAACCTTTGTCCAGTAACAACTAGCTCAGCAATCCTTAACTTAAACATTTTTTATTCTTCTATATCAAAACTTGCTTCCATCTCCATTCTGCTTTCAGGTTCCACATTCAGAGAGCTTTCTTCCAAGCATACATATCTGTGACAGTTTCTTGTCAAATTTTCATCTTTCCCAACAATCAGCCAGCAAAATAGCTATTCTAATCTGTGCCCCTCTACTGTAAAAACTATGTGTTAGGGACAATACTAGAGCTATCTCCAGATAGCAAAATAAGCCTAGGGATAAGAAAGGTATTAAAATCTCAAAAAAGTTTGGGGACCAGAGGTACATGGAAGCCTCCACTCAGAGAGACACTATGAATTCAAGTAATATGACTATTGACTGCTTTATCTCAATGCAGAGTAAATACAACTAAAATGTAATCAGTACAAGTTTTTTGCACTTTTTTGAGCCACACAGTGGCCTCCAAAAAATGTATTTGTACTGGTTTAGGGCAAATTTTGTAAGAAACTTCCAAATTCCATCCTTCAAGAAAGGAAATTCAAGCAGCCTCTCCCTCAACTGGTTCAGGAAAAGACTTCCTTGGAGAAAATAAAATTAAAATAAAAAATTATTTAACAAACAAAATATTCACAAGCATAAAAAATGAATAATACTAAATAATAAAACCTCTTGCTGTTCTAAAGAGACGGCAAATTCAGAAAGCCCGTATCATGGGACGTAGTTCTGCTTGCTCAGTCTCTCTTCAGTCCCTCCAGCACTGGAAAATGCTGTCCTGGGCCCCAGTGGACCACAGGTGTGAGCTCCCAGTGTTTTCTGGGTTTTCAGTCCAGAGCAGGTCTGAACCTTTCTAAGAAAAAGAAAAAACACAGTCCGGGGAAACTTCTCTGCCTCAGCTAGCTAAAAGAACTAACTAAAAAGCAAAGGAGAGCTCTCTCTTGCTGCCTGTCCATGCTGTGGACAATACAGTCCAGGAGAAGGAATGCACAGGAAGAGTGCAGTTTCTGAAAACAAACTCAGCACTTCCTTTTACCGGCCTTCACTCTCGGAACCAGTCTTAAAGTGGTTAACATGCAGCTTAAACTGAACAGATGACTGGGGATAAAAGTGTCATGAAGTCAACCTAGGACAATTCCTGTGCAGTAAAATTACTTTTCCAGTGTCCCTTTTGTTGTCTTTCAATATGGGGAATAGCCACATTTTTTGAAAAGTTCTTATGTATGTTCACTGTGATGACATCTAGAGGCTTCAGCTCATGAATTGGCTAAAATAACAGGTTTATATCTTGTTTCCAGATATCAGAGCTAAAATTTGTATGATTGACTGTCTCTTCACTTCCTGGTTGAGTCATGATAGAAATGCATATATGCAGAAAATCATCAGAAGAGTTTTATAGTCTTGAAAAGATATTCAATCATCCAAGACATACAGGAAAAATAAAATAAGACTAATGAAATCAGCCTTACCTTGACAGCAACTTTAGTAATTAAGTATTCAGGGATAATACTGAGAATCCATTCTTGCAGAACATCTGATCTACCTGCTGCCTGGGTGAACCTTCCCAAGAAAAGCCTAGAGCCTTACTCAAAGCAAATACTGCTCCATTCTAAAGTTAAAAAAAAAAAAAACAGACTTATATAAAAAAAAAAAAAAAAAAAAAAAAAAAAAAAAAAAAAAAAAAAAAAAAAAAAAAAAAAGACAGCTGAAATATATGATTATGAAAGAAGGGACAAGATACGTGGAATTTTCTAGCTCAGTGATTTGATTTCCTTAAATTGTCATGAAACCACATGACAAGATTTGGCCTAAATATTATTTTTTTTTTACATAAGAAAAATAGTGGGTAATAGCAATGTATTATTTAGAGTTTCAATAATCCTTTGGCAATTAACTATTACAGATAGTAGGGCACATGAGGTGATGTATAAAGCACTGGTATATAAGAGTAATTTGCTAGCAACTCACAAAGTAGAAATAACTGAGCAGTTTTCACCTTCAGAAAAAGTTAATCATAGTCTGGTCTGGGTACCTAACTAGGCACAATTATAAGGTTTGTTAATGTTAAACTAGTTCCCCAAAACAGAGACACTAACTGGGAAAATTTGTAGACTACTATGGTCTATACTTTTAAGCAGGACTCCTTCTCAGACCAAAGATGTCGGAATCTCTTCTGGTTTTAAAGCTCAGGTGTACAGTATTGAGAATATTGCACACAGACTTTTCATGTCACAGGAGACCATTATGGCCCTAATGAAACCAGCTGGAGTTTTGACACTGGAATCAAGAGGAACATGAGTTTAGCTTAATTTTTTTATACCTTCTGTTTTGAAGGTTGGTCACATTAGAGGCACTTTAACTATGTGGCTGACACAACTATATGCACAAAACATGAATCTCTACTTTTTTATATAGCTTTGGAGTTTGAGAGGTTTAAGCCTAAGGAGAGAAAAGATTTAATTTCATTCATGAAGTTAGGTTTGGCTATCATCAAACAGATACCTTCATTTCCTATTACCTCTTAAGTTTACTAGATAGGTTTGTGTTCTGCTCTGAAGGCTGGCTTAGTAAATCAGAAAGGAAGACTATTCACTATAGAAAATACAGGAGCAAGCATCCATGACAAATTCCTGGGGTTTTTTTTGTGTTTTTTTGTTGGTTTTTTTAATGCATATATTGGATATGTCTACAGTCAAATGAGCTATACAAAAGCAAATCCACATACCAGTTTCAGTCTCTACAAACTGTGAAATAGGCTTTTTTTTTTCCACTGCACAGTAGATAAGCAAAGATCTACTGCAAGAGTGAACCAGTATCTGTTATATCACAACACACTAAGACAGTGAAAACCTATTAATTGAGGAATTAAAAAATAAGAACAGAAACAGAATACAGAGTTGAACTTCTAAACTTGTAGCATAGAACATGTGCTACATCACAGATAGTTTGTTTTAAGATCTTGCTCTGGGAGAGAAAGGGAGAAGAAAGTTTTGTTTATCACAGTGACAGTCTGTCTCTGATTAATAGACCTGCAATAACATACACTTTCCATTTGGCTGAATAAAATCCCTTAAGTCTTATTATTTGTGAAAGCGTCTTCAATGCATAAAAGAAATTCAAACCCAAACAAGTACTAATTAGGGTTTCTCAGCTCCTGATTCTCCAGAGATAAATCAACAGAATTCATCTGTTTTCTTCACAAGGAGCAGTTGAGTAGCAGAGGTGTCAGGCAGGGAAGTCACATCACAAAATTCATTCCCATGTTGATATTTGTAATAACCAAGGCATGGATTCACGCTGGCAGGGATACTGAGACATTTATTCAGACAAACGAGCTGGTGTTACACGCTTCTTCAAGGCACAGTATTTCCTCACGTGGTGTTTTTCACTAAGCGACCTATCCCACATTGCCATGTCACCACACACTGTCCTGCTGTCCTTCTGTGGGGTGACCAGGCGCTGTTCAGGTGTCTGGCAGCTTCCAGCAGGCTCCTCCCTGTGCAGGGCATCTGCAGTGTGGCACCTCCTTCCCAAGGTCAGGCACAGACAAGCCTCTCTTTGCTGCCCTGGTGTTCTGCAGGTGCATCCCACAGCCTGTAACTCCATCCTATTTTATCTCTCTCTACACAGATATGCTCACATTACCTAACTGTAGCAGTATTGTGCTGCAACAAGTCCAAAAGTAGTTTGTGGCCAAATACAAGGCTTATATGCCATAAAAAGTTCAGGCCAGAAAGACTTCAGACCCTCTGAGTACAAACAAATCCTGCCCCCAAATAATCCTGCCCCTTTATTTCTTGTATGTGGGTTAAACCTGGCTGAATGCAAGGTGGTCAACTAAGCTGTGGTATCACCTTCAACTGGACATATGATGAAAATATGATGATCTCATGGATCAAGCTGAGGACAGGGAGAGGTCACCCATCACCAACTACCACTGGAGACAAAACAGACTCAGCTCAGGGAAATTAATATCACTTATTACCAATCAAACATCAGAGCAAAATAACAAATAAAAATACATCTTAGAATACCTTTTTCCCACCACTCCCTTCTTCCTATACCAAATTTTACATCCAATTTTCTATACCCCCTCCCCCCTAAGAGGTGCAGGGGGTATGGTGGTTCAGGTCAGTTCATCACACATTGTCTCTGCTACTCCTTCCTTCTCAAGTTCTCTGCCTGCTTGATCACAGGATGCCACATACAGAGGGCAGACTTTCATCTACTTTTTCAAAAATTGCTCCATTAGTGGTTTCTTCCACAAGGTGCAGTCCTTCAGGAAAGGACAGAACCTACATAAGAACCCCCCAAAAATCATAAGTCCTGCCAGAAAACCTCTTCCAGTGTGGGCTTCTCTCCCCACAAGGCTACAAGTCAGCAGCCTGTTCCAGTGGGCTGGAGGATTATCCTTTGGCCACCCAGTGCTTCTGGTGTGAGTATCTGCTTTTACAAACCAGTTTGAACCTAGAAGAGTGAAGAAAACAATCTGTGTAGAAAATGGAAAGAACTTTGAAGGTTCAAAATATTCCCAAAAACTGAGATTAAGACCAAACAAGATTAAATATTGATGACAAAAAAACTAATATATTTTTCTTTAATAGTAAGAGAGGCAAAGAGAAAGAGAAAAGTAGAGCAAAGTTAGAAAAAGCTAAGGTTACTTAAAAAAACCTAGGATAGATCACCATCACGCTGTGCTACCTCTGTTGCTGCTGAGATGGTGGCAGGAGCAGAGAAGTTTTTACCCTTTTATTTCCTGTTGTTTAAAGCATTTTATCTGCCCTCCCTGGTCTCTGGGGCAGTCTGGCTGGGATGCAGGCGTGGTGCTCCATCACTGCGGCCGCACCTCGGTCCCTCTGGGTGCTCTCACCACAGGACGCAGCAGCAGGGCTGGGGTTCCACAGCTCACTCGTGACTTCAGCCCAGGGGTGCAGGATTGGGGGGTTCTCCCCAGGTGGGTGGCATCAGCTCCTGGAAGCCCCAGCGTATCTAACAGCAGGCAATGGTGGTGGTAGTGGATTCTGCCCCTTGCTTTCCCCTCAACAATTTGCACCAGTTTTGCCTTCCTTTTTATGGGCCTCAAGGCAGACTGCTCAGAGTCCATCTCGCACGTAGTTTTCAAGTGTTCAAGAGTGATTTTGATAAGCAGACATAATGACAAAGCACTTTTCAAAGCCTTTCTCTTATTAGCAGGCTTTTACCGTGGGACTCCATGGGCTGCAGGGGCACAGCTGCCTCACCACGGTACTCACCACAGGTGCAGGGGAATCTCTGCTGTGGCACATGGAGCACCTCCTACCCCTCCCTATTCACTAACCTGGATGTCTCCATCTTGTTCCTCTCACATTCTCACTCCTCTCTCCCAGCTGCTCTCTCAAAGGTGCTATCAGTATTGCTGGTTGTCTCAGCTTCAGCCAGAGGCATGTCCATCTTGGAGATGGTTGGAGCTGGGTATACTGAACATGGGGGAAACTTCTGGCATCTTCTCAAAGAAGCCACTCCTGCACAGAAGTCCCCTCTCACAGTACCAAAACCATGTCATGCAAGCCCAGTGTCCTTGAGAAATGTACTCTCTTCTGGCTTATACCCATACTGAATATTTCTACCAAGATCATTCTCCAAGCCTTTCAAGTAAAAGTCAGACACTCAGAAGATTTGAGCAGCCATTAGAACATGACTATTTAAAAATTTCTGTCTTTGTCCAAAATGTGTCAGATAATTCTAGGGGTGCCTTCCAAATTATGTTTGTATATGTGTAGCCTGTGACCTATGGATAGAAGAGCAAATAAGGTATTGTTATGAGAATTTGCTTCTCAGTCATTTGCAGCATCCCACAGCAACCAAGAGAGTCATGCTTGTTACTCAGCAGAATGTGGTGAATCACAGAGTGGGAAAGAAACAAAAGCTATGGAAATCCATCTGAGAGCTGAGACATCTATGGATCCATTACATGAAATTGTAAGAAGTGTCAACACCACAGACATAATGACTGCAACACTGTACAGACTAGTCATTACTGAGCTGAAAGGCTTTTGTCCTTTCCATTCACTGATCACATGCCAAGTTCTAGATCAGAAGATGAGCTATTGTGCATCTTGCAGAGTGAACTGTGATATTTTTATACTTTTCAAAATGGGCCTGTTCACCTGACCATGAGATCATCTGATATTTTTTCTTTTTACCCTGCATTAAAATCACAATCATCTACTCGGAATATCACTTATCTGCTCTGGACATAACTTAAAAAAACCCCGATGAATATTTACAAACAATTAAACGAGTAAACATTTGGGAAAAAAACTAAATAGGAAGCTAACACATACATCGTTCTTATTCTTACTCTTATTTATATAATTTTAGTAACACACTCTTTCTCCTGTGACATAACTGAATTTTAAGTGTTTATTAGTTAATATGATTTTAATATCATCAATCTGCCTGCATTTTTCATGTTTTAATATAAATGCATTTTTATGTTTTAAGAAAGCAGGACAGGAGTGATTGACTCCAGAAAAGACCATAGGATTACTGTATTTTTATTAATTTCTAAACTTTTTTAAGCCTCAGCTAGATTAGTATTATCCAAGGATAAAAGTAGGACAAAATATAAGTTGTTTCTAGATTTAATTATATGTTGCCTTTCTTCCCAAAGCTAAAATGTGTTGTTCTAGAGACATACTTTGCAATTTGAATCAACCTCACTGGCTCTAACTTTTTTTAACTGTGTGTACACCTTGCAATCCTTCGTCTTGGTAGAAAGATTCAGGGGAAAAATAATGAGGAATTGGGAGAAAACAGAGCAAAACAAATCAGAAAAAGAAAAGAAGAAATAAATATTTTGGCACACAAAATATGGTGTGGGCAGATGAGAGAACACATACAAAGCCATATAGGAGATAGGTTATTTATAAGGAATCTTTTTAATCTTGGAGACAGAGTACATTTTCTTTATCTTTGTGTCAGTTTGGTGCCCAGTTATTGTACATGCTGTAAAACATTCAGAGGGTAATCTACAATAAGCAGACATGTCTTTTTGACTGTAAGGATGCCAGGGAAGGAAAAACAAAAAGGACAGCTATCACAGAAAGATTGAAAGTACAGCCACAGATTTTTTAGAAATCAAAATAATAAATATTGACAGCTTCTTTTGAGGCTTGAGATGGAACTGTTTGCTTCTAAGCAAGCAGGATATGCTTTGATATGTTCCAATTTAGCAGAACAAAGCAATCTGAAAGAATACAGTCACCCAAAAATGACCCACTTGTTCGACTTTACATATTTCTCTTTTCAATAATCTTTGGTTTTATGAGTTCTGGACTAGTGCAGGTATAATTAGTGCTACTTTTGATTCTGATTTTGCTGCTGTTGAAACTGGTATTACTTGGGGCCAGTACAATGCCCACTTTTTCTAGACACCCAAGAAATGTGATCAGAGTTACACAGTGGATATTGAATTGCCAACATTTGGAACAGCAGTGTCATAAGCATGTCAAAATGATTTTCAGAAAATCCACAAAATTACTTCTATGATAATGTTTCATTTATGGCCCAGGTTATATTAGAAGAGAGGGAAAACACACCCTTCATGGATACGATTGCATTAACTTTCCATGTATATCAGGAATATAGTCTTAATCCAATCAGCAAGAGAGTTTAACTAGTAAAATTAGAAACAACAGGAAAAAAACATGACAGCAAAATTAAAAAAATCTAGGAAGGCCACCAAATTTTTTTCAAGTTTCTAAAATTAAATCCTACTCAAGTCTTTTTTTATTCTCTATTACTCACAATTTTAAATTCTTTCACTGCACCCTAGATTTTACTTCCTTGGTATATCTTTTCTTCATACAATGTAATGATATATTTTCTTAATGCAGCAATAATAAAGCAAGTAAAGCATTTGTTATTATTAACTGAAACTTAAATAATAACAACATATTTTAGATTGCCTTAAAAATATTATTTTCTGAGGAAAAATCAAAGACCTCATGAATCACTTTGGAATTAATTGAAGAATTCTGGTTACAAATGAGGGAAATATGACTGTAGCAAAGCTTATTCAAATATTTTCAAAAAATCATAACATATTGTTCCTTTAACTTGTTAGAACTTTAATATCTTCTATACTTAACTATTCCAAAAAAGTACTACTCAGCAAAACACAAGTAGCTTGTCATTTAATAGGCCATTCTGTATTAAGAAGCATTAATTTTGTCCACCAAGCGCCAGTAGCTAAATGGTGACATGCTATAGTGTAAAAATTATTTTCTATAAACCCCTGAGGGGTTTATAATAGGGAAGAATGTAAAATATTTAAGAGGTTAAAAGAAGGGGAATGACTAGTAAATTGTGTTGAAGAGTTAGCTTTGCATTTGTATGAAAATACTTTCTATTTATGAGTTTGAGTATTAGATTGCCAAATCTAAGTGATAAACAGACTAAGTGATAAGCTGACTAACCAATTTACAACTGATTAGTTACAAGTTCCCAGCAACCAAGGTCTGAGAAAAGCACTGAGTATTAAAACCAATGTTTCTTTAAGAGAAAAAAATAAAATTGAGAGTTTAAATTAATAAATTACTCATCTTAAAAGAACACATTCTACCTTCAGATAGTAATATTTACTAAAAAGGTATCTTTTGCAAAGTATGGTGCAAAAATAGAACAATAGAGCCTTTTATATATATAACAGTATTGAGCACAAACACAAATGAAGAATTTTATCTCTTTGGACTCAATAAGTGTTGGATTTCATAGCTTTGAACATTAGTGAGATTGAATTCATCACAGCTTTCCAAGTGCCTTGGCAAAGTGCAGCCCAGATTCCTTGTTGAGACCCCAAACACACAAATATATAAAGTTATTGTGTTTCAAACATACTTAAGTACAAAAAAAATTAAAATAATTGACTGAGGAGGGTTGGATTATTTACCATAGCTAACCAAAGCCCAGCTGCATCCCTGTGCACTAGACAATAAAAGAGGCTTCTTGAAGACCTGATACTAAAGGATGAGTTTCTTGTTTTGTTCCCTTTCTCCTTTCTCTGGTTCTGCAGGAAGGAGAACAGCACATGTTTAGTAGGATAAAGTGCACCTCTGACCTCCATTCTGTGCACATGGAAATTTTGAATACATCTTCTTTGACATATAAAAAGACCATATATAAATCTGTCTTTTCCAGCCTATCATGACCTACGTAAGCTCCAAATTGTCTAACATCTTCATTAACCTGGACAAGGGACTCAAAGGAATACTAAGTTTGCTGCTTAATATAGATTGGGAGGATTTGTCAACTTCTTCAAGGGCAGGGAATCCCTGCAGAGAGACTTCAACAAGCAAGTGCTGAGAACTTCTGGAAACCTCCCTTTCCATTTAAGATCTTAAAAGCTCCCTCTGAATGCATTAACTAGAGATATTAGGATTAACATTGTCCACCTCAACAAATGTTACCTCATCGATGACAATTATGTGTAAAAGTGAAGCTAGGTTTCTAGAGAAGAGACATTGCTTTTGTTTAAAACTACTCATGCAGTGTGGTAAAGGAAGATATCAGGATCATAATCCTTCAAGTTTTTCTAAATACTCAGTAATACAGATGCCAAAGCATGTAGAAGGTGACCAACTACAAAATTGTGTTTGATATAAAATATATTGTTTACATATTCAAAAGAAAATTATTTTTATACATCCTTCAGAAAGTAGGAGTATACACAGAGAGGGGGAAAAAAAGGAAGAAAAATAAACAACAAATCTTTTACCTAAGACATATTTTCTGAGAAATGAACAAAAATTACAGTTTCAGACCTCTAAGGAGGTCCATCGTTTTATTCTTAACTTCCTTAGGAGATGTGGAAAATACTAGACAAAAATTTCTTGATTATTGGATACTATCAATAGTAAATTGCATCACTGGTATAAGTCAAAAGTTCAATTTATTCTTCTTATACTTCAATTACAGCTTCTTTACATCAGCTTAATACAGTATTTACTAATAAAAAATCAACTGGATGTGAGCACAATAAATGAAAGAATATGCATTATAAAAAGAGGTTTAGCGAGAGAGGACACATACCTACCTTCATCTTATTATTCCCTATGGTGTCAGAATGGATATGGGTCCATCCTCTGTTACAATAGATATCAACTGATAGACTAGTCTTTGTAATAGATGAAAATTGCAGTGGGGCAGTCTTTAGGCAGTTTTCACTGTCATTATGTTATATTGTACCTAAGGCAGCACCAATAAGAACCTTAATAAAAGATGAAAGCTGAGTGGCAGCAAGACTAGTAAGAAAGAAAGAAACAAGGGTAGGCTTACAACATTTCCTGCCTAAGAGTGAGGAAATGTATTTGTGGGAGGGTAGGTATTCTGAGCAACTTCCAGGACTTCATGCATTATTTAGCTCATTCTCCTATGTAACTTACACAGAGGTTATCTGTACTCATCAACAGACTGTATTTGCTGGTGCTCAAGGAATCATTTCCTCCATTTGTAGTAGTACATTTTCAGTTTTGAGTTACAGTTTTATACTTTTTTTTAATCAGAATGGCATGTAATGACTTTGGACAACATGTTGTAGCAACATAAGGAAACTAAAGCTAGTAGTCATGCAAATCAATAAATCTGATTTCCAAATCAGATCTGATGGTTTGTTATCAGCTTACTGACATCTTGTTTCTAAGATTACAGATTGTTTATTCTAACCAAAAAGGTGGGTGGTGGAGCATTTTAATGTCCCTTCAGCTAGCATATATTTAAAAAAAAATCTTTACTGGGAGCTTGTTGAAAGTAAGTCTACCCGGTGGCAAACTATATTGTGACATACAATTATAGAGATCTCAGCAATATAATTATCATACAGATAAATACTTTTAGATTCCCAACACAATTCTCTCTGTTTGCTGACAGAAATGAAGTTTCCATGTTGAATTAGCATAGATAGGTAATAGCTAATAGATAATAGCTAATAAATTATGTCAAGATTGAGACAAAGAATGAAAACTATCAGAATTTTTAGAAAATATTTCCAAAGTCCTATAAAAACACACAACAATACCTTGTAAGAATAAAATGTTGTCATTTTTGTAAGCAAATATTTTGAGATATATTACTTTTTTTTCAAATAATGCTTCTGGTTATGCAAGATACTTTCTGGTGTAGGCATTCTCTCAGCTCAACAGGCCTTTCTCTCTGATGTGATCCTGCTGTTTTTATCTCAAGTTCCCTGAAATAAAAGGTTAGCTTTCAAAAATTAACCACATAGCAAGGTTTTTGTGTAAAAGCATTCCTGGTACTAAGATTAATTTCAAATTATGTGATACAAACTTTTTTTTTTTTATATTATGTTCAGTCTGAGCTGAACATAGTATCAGAGCTAGAGGAACCATCTGGGAGTATATTCTGATTTCCTTATTTGGCTTCATAACTCGTAGCTTGGAGGTGCCATTAAAAGTTTGTTCTAACTGCTGTGACAAAGTTGTACCTGAAATAGATTAGTTTTTTATGCTGTAGTAATGGCAACCACAGGGTTACTGTACCAGAACATTCAGCAAATACTCCTTTAAAATTACTTTCACACCATGTGTCTGGTTAACAAATATTATATACACAATATGTTTTCATTTTAATAAACCTGTTGCAGTTTTACATAATTTTACCATAACATTTGGGACCATTACCCTAAATTTCCACTTTTAAATTTTGTTTAAATATATTTCCTTTCAAACAATTTAGTTTTTCTATGGTTTTTCATGCTTTAAAAAGATATGTAATTGTCACATAAATCATCTGGGCATTAATATGTATACAGAAGCTGTCTCATTTTTGTGATTCTTCACATGATCATCCTCCTTTTTCATCTGGATTATCTGAATACTAATTTTCAACCTATTTCATATATATTTACAATGCAGAGATATTTGTGAATAAAACAGAACTTTCTCTTAAGATTAACCTGAAAAATATATGTTTGACATTCAACCAGGGAAATCTAAATTTAAAGCATAGTTGACTGGGCTAAAAATAAGAATTATTGTAACCTAGAACAATTATTTCCCTAAAATTAATTCTCACTATCTGAAGAAAACCCAACAAGGAAAAGAAAAAAATCTTGTTGCAAATCCTTATGTTGCATGTAAGAATGTTCCAGTTCAAAGTTTATGAGAGAAAAACTATGTTTAGCATAGTTTTTTGCACTGAGAAACTCTACTTTAAAAGCAGAGATAGGATCTTTGAAGTCATTATCTTCCAATCAAGTGTAATTGCACATAACTTTATTTGGTATAATTCATATCTCTTTCAAAATATTAAAACTAGAGCAATTCCTACTCTTACGTGAAATATATTGACCTTGAATTTCAAAAGTGAAAAACTAAAGCACTGTTGTATGTATGACATACTGTAAAGCATGTTGGTAAAATGAAGAGAATTTATCAGATAACTAATCAACAATTATTCTGCAAAATTCTTTTTTGCTCTCCATCAGTGTGTCTGGGAGTTTTAAGGCACCTTTCCCGTTACATCACCAGATTTTCAAATAATTACTAAAGCATATTTTATGGATAAAGTATATTTTATGTATCTGATTTTTTGAACTAGGTGTTCCGATCTGTGAATAGTCATTTTATTATCTTTCATTTCATTTAGTGTCTGAAAGCGTTTCATGGTTTAATCACAGCTGGCATTTAAACCCCAAGCAGTTGTGTCTCGTTTCGGTAAGACAGGTGTCTGCTAGGGGCTCCTTTACATTCTCCCGGAACGGAGAATGTAAATCCCTTCCCTCTGAA
>WEIU01001962.1:30216-62825 GCA_013389925.1 Aegithalos caudatus
GGGCCTGCAGACGGCACCTTGCACGTGCGTGCGCGTGGGAACCGGTGGCGCGCAGGGAGGCGGACCCGCGCGCGCTGCACGGACGGTGTGCGGTGACACCATGTGCGACCCAGTGTATGACAGCACAGCCGCGGATGTGGCACGCATACCCCCCGACCTCCCTCCTGCAGCTGAAAGACCTGCGTTCCATCGAAAAGCCGCAGTGGGTTCTGGGGACACAGGCAGCGAGTCCCATCTGGAGTTGCCCACATCGCCCCCACCCCGCAAGGACCTCCCATGGGAGGACGAGGTGGACTCTGGAGATACCAACAATGAGCTCCATTCGAGAGACCACCTCCCTCGACCCCTACTCAGGATCTCCAATGAGAGGACACACCACCCAGCACCAGCCTTGTCCCTTTGAGGGCTCAGAGCTGAAGGATGGCGCAGACGCAGAGGGGAGAAATGTGCTCCCCAAGGACAGGCAAAACTGAGACAAGGGCACACCACTCTCACACCAGCCTGGGCCCTCAGAAGCTGCAGAGGCCCTGCCTCCCCTGTCCAAGAGGCAGCGGCTGCACAGGGGCAGGTCCAAGTCTGAGAGGAACTGGAAAGAACCTGACTCATTGCACTGGACATCCCCATAGAAGAGCTCTGGGGACCAGCCCCTCGTGGGGGGGTATGAGACACCCTCAGAGAAGAGCCCCGGGGACCAGTTGTTCCAGGGGTCTGGGGGGCCATGGGTCTTACCCACTACGGCAGCAGGCAGCCCCCAGACCCTCTTGGTCTCAAGGGCGGCTGCACCAGCACCACCCTAGCATGAGGCAGACAAGGACTCCAGGCACCAGTGTGGGGTTGACAAGATCTGTAGTTGAGGGGGGGAGGCGAGCGAAGGACAGAGACGGACAGACAGACGGAGGAGCATGCTGCGCCGTGCTGGCGCTCAAGCCAGGTCCTTGAAGGCATCGAGGTTGAAGGCTGTGTCGAGGAGCCGCTGCAGCTCTGTCAGGTGGGTTTTCTTATTGCCAGTGGCAGGGGCAGCTGCTGGCTCCCGCCCTGCATACCTGCGAGGGAGAAGGTGGGTCATGAGAAGGGTCTGTACCGACCAATTCCCTCCCAGCCTCACAGCCACCCCCTGCATCCTTACCAGACGGGCTTTGCACGGTTGATGGTGGTGCGAAGCCGGGGTTTGACATAGTCATAATAGCCCTGGTTCTTGTGCTCCTCCTGGCACCACACCAGCTCAGCAGCTGGGTATTTCTGGGCTTCCCGCTGGAGAAGGTCAAAGGGGAACGGGGAGAGCTGCGAGGGACACAGAGTGGTGTCACACAGGGGACGTGGGACAGCGTTTCAGCGGCTGCAGAACCCTCAGCCGGCAGGCATGGTGGTGGCAGGACCCTGCTCACCTGTTCCACCCTGGTGATGGCCACATCGGCCTCCATCTGCCGGGCCTTGCGCTCACGAGTCAGGTCATAATACACCTTGCCGGTGCAGAACAGCACCCGCTTCACCTGCTCGGGGTTCTGGGCTGCAGGGCCACTGTCAGGGATGACACGGAGGAAGTGGGTGCCTGCCAAGGAAGAGAATGGTACCCTGAGCCACAGCAGTTCACAGCACTGTGCCAGCAGCCATTGCACCCACACCCCATGTCAGACCTTTCCGGGACCCTGAGAGGGAGAGTCACAGCTCTCAGGCAGAGACAGCTGACCCAGGTACAGGCCTCCCACTACCAATTCCCGTGCCACTTGGGGCAGCCAAATCCCAGTGGTAAGTGGCTGCTGATGGAGGAAATACTACTGAACCAAGTTTCCCAAGGGTGCCAGGCTCAGCCCTAATGAGGGGGGCTCCCTTGTGCCAAGGTGAAGGGCCTGGCCTCGCTCAGCCACTCTCCAGGATGGGGAGGTTGTTGCCACGCAGATTTTACCTAAGGCCACAGGCTCCCTTCACCCTACAGAGCGGCACAGGGGGAACACAGGCAGCTCTGTGCTACTTGTACCTGGCAGCATGTCATCGAAGCTGGAGCGGGCTTCGGGGTGGCGCAGCAGCGACTTTGGAGTGAAGATTATCAGCTGGAGTGGGGGATAAGAGGCAGAGCAAGGTGGTCAGCCCTGCCAGAAACACCTCCCTGCAAGCCAGTGGTGGAGCAGCCACCTGCCTGCCCTCCCCTGGCCATCCTGCCTGAGCAAGGGAGCAGCTGCCGGGCAGATTTGCTTCTCACTCAGCTGCAGTGCTCTGCCAGACTGGGCACTCATTTTCAACAGCACCAACCATCCCAGTCCCCTGAAGAGGCGGAGGAGCTACCAGGGACTTGTCTGTCCCATGGCTAGAGCTGACTAAAAGGGGCTGAATTAGGTTATGTAGCAGTGTCTGTTGGCTCCAACAGTCCTGACCTCCCCATGGAGTTTGGGAACAGGATCACAGTCCCTGCAACCCACATGAGCCATCAGCTGCACATCAAGAGCCAAGCCAGTCCTGAGCACCATGAGGTCCTTGGCCAGAGAGAGGTCAACTGCCCATGTCTGAGGTGCAGGAAGAAGCTGCCCCCAGCCCTATCCCACTCCAGCAGGGACACAGTGTCCTGCCTGGGCACCAAGTTGGGCATGGAGCTGCTGGCACTGACCGGTTTGCGGAAGGGCAGGAGGATCTGGCGCCGGAGGACGTGGAAGAAGTTGGCTGGAGTGGAGCAGTTCACGACGATCCAGTTACACTCATAGAGCTGACGCACATCAAAGTCATCCAGCTTCTGCCTCGGCCAGCACAGGTGAGGGGATTTCAGGAAACACAAGGTACCTCTTGGCCTTGCGGCTCCAGCAGCAGGAAGAGGAGTGGTCCCCAGCCCTCCCTCTTTCCCTCCCTCCCTCCCTTTCCTTCCTTCCCTTCCCACACACAGTGACCCAGAGACCTGTGAGAGGCTCCAGGGCTGTACCCTCCACCTTGGTTTGGCCATAGAGGTGGCCAGCAACCCCCTTTCATGCCACTTTCAGGGCCACCTCTGGCTCAGACTATGCCGCAGCCCCAGGTTCCATGGAGGTCCAGCCTGGGCACCAGGTTCAGGACCTTTCCCCAAACCCTCTGGGCAGTGTGAGACCAAGGCATCCCATGCCTCCTGCCATCGGCTCCCACTGTGCTCCATCCACATGGGTGTCCCCGCCCTCTGCCCAGCCCAATCCAGAGCACAGCAGGGCCAGGCTGAGCACCACACCATGGGGGCCACCACTCACAGGGAAGACATCAGGATCATCGTTGCACATCTGCAGGAATCGCTCCGGGCGGGCAGAGGAGTGCTCAGGACCCTACGGGGACCAAGAAGGGGCATGGTCATTGCAGGCCAAGGCAAGCATGAGAACCCGATGTCAGGCACTGCCACATCGTGAGCAGTGCTCCATCTGTGCCACTACTGTCCAGGGTTCTGCCTCCAGGGTGAGCCAGGGGAGTCCTTACCATGCCCTCCATGCCATGGGGAAGCAGCAGGACAATGCCGTTCTGCCTGACCCATTTGGCCTGTCCGGGACAGATGAACTGGTCGATGATGCATTGAGCAGTGTTGTGGAAATCCCCAAATTGGGCTTCCCAAAGCACCAGGGCATTGGGACTGGCCATGGCAAAGCCCAGCTCGAATCCTGAGGAATGGAAGAGCAGTGAGAGGATTGGGTTACCCTTCCAGAGTGACCTCACCCTGGGCAGTGAGCGCAGACCTACTCACTCACCCAAGACACCATACTCTGACAGGGAGCTGTTGCAGACAGTGTATGGAGCCTGGTTAGGCCAGAGGTGGTTCATGGGGATACATATCCTCTTGTCCACATTCTGATCATGCAGGACATGGTGGCGGTGGCTGGAAAAGGGAGAAGAGTAATTTCATTGTCAACCTTTGTATCCCTTCCAGAAAGGCTGGAATTGCCTTCAAAGCCTCCAAAAACAGGGCTTTACCTAAATGTCCCCCTCTCAACGTCCTGGCCACTCAGGCGGATGTGGATGCCCTCTTTGAGCAGGGAGCCAAATGCCATGTACTCTGCTAGGGCCCAGTCGACTGTCCGGTTCTTCACCATCTCCCCACGAGTTTTCAAAATACGGCTCAAACCTGCCAAGACAGGAGCCAGTTTGTAGCCAGTATGGGACGGAGCTCCAGTGATACCAGGTTTATTCCACAACCAGCCCCCAGACTGACAGACTGCAAGTGCTGTGGGCAGAGGAATGGATTCACCTCTTCTGGAGGGATGAACCATGGGTGAGGAATCAGGACTGCAGAGAAGGATCAGCTCCAAAGAAGAGCTATTCCTTGGTTCACTTCCCTTACCCATAGCTCCTTTGTCAACAAGTTCTCAGAGAGTCTGGATGAGAAGGAACCTTGCTCCAAGCCCTGTCCAACCTGGCCTTGAACACTTCCAGGGCAGCCACAACTTCTCTGGGAAACCTGTGCCAGGGGCTCACCACCGTCACAGGGAGGAATTCCTTCACAACATCCCATCTAACACTGCCCTTTGGCAGTGGGAAACCACTCCTCCTTGTCATGCCCTGGTGCAAAGTGCCTCTCCATCTCTCTGGAAGCTCCTTTAGGCATCGGAGGGGTCTCTACGGTCTCCCTGGTGCCTTCTTTCCTCCAGGCTAGACACACTCGGCTCTCTCAGAGTTCCTGCACAGGGGCTCCAGCACTGGTATAATTTTCAAGGCCTTCTCTTGACCTGCTCGAACAGGTCCAGGTTTTGCTTGTTCTGGGGCCCCCAGAGATGGACACATGGTCCAGGCAGGGTCTCAAGAATGCAGCAAATCGGGAGGATCCCCACCCTTGACCTGCTGCCCCCTCATATTGAAGCAGTCCAATATGTCCCTTCATTCTAGGCCACATCCCAGCCTGATCTCTTTGGAACAAATGCCCAGTCTGGCACAGCTTTCACAAGCTCCTACCTCCATGGATAGTGAAATCCTCCACTGGCACCGAGCTGGCCACTTGACCAATGTGCGTCAGGTCCTCTTCAATGAGGCCAGTGGAAGGGCAGGTCATGCTCCGGGGCTGCCCATCCAAAGTGAAGAAACCTGTCAGAGAAGGAGAAACACCATGCTGCAGGAGATGTGCCAGATCCATGGGAAGACCTCAGGTCACGGACACTCTCAAGCAAAGGTGAGGACACCAGGACACCACTAACCTCCCCTGTGGGGTGGTTTACTAGAAAATCTCTGCCATGGCTCTAGAGAGGCCGGGTGCTTTGTTATGGCCTCCAGATCACTGCTAGTGCCTTACCTGGCCAAGGTGAGTCCAGCCAGTGCTTGATGTGCAAGATCTTCTCATCCTTGGATCTGGCATGGGCCTCCTCACAAATCTTATCGTACTTGGCAATTTCCTCCTAAAAGGCAGAAAAACATTAACAGGGGATCTTCAAACAAGGGTGTTGAGCCTAAGGACCTCGGTGTAAGCTTGCAAGGGAGCTGGAAGGCAGAGGTGGTCCCCACAGCATGAAGTCCCAAAGCTGTGCAGTTCAACCTCAGAAAGCACAGTCACAGCTGGGACTCGTGTACCCCAAGGCATAGCTCTGCTAAGCTCAGAGATGACATCTTGTGTTCAACCCTACTGATGCTGAAAGGTGGTGCCAGGGCAAGCAGGGCTGGCAGAGCCTCTGTGTCGCAAGCTGCCCAGGCAGCAGAACCGGGACAGGATCTGCCCCAGATACCTGTGGCCACAGCAATCCTGAGCACTGGGACCTGCCTGTGCTGCAGTGGCCCAGAGCTGCATGGCCTGTTCCACAGTGATCACAGAGTGATCCTTGAACTAGATGTCCCTGCACTTTTCAGAGCTAGCACAGTTCAAGGAGGAGCCTTGGCTCCGAACTCCATCGCTGCCAGGTCTGCAGCGTGTGCCCAACCCCAGAACAGCTCTGCCACCTTTAGGTTACAAGCACAAGCACATGGTTCCTATAGGCCCATGTGGGCCCTTCATATGGTTCACACCCAGGTCTGAACCATATAAGTAGTTTTCCCTGGAGATGCCACCAGCAGTTTTCCTTTCAGGCTCCACAGATGGTACCTCATACTCTGGCTGATTTACCACCCCCTGGGAAATCAGCAGCTCTGCGTATTTCTGCAACACTGGCTTCTGTTTCCGGATCTGTTTGTACATCAGGGGTTGCGTGAACATAGGCTCATCCATCTCATTGTGCCCATTGCGCCTGTAACAAACCTGCCATGAAAGGAAAAAGCCTTTGAATGCAGCTGCCTGTGACCTACCAACCCAAAAGCACTTGGGAGCTACCTAGGTCATGTGAGGGAGGGTCCCAAACAGCCTAGGAGGGACCCAAGCACAGCCCTGGCAGAGTCCCAGCTTCAGAGACTTCTGCCACATTCCTTACCAAATCCACCACCACATCCTTGTGGAAGGTGCTTCGCCATTCTGCTGCCACATTGCACACGTAGACAACGGCCTCAGGGTCGTCTGCATTGACATGGAAGATCGGCGCGTTGACCACACGGGCTACGTCAGTTGGGTATGGGGAGGAGCGGGCCATCCGTGGGTCTGTTGTGAAGCCAATCTGTAGCAAATGAGGGGAAACAGGATGAGCACAGTGTTACCAACTGGATTTGAGACACAGCTTTGCTATGCAGCTCCCTCTTTGGACACTGATGTCACATCTGGCTCAGCATGAGGCAGCTGCACTTTGCTGTCCCAGGAAACTGTCCACACAGCTCCAAGAACAGCTCAGCTGCTGCAGCTGAGCTGTATATGCACAGCCTGCCTGTTTCCTGTGTCTGGATACAGGGGCACATTCCGGTACCTGCTGCAGCTGTGGGGACAGGCTGGTCCCAGTGAAACGCCTCTGGTTTCTGTGGTGGCAGATAGGATCAGCCCCGTCAGACCTCACACACTGAGCATCAGGTTGTATCACCTCTGCACCAGACTGGGCTCAAAAGCTGCTGCTGTTGAGCAGCTGGTTGAGAAGTACCCCTTGTTGACCACAGATTAGAGCTCTTGCCAGGACCAGTGGCAGAGAAACAGCTGCTGCAGGTTCTAACTACTCCTTGCGCCCCAGAGCCTGCAGAGACATCTCTGCCAGGGAGCCACAGGCACAGGGTATTTGCTCCTCACCTGGTTGTTGACCACAACATGGACAGTGCCGTGGGTAGTGTAGGAGGGAAGGTCGCTCAGGTGAAATGTCTCATACACAATGCCCTGCCCTGCAAATGCAGCATCTCCATGCAGGAGGATGGACATCACCTAGGAGAGGGGAAGCCATGGCAATCATCAGGGACAGCGAGCAGGGCATTACCAGGAAAAGGCCCAGCTCTCCTCCCCATGAGCTTTCAGCATCCCAAAAAGGACAAGGAGCAGCTCATCAACACATCCAATGCTTTCCCAGGGGATCAGAGTGGAGTCAGCCATGGCTGACACACCACTGGGCAGAGACTGTGGCCACCAGTCCCTCCCCAGCAAGGGCAGCACACTTGGAGCACCTTGAGCAGACGCAAAACAACACCCAATATGCCCCACCTGGACAGCAAGTCCCATTCCCAAATATATACATCCCAAAGCAAAGCCTTTTTCTCACTGGGATAAAAAGAGAAGAAAGCCCTGTTCCCTCACACCTTCAGCCCAGAAGCCCCATGAGCAGGAGCAGGCCCAGGAGCTTCAGAGCCACTGATGTTATTTTGTCACCACACCAGGGGCTGGCTGAGGACACTGTCTGCCAAGCGAGGACAGGATCTGTCTATTTATATCCAGTCCTTGGGATGTAGGAGAGAGAGAAGCACTTTGGATCTCACTCTTCCATTTCTTGGGGTTGGAGACAGGTCTGCAATGAATCACACAGCAAACAGCTCCCCACAGCCCCTTCCCACTAGGGTGTGGAGAATTGCCCTCTGTTGCCAGCTCCAGTTTTCTCAGTCCTAGGAATGGTTATCTCTAGTCACGCTGAGATCCTGCTGCCAAGCCCTCCAAGGTGTGATGCTTGGATTGCCTTTGGATTTCCCTCATGTCCCTGTTTTCCAGTCAGGGTTGTGCATTTGCCGTGCCCACAGCTCAGCTTAGTCAGTTCAGAGATGAAGAAAGCAGCAATGGGAGCCTAGGGTGGGCAAGCCCCTCCCAAAGTTATCTCCAAAACCAGAAGGGAAGGATGGGGGAGCAAAGTCAAGGTGACAGCAAGGGAAGGGGCACATCAAACAGAAAGCAGACAAGTTACTTCAGTTTCCCACCAGCCTGTCTCCACCAAAATCTATCCAGTCTAGGCCACTTAACTACACGTATTTGAGCAGCACTCACCTTCTTCCCCTCCGTGTCCCCACAGTAAAATTGCTCTGCCTTAGTCTTGCCCTGAACAACCGGATCAGCTGCTTCCAAATGAGAAGGATTTGCCACCAAGGAAAGGGTGATGTTCCTGTCAGTGACACGGTTAATCCGCCGGTGGTACATTCCCAGGTGGTACTTCACATCACCAGAGCCCTGGTGGAGAAGAGAAGAGAGTCATTGCCAGGACCATGAGCGGCTTTTGGGTCATGGAAGGAGACAGAAGACTGCTGATCCCAAGGGTGGAACAAGGGGGCATTTTTTGGAGGTACTGCCACAACACAGCAGGCACTCATTGCCGGAGCTGGCACCACGAAAGCCTGTTCCAGGTGCCAAACCACCACCGACTTCAGACATGCACCCAGCCCATCTAAATACAGCTGAAGGTGTGGGGGATGAAGCAAGTGTGGTGGGTTGGGCAAAGACCCTGAATAACAGCTCTTTCCCTGAGCTCTACCCACACTGCAGCAGCACAGCCACCCATGGCACCATTCCCAGTATGCAGCCAGGTACCCCATCAGGACACCTCAAGGCCCCAGGCTACTGCTTTCTCATCTTGAAATCCCACTGAAGGCCATGGCAGGGTCAAGCCAGCCCAGCCAAATGATCCCAGCTTATGATACTGAAGTTTTGGAGCATGAGTTTATTGCAGTGACAGAGCTGCTTTTGAACCCAAACCAGAAGCATAAATTAACTTCTGCTCCTGACCACCATCCCATCTCCTCAGTGTCTACCTGAAAGCTGCTTCATGCCCTGGAGAGCTGCCAATAGCCAAGCTTGTGCTGAAGACACCAGCACACGTCACCCCCAGGACAGGCAAGGACAGACCAGCACTGGCACCTCTACAAAGACTCCCATCACCCAAGTGGCAGCAGCCTGCTGCAGGCAGGGGAGAAGCTCACCTCATCAGCAGCCTCCAGCTTGGAGTCGAACTGGCAGAATATCTGCTCCAGCTCTTTCCTGATCACGTTGGCGAGAACATTCAGGCGTCCCCTGCAAAAGCAAGGCCACAGCTGACAGCCATTGAGTGCTGACTGTGATCTACAACCCCCACTGCCACAGCCCACACTTCCTGCCATGGCTGTGCAGTGACCCAGAGATGTGAACTCCCCAGAAGGAGTCGGAAGATCCCTCAGCAAACGGATGGTTTGGCCAACACCACCTCCTACATACTTGCTGTCAGTGGGCAGGTGCTGGGATTCCACCGTGATTCCAGCTCTGACCTCAAGCCATCAGCCCTCTTCAGATGAAATTTACAAAGAAGCTGGAAAGACCCTGATGAGCAGAGGGCAGCCAAGGCCTGAGCTCTCCAGCTGAGGTTCATCACCAACCAAGATCAATTAGGTGATGGCAGAAACCACTGTGCTCTCCAGTACCACACCCCACCTTCTACCCACACCAAGCAGCACCATGGCTTCAGGCAAGGTTACCTGTGGGGCATTCCCATGATCACATAATCCACTCCCTTCTCACTTGACTTATCAATAATGGTCTTTAAGGCTGGGATCAGCACTTCGCATCCCTCCAGACCAAAACGCTTCTCTGAAGACCATTTCCGATGGAGGAACTCCTCAAACCTAGAAGGCAAAGGGAGGGATCAATGCCAGGGCTACAGCTGAGGGCAGAAACCAGAGAATGGACAGGGACTGCACCGCAGGAACCACAGCACTGACTGATGCTCAAGCTGGTACCATGCAGGGCACAACAGTCACAGAGCTCAGCTGGCCATTTCCCCCCACTCCAACACCGTGCTGCACTTAACCTTCATTTTTTGACCTTTTCTTTCAGCATCATCCACATTTTCAGGCTGTTTGCCAGCACCTGAGCCTGCCAGACTGGCAGCTCACTGGCAGTCAACCTGCTCATTAAGATGATGGCAACAGATGATGTCAAGATGTGACTCAGCTGGTGACCATCACTCTGGCTGGGAGCAAACCTCCTGGGAAAGATATGGAAAAGGTGAAGCCCCCCCAGGGTACCTGGTGGAGCGGACCAGCCTGGCCAGCAGTGTGCGCTTCTCTTCGTTGGTGAACTGCATGATGCCCGGGGTCTCGAACTTCTGCCGGATCCACTGGCACTGCTCCAGGTCATTGATGAACATGAACTCCACGCCAATGTGCTGGCAGTATGCCATCTGTTCCAATGGGAAATAAGGGGCCATCAGACAACAGCCAGGGCTTCAGCACCTCAAACCCCCAAAGGGCTGGCACTTGCAGCACCCCACTGGATCACAGGGTCAGGGGCTCTTCATTTCCCCCTTTACCCTTTCAGCTGAAGAGCCCCTTCTATACCAGCAGAGACATCGACCGTCATGCTGGGCACCTGGAGGGGGATTCTGGGGGGAACCCAACTGCCAGCCCTGCAACAGCTCTGCTTTAGGAGCCTTGTTTGAGTGGTATTTCCAGGAAAAGGGATGTGACAGGGCATGTTCCAGGATGCTGCAGGGCAGCTTGGACAATGTACATGACCGAGCATCAAGCTGTTTAATTCCTCTTCCCTGAGGGGCCCACAATCAGCCCCTCTAGTCCTTTACATCCACCTCAGAGGAGAGATTTTTCCTCTTGGTGACATCGCCTGTGAGCAGCCCAAAATCCCACATCAGAGGGCAGGGGAGAATCAGAAGCAGCTTGTCCCACAATGAGGAGCCCATTCCTGCAGCTGAACTAAGATGTTGGCACTGTTTTGCTCCTTCCAAAGTCAACTAGTCTCAGCAGAGACTATCTGAGCAGCATGCCTGAGAGCTGCTTGAGATCAGTCCAAGCTCGGGAGGGGATGAAATTTGGCAGAAAAGGGGAACTGCCTGCACGAGCTGGAAGCCCCAGCCCCAGGGGTCTCAAACCTGCACCAAGACCCTCTGATGGACATCCATGCAGAACAGCAACACTGCTGCAGTGCCTGGAGAGGGGATCACTGGCCTCCAGCCCACTCCTGTGCTCTGCCAGCACCAGCTGCTGCTTCCAACTGGAAAGCATAGCTGGAGAGGTTTCAAAAAAGGCTGTATCTAGCTGCCTGGGGTTTGCTCCACCTTGGGCAAACCAAGTGCATTGCTGCAATGCAGCAGAAAGCTGGAGGCAATCAGAGCAGGTTACTCAAGGAGGCTCTTGTGAGTGGGGCGAGTGCTGAGAAGTAGTTCCCAAACTGAAAATCTTGTAACGTGCAGGCTGACCCAGGACTTTCCAAAGACAACTGCTCTGCCCCTGCCCTGGCTGCACACAGGTCTGGTATAGAGCCCTGCCCTCCTCACCTCCAGCCGACGGATGATTTCCCGGAGTGGAAGAGCCGATTCATTTCCACCGATGAAAGTGGTTGTGGGCAAGTGGAAAACTTTGTCGAGGTCAGATTCATCCAGACCATAAAAGCCTGCAGGATTTGTCATGGGTGGGACAAGCAAGAGAAAGAAGGAAGGAAGAGGGACGGGGATACCGTCACACGGAGACCAGGTCCATTTGGGAGAGGTGGGGAAGGGACAAAAAAAAAGCAGCATAAAAAAAAATAAGCATGAAGGAGGTTTATGTGGATAAAAACCAAGCCATAATTAAACAAAAAGACATTAAGCACAGAACAATGAGTTATTATGGAAGGCACCGCAGGAAACGAACCACAAAGCAATGTATATGCATGGAAAAAGGCAATTAAAATCCAGGGTGAGTCAGGGAATTTGAAGCCCCAATAACACAACAACAAAACACACAACAAATTATAACACAGGGGAGAGAAAAGAAACAGGAATTGAGGAGTCACCGAGCACATCAGAGGTGTTGGCACGTGGCAGGGAATTAAAGATGGAGAGTCAACATAGAGAAGGAAACAGTTAAAACAGACACAACCAAACAGACAAAACCCCAAGGAGGGAGAGACAGAGAAGCAAGAAAGAAAAAAGGCAACAGGGCTCTGATGGACTCTCCTGAATAGCTCAGCCCGGGAGAAGGGTGGCCAGCAGCCACTCAGGGGTTTGGCTGCCCTGGTACCCTTTCACCCCAATCAACAGCTTTTTAATTAGAGCTTTTGCCTACTCTGCTCAGCAAACCTCCTCCCTTTGGCGCTGGCAGCTGATGATTTGGAGGCAGATCCTACTCATGTTATGGGGGTGTGGGGAGCTGAGCTAGGCCTGGAGAACAGCCAAGCAGGCCTCAAGAGCTGGAGATTGGGATTTAGGGCTGTAGGCAAGTCCTGCCATACCCCAAAGCCACCAGAGGTGCCTCACTACCTGGTGACGCTCATGGTTGTCTTTGGGGAAACTGAGGCACAGAGGAGGAGGGACAGTGCTGACCTTGCTTAAGAGATGCAGAACGCCAGAAGCAGGTCCAGGAGTTGGAGAGTCCCATGACCCTTCTGAAGCAGGAGCTTGGATGAAGGAGTGGGTCTACAGCCCTGGCACCTCTTTCAGGCTCCTGCTCATCCCTCCCGCACTCCCAACAAGGCCTGGTCCCAAGGTCTTTCCTAACCCCAGGGCAGGAGCTGCAGAAGAGACACATACCACTACTCCTCCCAGCTTCCTCCAAACCAACCCAGGACCCAGCTGGGAGTTCTTTTAGAGAGGGGGTGGGGAACACCATCTAAACGTGGCATGGCAGTGTAACCCACCTTCTTCAGGGGAATGGGAGGCAAAAACTGACCCCTCGTGAGCTGGCCCCTTCTTTGAACTTCATCTTGAAAGTTGCTGTCTGGTCAGGAATGGACAGTGAGCTGTAGACAGCCCAATACCTGAAGTGTTCAATGCCAGGCTTGGAGCAACCTGGTCTAGTGAAAGGCCCCTGCCAACCTAAGCCAGTCTGTGATTCCATGATGACAGGGCTGGTCATGGCTTATCCCTGTGAAGCCTTGGGCGGGGGGTGAGTGAGTCCAGAAACTGGGAACACTCCAGTCAGCCTGTAGTGGACACGTTCCTGGCTGCCACTGCTGTTCATGCCCTCTCCTGCTCACACAACCCTCCTGGACACTAGAGTCCCAGGAGAGTGAATGAAGCCAGGCCCCAGCAACTCTGCTCCGGGGCTATGCCTAGCAACACTGAACCAGACAGGAGCTGAGAGTTTGGCCCCATGTCTCTGGGGCTTCTCTTTGGCTCCCATTCAAACGGAAATCCCAGAGAGAGGCAGCAGGAAGCATCCCAGACAAGCTGCCTGTTGAAGGGTTTCAGGGAATCCTCAGTAATTTGCTGAAGCTTGCAGACCTGCAGCACAGGGCTTTGGCTTGTTCTGCTGTGATGCTTTGAAGATACTTTGGGGAGTATCAGATTTTACAGGGAGTTTTAGGACATCTAAGCATCTTTGCTTCTTCTTTGCTGCAGCCTGCCAGCTCTGACAACACTCAGTATTTATAGGCAGCAACACGATCAGATGGAGGAAGACAAGGGACAAACTGCCAAATTTTCCCTGTGACAAAACCAGGAGAAGACAGTTTGGATTTTTAGGAGCCTTGAACCAATGCGGGAGATTGAGGCCTTGAAAAATTAATATTCACAACAAAACATGTACCCTAGCAAGCCAGGCATGCAAACACAGTATAGAAAACGCCAGCAAGGCTCAAACTGAGGATTTATACAAGAGAAACTGTCACTAACCCCACACCTACATCAAGACTTTGAATAGAAATTAAAAATAAAACATCGCAAAACTAAGGGATGGTGGGAGATGGGAGGGGTCCACTTTACCAGCTCAGTTCATGCCCAGAATAACCTATTCAAAGAGAGTCCTGCACTCCAGAGGGTTAAGGTCTCATTAATTGCGTACCTCCTACTGTTAACACTCTCAGCCGCTCCTTGAACACTGCGAGGTCTGGGGGGGAAGGGAGGGGGTGCAGAAAGGGAGAACATAGAGAGATGCAGTCAAAGTTAGTGAACACAACCTGGAACTGTGAAAACTAGTCATGGAAAGCACAAGTCAAAAAAATACAGTATTTAAAATACAGTCAAAATCCATCAGAGGCAAAAGGGCAGGGATGGAGGATGACTACACGCTAGGCAGAAGAGAAATCTTGGTGGGAAGTCTGATGAGAGGAGGGAGGAAGAAGAGGGGAAGGGGGGCATCAGACACTGGGGAGCAGTTGAGCTGCATGGTTTGAGATCTCCTCTTGCACCTTGATGGGAGAGGGGGTAGCCTGGCATCTTTATTTGCCATGATCGAAAGCATCCTGCCAAGCTGCATCACAGGGGGTGGGACCCTCTGCGGAGCTGGGAGATGTCTCCAACCAACACCTGCTCCAGAGGGTTTGCTGTGCTCCTGCTGCTGGGAGGGTTTCAAGGTCAACCCACTGAGGTAAGGGTGCTGCCTCTGCACAGAGGAGGAGGACTGGGGTGTTAACAAGCAGGCAGTTGATGACGAAGACAGCGAAGACGGCGGCGCAGCAGGCACGCGCAGCCATCCCTTCTGAAGCGTGCTTGGTGCGGGCAGGAGCGCCGGCACACCAGAGCAGTGGGCAACCACGCAGCACCAGAGCTGCCTGCCCGGCTAGGTTAGGTAACCCAAGTGCCTCAATCTCACCTGGGTTACAAAAAAGGCCTTGGAAACAAACTGTCCTTTGGGTCAGCAGGGAAAATCAGACATTTCCCCAAAGCGGGGAGAAGGAAGGTAGGAGCACCTCAAGCCCAGCTCCCTGCAGGAGCTTGCCTGGCTCTTCCTGAGCTGGAGGAGAATTTCCATCAATTCCCCTTGGCATGAGGGAAAGGCAGCTGCCTTCCACGGGGAGAAAGACAGACAAGACAGACACTTAAGACACACACACCCTTCCACACATCACCCCGATTTCAGCATGCTAAAGTAATCTTTCTTTCTGTCTGTTTTCAAGGTCATACTGAGTTCCTGTAGTCATCCTGTCCTTGTTTTACACACCATGCCAGACCAGCTGCAGTGGAAAACCAGGATGAGATTACTTTGGGGTTCTTTTTACATAACAAAGAAAAGACAAGAGAAAGGGGAATTGGGTGGCTCCAGCCCCACCATCCCTCAGACTGAGTAGCCCTGGGCAGGTTTTCTCCCCCTGTCATTTTCCTCAAAGATTGCACTGCTTAATCCAAAAAGGATCCAAACCAGAACCAAACTAGTTGCTAAACAAAAGGTAATTGAGAGGAGGGATCAATTTCTGAGATTAACCATCCAACTCCTTTGAATCACAGCATTGCCACTTAAACTGTTAGCAACTGTGATCACACCACAAAAACTGACCTTCAAAGGACTTCACAGTTCAGAAAGAGGAAACGAGATTGTTTCCAAGTTTCAAAATCACTCCTATTATTAACAGCCCTGTCAAGCACTACATATTCTTTCAAAGAGAAAAAAAAAAAAAAAAAAAAAAAAAAAAAAAAAAAAAAAAAAAAAACCACCAAAAAAAAACAAACCAGCAGGATCTGCTTAGAAATTGGCTTTTTCTGCCACAAGCAGGCAACACCCAGCCTTAGGCCCAGCCGGAGTTCTGTGTTCTGCAGCACTGCAGCTCCTTCCCACTTCCTGAACACTATTTGCAAGCTAAGTTCACCCAGTTACAGTTAGGACTGACTAGATGAAATTTTCCAAGATAAGAATAACAGAGCAATACTCAGTATTTAAAAAAAAAAAGTCTTTTGCTAAGATCTAGCCACCTGAGTCTGGGGTTCTAGCATGAGACACAACCCCAGCATGAGCTGGCAGCTGCAACCATTAGATCTTGTTCCCAGGACTCATTATTTCCTATGAATTCATGGATTTCTGGGAAGCAAATCAACACCAGTAGCTACAATGACAGGTATTTTAATATTAAAGACACAAAGGAACAGAGATTAAGCTTAAGGGCTAGCTCAGACATAAGAGATCCCACACTGAGGTTCCTTCTAGCCAATGCCTATGGACTAACTACACCTGAATGCTTCCCACAGTGAGCCACTCTGGCACACACCTTGGCTTGTAGCAACTCACCCTGGGAAAGTACGAAATCTGGAGCCTGGACTACTTCCCCCAGGTGTTTTTACAGCTGTACACTGCCACCAGCCCAGAAGGCTGGCTGGTGCTGCCAGGGAAGACTTGCTTTGGGATCTCACTGGGCTCTGTCCTCTGAAGCCAGGACATGGCTGGAACACACCTGAGGAAGCAGCAGGCTCAGCACCTCTCCAAGCTGACTTTCCCTCTGAACTGACCTTCCCCTGAAGCAGACCTGTGAGTTTAATGTACAAGTGGAGAGCAGTAAGGAGCAGTGTTCTCTCAAGGGTCTCTGCTGGGATCAGTAGGGTTTAAATCCTCCATCAACGATATGGACAGGGGAACGATGGGCACCCTCAGCCAGGTGACACCACTGAGTGTTGCAGTGACATGCTGGAGGGACAGGATGCCATCCACAGGGATTTGGACAGGCTGGAAGAGAGGGACTATGGGAACTTCATGAAGTTCAACAATGCCAAATGCAAGAGTTGGGGCAATCCCCAGACCCGGGAGGGAGGGAGGGANAAGCAGTTCTGTAGAGAAGGACTTTGAGGTCCTGGTGGATAAGAAGCTGGACATGAGCCAGCCTCATGCACTGACAACCCAGAAAGCCATACATGTCCTGGGCTGCATTGGAAGTGTGACCAGCAGGCTGGGCATCCTATCCCTCTGCTTCACTCAGGTGAGACCCCACCAGTGCTGCCTCCACCACTGGGGTCCCCCGGACAAGACAGATGTGGACCTGCTGGGGTAAGTCCAGAGGAGGCCACAGAGATGCATGAAGGTCCAGAGCCCCTCTGCTATGGAGATAGGCTGGGATAGCTGGGGGTGTCAAGCCTGGAGGAGAGAAAGCTCCAGAAGATCTTGTTGTGACCTTTCAGTCTATAAAGGGACTTACGGGAAAGGAGCAGAGAGACTTTTTACCAGGGTCTGCAGTGCCAGGACCAGGAACAAGGGTTGCACACTGACAAAGGGTATGTCAGTGATTGGACAGAAGGAAGAAATTCTTCCCTGTGAGGGTGGAGAGACCTTAGCACAGGCTGCCCAGAGCAGCTGTGGATGCCCATTCCTGGAAATGTTCACAGACACTGGACAGGGCTTGGAGCAACCTGGTCTAGTGAAAGGTGTCCCTGCCTGTGGCAGTGGGGTTAGACTAGCTGACCTCTTAAGCTCCCTTCCAACAGTTCTGAGCACAGACCACTCTGTGAGTCTCTGACTTCCTGAGCAGCACAGTAACTCTGCTCCCCACACCCGGCTCCCTGTCCTGCCGAGGGACAGCTGTCGCTGCCACCACTCACAGCCGACTCACTCTGGGTTTCATCCAGACTCTGCTCTACTCTCTAAAGGGATACACATCCACCAGGCAAAAGGCTTCAGGGCTCTCCTCTCCTGCTCTGCTTCACAACTGTAGTGCCCACAGTAGAGGCAAAAAAACCTGAGTTGGAAAAGCCTTTCCTCATCCTCCCCACTACCCAGCCACAGTGAGTGGCTTTAAGTTCACCTAAAAAGTCTTCCTGCTTTCCTCGCAGTGCTGACTATGAGCACTTGTGTCTTCTCCCACAGCTGGGTTCACAGCTATCATCTCCCCACCTCTTCCCATCAAAGTATCTCAGGCACAGGAGACACTCCAAGCTGGAGCTGGATGGCTCCTGATATTCAGCCAAGGACTGGTCCTCCAGAGAAGCATGTCAGAGTCCAGACTGTGGGATGAAGCAGCTTCCTCATCATCCAGCAAACTGGTCCAACCAAAACCTACTCCCTTCCCTACCACTCCTGGTACATGTAATCCTGTCCGAAGGTCCAGCAGGTCCAGGGCTGGTGTCCCTGTGCTGGCAGATGAATAAGGAATCAAGGTGGTTTACATGCACCATGCATTCTGATTGGCTGTTTCAATTGGCGAGGTTAGTAATCATCACTGATGCTCTACTCTACGTTAGGAGCATGAGCATGCCTCTGGAGCACTCAGAGTGCCAGGGAACCACCCTGGGAAGCACTAGTGAGGTGACACAATTCAGCAACCTCATCCTGGCTAGAAGAATGGTAGCAGACTACATAAATCAGCTCTAAAGCAAATGGAGAGGTGCTGGGTTTAAGCACTTTCGATCAGGATTTCAAGTCCTGGGCACCACACACACTTCTCTGTACAACACTCATGCAGCTCTCACTCAAATGCATTGGGAGTTCCACCTCTCTACTTGGACAGGAATGTATCCCAAAGCTTCCTTATTATGATCACCAGTAGGGACTCATAGCTCAGTCTTGAAAAAAGAGCAATTAAAGGATTTACAGATGCTAGGGCAAGCTGGAAGTTCAGGAGGGCACTCTCAGCCCTGCAGAGATGAACCCAGTATATTCACTTCCCAGCTCTGAGGGTCCCCAAGGGCAGCAAGAGGAGCTGAGAGAACAGACCCCCAGCCCTCACCAACACAAAACCTCTCTGCTTTGCATTTCCAGAAGATGCAATTGCTTCCAGCCCTTCTGGGTTCTTGCTTCTGGATGAGCAAGATCAGTGGTAACACTGATTGGCACTGGTTGAAGAAACATGAACTGAGTACTGGAGTGACAGCCGGAGGGTGGCAGGACTCCACTGCTGCTGCCGGCAACTACAATTTTTAGAGTGATCATTACTAAGGAAACTTCAGACCCCTGGCCTGTGAAGCAATCTACCTACGAAGCTGTGAAAGAGAGGGGAGCCCAAGCAATGCAGCACCAACTGCTCTCAAAGCCCTCACCCAGTTTGTCTGTGGATGTGATAATATCGGCTGGAAGGGAGGAGTCCAGATCTGCATCCAAGATGCCCAGTGGATCGAGTTGTGCTACATGATGCCCTCGAATCTATGAAATGCACCAGGAATGGAAAGGAGAACAGGAACCAAAAGGGAGAGAAAAACAAAAGAGGGGAGGGGTAAAAAAGTTAAATTACATTAGAATTAATTTGCAGAGTAATTCTCACCGACGTTTGGAGAAACAGTTACTGGCGCATCATCAAAATTTACACAACTAATTCCGAGAGGATCAAGCTTTGCAATGTGGTGACCCCTGACCTGGAAGCAACAACACAGATTAGTCATTAAACAAGTTAATTGAAGAGACATTCCTTAAAAAAAAAAAAAATTAGAAAATTTAATTCAGTTTCCCTCTTTACATTTTCTGCAGAGCTACCTCAATTCTAGCTTCAGTTGAAGCCTGGAGAAGTTGGGTTTACTGTCACCTACAGCACATAGGAGAGTGCGAGGAGCCATCAGGACTGCTCTGCTCTACCTGACACCAGGCTTGGCAGGGGTACGGGTGGATGGCAAGCTCCTTCAGAGACAGGGTCTAAGGGTCTCCTGATGCTTTTCCAGTGTCCAACTCGAGCAGCTCCTTTCTACAGATGCAGTAACTTCACACTGATGATATCCTAAGAATCACAGGCACATGAAGAGGCAATTTGCCCAGAGAAGCTGTGGTTACCCCATCCCTGGCAGTGTTCAAGGCCAGGTTGGACGGGGCTTGTGAAGCAATTTGGAAGGTTGTAATAGGTGTCCTTGCCTATGGCAAGGGGCAGCAGGGTGAAACAAGGTAAGTTTTCCAATCCAAACTATTCTGGGATTATATGAATTCTCCAGATTTTGGCAGATATAGGTGTTCTCTTGCCAACAGGGCAGAAAAAACAGGCATTGCCACCTGCAGTGGTAGCTCTTGAAAGGCCATGTGTCTGAGGAACACTTGCCAAGCTCTGCAGCAGGTCACAGCATCCCTCTGGAGAGAGGAACCCACAGCAGAACCTGGAGCACTCCCCTGAGGAGGGCCAGGTGTGAAAATAATGAAGAGCTTTTGCACCAAGGGAGTCCCGACAGCTCCTGGCAGCAGCAGTCAGGCCAGGAATTCCTGTGCTGAGTCTGAATACACATGGGGTGCCACAGAGAACAGGAGGCGATGAGGAGTTCTGGGTTTTTGCTGTCACAGAGGTAGGTACCCATGGACAGATCCCAGCACATCTCACTGGGCAAACTCAGGTTGTCTTGGTGGCCAGCACTCTCCAACTGGTGACCCATAGGTTATTCCTTGACAGTTTAATCTCAACAATGCTGGGAATGGGGCAGGAAATACAACTGCCATGGTACGGGGTGCAGAGCCTTCCTTGCATGCAACACCCTGGGCATCCAATCTGCTTCCAGTTAGGAAAAGCACTCGAATACAAGTGGATTACTAAACCTCTTGTACAAACCAGACACATTGATCTGACCTTATTTACCAGAATGCATTCCTATTCAGAGCATCCCATGGGGATTTTAGGATGGGACTTTTGTGGTTTTACCAACCAAGGAGTCTGAAATCAGCCATCAGCATTAAGGCAAACGGTGAAGAAAGCATTACCCCTTGCTCTCTGCAGGGCCAGGTGACACCACAGCCCTGAGCACTGATGGCCACAGGAAAGCTCCTCTGGGCCAGCTCTGTGAAATATTTGCTTGTCCATCTTGCAGCAAACCACAAGGGTGAGCCCATCACATGGCAGTCAGCAGGATAGAAGCTCACCATGCTGCTCCCCATGGCCAGGATGGTCTCAGTGGGACCAGGAGGCTACTTAGTCCAGCAAACAGCTTTGAGCTAGCTACACCTGGTGGCTTACAGATTACCTCAGCATTTTGCAGGTACACACAAAATCCTTAAATCAGTGTGGGAGCAAAGAAAACACCTCTTTCCCCACAGGAGCCATGCTGTTAGTATCCATATGCAACACAAGCCAAAACAAGGAACAAGAAAGATGCTCCAGGGGCTGCTCTGGAGTCAGGCTGGGAGAGCTGGAGGTGTTCAGCATGGAGAAAAGACAGCTCCAGGGGGATCTCAGAGCCCATTCCAGGCCCTCAAGAGAGCTGGAGAGTGACTTTGGACAAGGACCTGGAGGGAAGGACATGGGGGATTGGCTTCCCACTGCCAGAGGGCAGGGCTAGATGGGATATCAGGAAGAAATTCTTCCCTGTGAGGGTGGTGAGCCCTGGCACAGGTTGCCCAGAGAAGCTGTGGCTGCCCCATCCCCAGAAGTGTACAAGGCCAGGTTGGTCCAACCCCAGACCAACCTGGGATAGTGTCCCTGCCCATGCCCTGGGCGTGGGGACAAGATGGTCTGTAAGACCTCTACCAAGCCAAACCATTCTACAATTCAAAATTAATAATAACTTGGACATGCAAACACAGTTGCAACTAAGGAGCCATCACTGATGCTGCAGCAGAGTAGTCAATGCTCACCTTATAATTATAATTACAAGGAAAACCAAGCTTGATCCAAATAAGAAATTATTGTGTGGTGTTTTAAGTAGGTTTTAAGCAGGGCTTCCTTCACCTTCCTACTCTTTCACACCTCCATATACTGTCTTGAACCTGCCCACCTGGACAGCCCACTGCAGCTACAGCCCTACTATGACACCAGGGCAGGGAGGGAGGTAGATTTCTCTCTACAGACAGCTCAGAAAAATACATCCAGGAGCCATCATCCTCCTGTGCTGCCATTCAGAGCCTGAAGAGACAGGCTTGCTGAAGAGCTTACAGATTTTGTGTTCAAATCATTGACTTCAAGCTTCTGCTTCCGATTACATCAGTCACTCCACGCTCAAACTCGGCATCTGCCCGCTTGTTCCACTGGCAGGGGCTGCCTAAGAGCTGGCAGGGTGGTCATCTCTCATGGAATCAGTCCTCACAAACAGATCCCACTGCTGACATCAGCACTGCAGTTGCAGCAGGAGGCACAGAAGGGACACTGTCTTGGAGCCAGAGAGCAGGGCCAAGGCTGGGCACACCTTTGGACTCTCCCAGTGCTACAGCTCCTGCTGTAATTCATAGCCTTTTACACTGGATTTTCCCCATACCTCAGCAGGAACACAACTGCACAGCACAGCAAGTGCTTTGTCACAGGAACAGGTGAGAAGCTCACGGTCACAACTGCACAGCATCTGAGTTCATTAACTTCACAATTATAATTACAGCCCCCATAATTGATAAACCAGAGCACAATAAAAAGTAAAAGGATAACAGAGATGCATAAACACATTTAAATGTTCTCCAGAATTAAAATACTTGCTGGCCTACCCTCAGCCAGAGGATGTTTCTTTCCAGCTCCAAACCCGTTTCTCCCAGAAGGCAGACTTGCCAGCATTGCTCTGACCTACAGCCCACCAGCCCCACGGGCCACTTCCAGGTTGCAAATCACATGGAAATGTTTCCTGACCTTTTATTTTAGGACCTCTGAAGTTCTGTCAGCAACAGGGGGAAGCAGGATGCGTGCTCCATGCCACTGCTAAGCATGGCAGGAGCCCTTGGCACAGAAGCAGCATTCCAGACAACAGCCAACTACCCCAATGTGGAGACCTCCCCCTCCCTGCCACTCTGTTTGGATAACAATAGCTTTAATCTTCATGTTGTCCAACAAAGCATCAGCTGAGCTTCTGCCCCAACAGATCAGCTGCTCCTGTTCCTAAGGAGGCAGCCCAGCTCCTATCCTGCATGCTCTCCATGCAAACACATGCATCGTTCCTAATAATCCCAGCCCACCTCAGCCACCGCAAGCCCCTCTACAAAGGACGTGACCCTCCTCGGCACAAAGTTCCCTTACCTGATATGCCCTGATGAGAGATTGCACTGCAAGATGGTCCTCCACCAGTTTATCCACGTTAGGCTGTGCCTGAACCAGGGACTGGGCTTGGGACAGGGTGGAGAGGCTGGTAGTCAGTGGAGGGGGGCTTTGGTAAGCAGTGCCTGGAGCAGCTCCAGCATTGGCGTTGCGAAAAAAGATGTCCCATGACTAGGAAAAGAGAAAGAAGAGAGGTGACCAGGGTCTTCACTTGCAATCCAAGCACCTCCTCAGTCAAGGTTACAGAGGTCTCAACTTTACTGCCAAAGCAGGGGACAGAGCTGCCTCCCTCAGCTCTATGCAGCCACCACTGAAGGCACCACCTGCCTTGAACAAAAGAGCACTAAAGCTCTCCCACTATTCCAGCTACATCACTGTCCCACTTCCCATCCATCTGGATTGTTTCTTTTGGCGTGAGGCCAACACCAGAGCCACCCCTCCCTTGGCACTGGCAGGATAGAATACAATCTTACCCCATCCCTTGCCTCTGCTTTTGGAACCACTGTTCTGAGCAACAGCCTAGACTTCCAGCTCATTTCCTTCTCCCCAGGGGAGGCCACTGCTCTCTAAATAACCCCAATATTTTCTGAAAAATATTTCTCCCTGTAATCAAATATACATCTTCTTCTTTCCATGGTCTGAATGGCTGGAGACCTAAATCCCAGCATAAGCTGTGTTGTTCAGCCCTCAGCCAGCAATGTTTTTACTTCTCTGTCTCTTCTTCTATTTTCGCCCATGCTTTTGGTGAAACCAATGACAGCACTAAGGAGCTGCTCCCATACCAGCTCTGCCATGCCCAGAACGAGGCAGCTGCCACCTCTGCTCCTGCTCCCTCTGCAGATGGGCATTTCTAAGTGTTAAGAAAACAAATCAAAACACTGGAAAAAAGCCCTGGACAGACTTTGTGTACAGTCATACTTTTCCAGCACTGTCTAAAAAGCCTGGAAGTGTCCCAGGCCAAACCCAAGTTAACCAATCTCCTTGTAGAAGCACCAACAGATTTGGGGAAGGAGAGAGCCTGGCCAAACAAAGTCCAATCCACATCCTCCTGTCACACATGTGCCTCGTCTCATGTGCCACCAAATGATGGCAAAAGATGAGGGCACATCAAAACAGCAGCTGTGTGCCAGCACAGACCCAGAAAGCCAGCAACAGCAAACAAATCCCGTGGGATTTGCACGCTGGCTTCAGCCCAAGGGTCTCTCCACCGACTGGGAGCTTGGCATCCTGCACCTTGGAAAGCACCAAATACAGCCTTGCTGATCGGAGATGGGTGAAGCCCAGACATCCCCACTGGGTTTAAATCAAGTAGAAAAGCACCCTCAGAGCAGGGGTTGCTTGGGGCAGAAAAGTTTTTGTCCCCTGGAAGCAGGGTGGAGAGGACTGAAAATGTGCCCTTTGCTGCAGTCGCCCCAGCTCAGCTCCTCCAGTTGCAGCAACCATCACATGCCCCAGGAAGGTACTTCCAGTCCCAATTTACCCAAACACCCCATTGTCCCATCACATGACTGCACAAGGTGAGTAAATTTAGAAACAGGTCACGCTAAAGGAACATAAATAAGATCTGGAACATTTTGACACTGTAACTGATAAACAATCACTTCCCCAAGGGGGATAAAAAAGGGAAGACAGAAAACACCCAACTGTTCTGACTGCTAAAGGAAATTTCAGTGGGAAAACAGGGAAAGCTACTTTTTGCTCCATCCTTTCTCTTCCCTTCCCCAGGCTCACAGAGCTCCTGGGTGCCCCCAAAGCCATCAGTTCCTGCAAACGGAGGGACAAGCATCCAGGGATGGGCTCTGTGCCCTTGAGGTGGTTTAAGGTTGTTTCATGTACTGGCAAACAAAGACAGGCAAGAGAAAAGGAGCATTTATCAACCTGGGAGGCGGGTGGGGACAGAGCCAGGTATGTTGCTTTTATAACCTCCTCTCTTCTGCCCTTCATACCTCTAGGAGTTGCAATTAGCTTCTGTTTTGGAAGAAAAGGTTCGCTTTAAACTCTGCAAACAAGGTGGGGGCACTGGCTGGGTCACCTTGGGCACTTTCACTTAGTGCTTTATTGCTCCACAGAATGATGTCTGGATGGCACAGGGCGGGCTAGGGCCCTGATAAGTGCCATAAAAACCATAAAGACATCAGCTTTCACCTGCTGAGGTGGTTTCAAATTCATGAGAAGCCAAAGGCTATCCCATGGGTTTCTGGGGAGTACAGAGGTGCCTCTGGAGCTCACATCTCCCAAGGGAGAGGCTTAATAGCCCCATCAGTGTTATCCTGCCTTATCATGGGGAGGAGGACTTTGCCTTAATCCAGCACTTGCCAAAGGTAACAGCAGAAATAAACTTATGGGGTTATTCCTCTCTGACTTCTCTGTACCTGTGGCAGCTCTGTGAGTACTCCACTTGCTTTTATACTCTGTATAGATGCATACAGGATATAAGATACATAGATACACATTTTGGGTACAAGACAGCTCAGATGCAGGGCATTTTTAGACAGTCCCACAGGTGCAACACAAAGCATTAGCCTGGTTTGGCTTTCCCAGCACTCCTCCGTGCACTGGCAAAGTGGGATTGGTGAACTAGCTGCCTGCCACAGACTAGGATATTCAGGCTTTACAGGGATATGGAGCTCAGTCCTGTGAGTGGAGCTCAGGGAGGGCAGGCTCCTCTATGGGGAACAATCCCAAACCAGCTCACCAAACCAAATCAGCACCTTCTACCAGATTCAGCTTCTGAAGAAGGGTGGGGGCTCATACTGCTGTGTCCCAGTGCCCCAGCTCGGAGGTTAGGCATGTACAGCAAGGGAAGAGGGGTGACATCTCCCATCCACTGCAGGCACTGAGGGTGCTTCAAGCTGGGATGTGCCTAAGGGACACAGTTTCCACCCCCAGCTCAGGCTGCTTCCTGCTCCTTCCCCTGCCTCAGGCTCCAGAAGCATCAGCCCTGCTTGGCATGGTCCACAGGTCTGACAGCACCTCCTGCTCCAGCAGGGAGAAGAAACAAACATCAGAACTTAAGGCTGAAGGAGGAGGAGTAGCCTGAACCAAATTCAGTGCAGGTAATCTTTGCTGAGAGCAGGCAGTCAAGTAGCAACCAATAGGTTCATGCTATGCATATTGTTGTGTCTTTTATCAACCTAGACAAGGACCTTCAGTTTTCTGAGGCGTGATGGGGTCATCAAACTCCTTTCAATTTTAAATCCCAAACACTGGCAGGTTAAGGAGTCTGTGTTAAGAGCTGTTTCATGTACAGATCCATGGAGAGAGCTGTGTCCCTGTCCCCCAGTTCAACCCAAACTCCAGGGCTGCTGCTTAGGGAGGCTGAACCTATCCCAGATGTATGCAGGTACCACCCACCTGCAGCCACAGCTGTTTGCCCACCTTCCCTGAAGCACCCATGATGTTGCTTAGGGTGTGGGGAGACAGTGTGGGCTGTGCCAAGCACCCAAGCTGGTCAAATGGAGGGCAGGAGGGTGGTGTCCCCACTTCAAGGGGATGCAGTCCCAGAAGCAAGTACTCACCCTGGGGCAGCCCACTGGCAACCATCCCCCCCACCCTCACCTCCTCTTTGTCCCCCTTTGCTCTAATTTTTATTATTCTATTGTTATTATTATCCGACTCTGCTCACCGGACTTGAAAACTGGAGTTGAGCTAAAGGATTCCATGCAGAAAATGCCGTAAAATAACCTATTTTCTACCTTCCCTATTTTAAGCAAGCACTAAAGCTTGTTCTGCAGTTTAAACCCCTGGTGTCTACGTGAAGGAAATGCATTCAGTGTGCTCAGCTGGGACCATCACACCAGCTGCAGGCCTCGGAGGTTTTTGGTGACAACAGCAAAGACATTCCAGCTCTTCCCAGTTGAAAATGTCCCTCCTCCCTGGTGGAACACAGCACAGCAAGGAGCAGCTGGTGTCTGCACTACACAAGGACAGAAAAACCTCAGCCAAGTCCCCATGACAACCTGATTCCTTCCAAGAGCTCCACCCTAGGATCTGACCCTCCATCTGGCAGGAGGGAGGCCAAAGCTTATCAAGGACAGGAGGGGCACTTTGCTCCCCCTGTGAGGACACACAGGCTGATGAAGACTGCAGGCCAATATGACCAGAGATAGCCACAAGCACAGCCTGAGCAGAGCAGCTCAGCACTGCAGCAGGAACAGGGCACCCATGGAAAAGTGCAGAGGACAAAGGAGTGCAGAGAGGACAACGGAGTGCAGAGAGGACAACGGAGTGCAAGAGCGGAGCTGGGAAGGAATCTTGGTAAACAGGTTGTGAGTGGAGTGACCGAGGTGGAGTCCACACAAGAGACAAGCCCTAGAACAAGGCCAAGTGCACCAGGAAGCACCAGCAAAGTCCACATCAACACATGCATGCATCAAGCCACCAGAAGTTTTGGGACCTGGAGCTGGATTTTGTAGAATCACAGAATGGTTTACATTGTAAGGGACACTCCAAGGTCAGATAGTCCCATCTCCCTGCTCCAACCCCCTTCTGCCAAGCAGGACTCCAGCTCGGTTTTGTTGGAAAAGCAGTCCCTAATACTTTCCATCCCGAGTCTCAGGTTTGCTTCCTGGAAATGGCAAGAACTCATTTCATTCCATTCCATACACTGATCTTCCTGCTGTCACAAACGAGTGAGTCCCAACCACACAGGAGGAAAACTCTTATGTCAACTGCACTGCTCTCTGAGCATTTGGAATTACTTCCAAAGATGTTGATTTCCAGGGGGTCAGTCACCCAGAAATCACACACTTGCATTTCTTCACCATAAACACTGGACTTGGAGCCTGAAGAGGTGGTGAAAGCTCCACCCTTATGGGGCTCAAAACCTGACTGCACAACGTCCCAGATGATCTGGTCTAGCCATGAAGGTGGATGTCCCCCACAAGCCAGAGGCCACCTCCAAGCTGGACGCCAGGACAGAAGCTCCAGAGTCTCCTTCCAATGTTAAGTTCTCCTCCATCTTCTTCAGCCAAGTGTGCACATGCCCTGCCAACCTACAGACAAGCTGACAAGCCACACTAGTGAGGAGACAAGACCAGAGGCAAACCAGAAGTCTGGCCACAGGACCCAAATTCACTTCTTAGCCAGCTTCCGTGGTCAGTCCTGATGTTTACTCTCATATCTGCTCGGAGTGACTTCCATGACTGTCCAGAGTCTGGAACCAAAGAGCTGATATCACACCATGACTCTGTCAAAGCCATGATTGTGCCTGTTGCTGGGATAAGATGGTGTAACCCTCACTTGTTTTTAAATCAAACTACAGTATTTAAGCTCATGGCTTTTAATTCAGTATCCCACTTCTGAGGGAGGGGTTGTACCATGTGCTTGGGCAGCTTTCAAGTCACCATTTGGCAAAGGGCACAACCCAAACTAAGATGTTTTGTGATTTCCAAATCCATAGTTAGGCTCACCCACCTGTTTCCCCCCAAAGAAGCATAAAGTAAACATTTTTGTGAAAGTCCTATGTTAAAAACTTTTTAGCACCTTCATTTTGGATGGGTGGGATCAGTACCATTGGAAGCACATCAAAACTGCCATGAGTGCTGGGGCATAGGATTCCTTATACCCCCAACTGCTCATTCACTCGTTCCATCCTGGTCTGCACATGGCTCAAAAATAAAGAAAATCCCTGCACCAAATCAGTACATGTTCAAAACTGTCCTAAAAATCCTCTGGGTAATGCCAAGACTTAGTCATTGGAGGAATGTTTTCCTTGTGAAACGCTGCAGATGGGGAAAAAAATGCTGTCAGGTTTCAGAACTCCTCCTCACAGCTGAGCCTTCCTCACCTGCCAGGCTCAGCCTTGCTGGAAGAACTTCAGGGATCCAGATCAGGACACACCTCTGCACATACAGCCCACAGCTGGATTGTTTTCCCAGTTGTAAGTTCAGGAGCAGATGGTGGGAATTCCTCTGGCCACCAGACCCCATCCCCCTCCCTGTCTGTACATCAGCAGCCTGACTTTACACACACAAGCTCAAAGCCAAGCTTAGCTACATCTGCCCCAACACAAAATACCACCCATGCCCAAGAAAAAAACAAAAAAGTTCCTCCACTCCGGAATCAACCCTCTTGATGAACCACTAGAGATGGAAAAAGCATTGGGAGCTTGCTACAGGTGGATTCCCAGAAGCCATTCCTTGTATCTGCTTTTGATCCAGGATGCTGCATGAAGCCCACGGCGTTCCCTCTTGAAGAGAAAAAGCTCCTCTTGGTTCTTGCTCAAGGGATCACTGCTGTTTCTTTTGGGCAAAAGTGAGGCAGAAGGACCATCCACAAACATCCAGACCCTACAGATGAATTCACTCCTCATCAAGAGGTGGCACTTACCTGCACCCACTGCTCAGACACACAGAGAAGTAAAGGTGATGTCCTGGCAAGGTTGATCCTTACCTTATGTACACTTTTGGGATTTTCCAGCCAAGCATAATACATTTCCTCCACATAGTTTGAACTAGTCCCACTCAGAAATGGTTCGGCAGCCACCGGTGCACTGTAGCACCTGAGCTGTTGGAACGTCCTGGGTGCTGCCAGTCTGTGTTGGGAAATTTTTTTTACAGTCTGTGAGGCTGTCAACGGCCTCAGTTTTGCCGCACAAGTCCTTAAGTTAAGCATTTTTGTCCTGTTGCCTCAAACAAGTTCCTGTTGAGGGAGAACAGAAAAGTGGGTTACAAATCACTGCAGGAGAGTACTGAACAGAGAACACCCTCTCCCCCAAGCACGGAGAGCTGAGATTAAGATCAGTTTTTAATTTGAGTTAATCCATCCACCCTGTCCCACAGCCAGGGCCTTCCCCTGATGGCTTGGAAATGCAGTTTTCACTCAGTACACTTGGGATGGCCAGGTCTGCCTCTGCCATTCCTAGCAGCATGGCACCATCTCCCCAGTCACAACAGTACAAAGCAAATTTGTTTGGTGGGTACCCAACACAGGCCTCGAATGAGCCATTGCACACCAATGCCACCCACATCTCTTGATTTCAGCTTCTTCCATCACTCTCCCACCCAGGTAGGTCTGGGCTTCTGACCACTCTGCTTGGCCAAAGTTTTCTTCTTGGTTTGTTGTGACATGCACCAGGATAAAGCTGGGAAGAAAACCGTATACAGGGAAAATCATTTGGAAAGTAGGGGTATAGCAGTGCAAAGCACTTGAGAAGTGGGCTCCAGGACAGACTGCTTCTCCTCAAAAGCCCAGACCCAGGAATATCAGTGCAGATGGAAGAGCCAGAGAGGGGTGTCACCCACATTTTTACAGCCTTCTGACAGTTTCTAAAATCTTCTGATTTTTCTGAGGTTCTTTTTGTATGTTTATATGTTGAAGTGGAGTCCTTTCAAGGACTCTGTAGGAAAACAATCTATGCTTACATTCCTTTCTCAAGGAGAGACATTTGATGGACTTTTGTCCCCACCAGTGTGGATGGAGAGGTGGTAACTTCTCCATCCAATCCAGGGGTAATCTCTGGAAAACTATAAAACCCAAGTTGTAAATAAACTTGTGCTCTTTTTCCTGCCTTCGAGCTCACTGGGTTCTGTGCCTTCATTTCTGCGTCATATCGTGACAGAGGGGCTCTCCCCTGCTCAGAGAAGCCAGAAAAGTAACCTGGAGCCAGTGTTGGACCCTTGAGAGGTCCCACCTTGCAGCTTTCAGTAGGGCATGTACTGGGAGGCCTGGGGTTAGCCAGGGGATTTGCCACAGGGTCGGTCATGGCATTTTACACACATCCAACCAACCACCAAGCCCAAGGAAAGCACTGGAGATCATCCTGAAGGAAGTGCGGGCACTTGGAACAACTCTTCTTAGAGTTGCCCTTTCCACCCAGCTCCTCCCACAAAGAAGCAGGACCCAAGGCTAGAGGTGACCCAGCTGGCTGGTTTCCATATTCCAGACCAGTTTAACGAGCAGGAGCCCAATGTCAAAGCAGTTATCATGTGCTTACCAGACTAAAACGAAATTTCACAAGGGACTAGAAAGAACAACACACCTTCATGGCCAGCATTTTGCTAGCCAGCCTTCCAGGTTTGTCTTGCTGAATCTAGTTCAGATACTGATCTCTTCCCTGTAGTGACCAATAACAGGACCCAAGGGTTGCATCAGGGGAGGTTTAGGTTAGATACCAGAAAAACTGTCTTCACTCAAAGAGTGTTTGGGCACTGATACAGACTCCCCAGGGAAGTGGGCAAAGCACAAAGCCTGAGAGTTCAAGAAGCATTTAGACAACACTCTCAGGGACAGGGTGTGATTCTTAGGGATGGTCCTGTGCAGAGCCAGGATTTGGACTTAATGATCCTTGTGGGTCCCTTCCAACTGAGCATATTCTGTGATTCTGTAGTTCTGGCTGTGCAGCATGACAGGTGTTACACTTCCCATTGCAAACCATAATGTTTCAGTTCAAAGAGCTTGAGGAAGACCCAGAGTCACTCGAATTCAAACGAAGTGTTTGACAGATTTACCTACAGGAAAAAGAGAACCTCTTGTTTCCACCCTGCCCACAATCACACCTGGCAAGAAAGTCCAGCAGTGCTACAGAAATGGGCACCCTCATCAGATCTACAAAGCAAAACACACACTGCTATTTTTCTGAAAGGCTGAGAAAGTCAGGGACGTTCAGCCTAGATAAAAGAAGGCTCCAGAGAGACCTTAGAGACCCACACAGTCCCTAAAGGGGCTCTGAGAGCTGAGGAGGTACTTCAGGCAGGGCCTGGAATGACAGGACAAGGGGGATTGGCTTCCCACTGCCAGAGGACACAGTTAGATGGAATACTGGAAGGAAATTCTTCTCTGTGAGGGTGGGGAGGCCCTGGCACAGGTTGCCCAGAGAAGCTGGATCTGCCCCTGGATCCCTGACATGTCCGAGGCCAGGGTGGATGGGGTTTGCAGCAACCTGGATGAGTGTAAGGTGTCCCTGTCTATGGTAAGGGGGTGGAACTGGATGATCTTTAAGATCCCTTTCCAATCAAAGCATTCCACGATTCAGTGATATTTCAAAGAGCCAACTGAATGAGGTGCCAGAGCACAGGCATGCATATGGCAGGGGAAAAGCTTTAGGACAGAAGCAGCACCATCTCCAGTTTCACGTTCGGTTTTGGTGCTGTCACTCAACAGCATCCAGTGACCTCTCTGGAAAACAGTGAGGTTAATGCCAGAGTTTGACCCTAAGTGAGCAGAACTAGCTTCTCTTTGAGGATCTCTTGCAGGAAGGGTTACCTAGGAGCCTGGACAGAGACAGGCGAGCCTGGAGCTGGGATGATTGCAAGTTGGATCAAAATAGAGAACCAGAAGCAAGGACATAGGAAACCAAGTCTGAGATAAGGGATATCAAGAAATATAAGGAATGCAAAGGTCACACTGGGAGTGATGACTGGGGAGAGTGCGGAGGGGCAGCCAGTCACAGCCCAAACCTTACTAAAAGGCCAAACCTCAGGAATGCCCACAAGAGATGACAGCCCAGAGCGCGCCAATAAGCAATGTGCTAAATGTGACCCACCCGCAGCCGGGATGGGGACGTCAGCCTAGATGGCAGGTACTTGGTAACGACTTGAGACTTAGGAATACTTTCTCGGTTAAAAACAGCAAAAATTCCAGCTTCCAGGAAGCGGTGGGGCCAGAGCCACCGGCTGCAACCACAGCTTATCCAGCACCGGGCACTTTCGAGCCCGTGGCAGGCGCGGGCCTCAGGAGGGCGGGGGCAGGGGCAGATCCTGTGGCCGCTACACGGCCGACCCCGGCCCACCAGAAGCCACCAGACATCTCTGCGAGGCACCCCGGGCTCGGACGGCATTCCCCGACCGGACAAACGGAAGGAAGCGGCCCCGCGGCGGGGCCCGGGGAGGCCGCGGGGGGCCCGTGAGAAGCGCGGCAGCCCCGGGGG
>WEIU01001962.1:67558-98753 GCA_013389925.1 Aegithalos caudatus
GAGTTCTGGGGGAGTGCTGGGTTGGCGGCGGGCCAAGATGAGCCTATGGGGAGGGTATCAGGGGCGGCCTGGGGGGCTGCTGAGGCCTTGAGAGGGAGGGTGAGTGGGGGTGGTGTGGGTGAGGGTGTGTAAACCCGCGGGAGGCTCCCACAAAACGGGCCCAGGGACGTGGTATGGGAGAAGGCAATGTGGGAGGATTGGGGGTGTGTTGGGGGGTCGTGCTGCTCTTGGGGCTCAGTGGAAGCCTTGGGAAGCAGGGAGCAGGGGGGGCTTGGCATGTCGCTAAAGCCCAGGGCGAAATGCGGGTGATCGGGTGAGATTGGGAGAGTGTTAGGGTCTGGGACCCTGGGGATGGGGTGATGCTGGACTCTTGCTGTGAGATGCCCTGGTGCCGCAGCCAAATTGGGAGTGTCAGAAGTACTCTCTGTCCTCCTGTTGAGACATTCCTTGCTTTTCCCTCTTAATTGTGTTAGAAGAGGGCTTGCCTGCTAGTGGGTAACCAGGCCTGCGGGATACACAGCTGAAATGGAATCATGGGCAGCATTCTCCCCTTTCCTCCTGCAAACTGAGCCTGCACAGTTGAGGTGTTGAGTGGCTGTGAGGGTCAGGAAGCTTAAGTGCCAATGAGCCTCTGGGCAATATCATGTGCATGGGAGTTCCTGGGAACAGCATTGCCAGGCTCCCCAGGCAGGGAGGTGGAGAGGTGTGCAATGTAGTGTTGGAGAGTGACAGAAATCCAATGTCATGGGTATTCATTATTTGAGTACTGAGACCATGCTGTATGCACTGCATTTCTTGTCATCTCTCTGCAGCGCAACGAAGAAGGTGGCTGCAGAACTGCCAGACAGCCAAGGAAAGGCTGAAATGTCCAAGTGCAAAGTAAGTTAGGAGGATGTTGGGCTTAGATGAGATGATATGTAAAGGTCTGAAGTACAGCTGGCTCTCCCCACTGGCCAGTGTCTTACCTTCTCTGGTCTGTGTACAAAGAACCAGCTTCTGCCAGGGCCTCGCTGTCTGTGTTCTGCCCCCACGGCACCCTGGGACCAGTCTATAATTACTGGCAGCAGTAGCAAAGGAATGGTTTGAGTCCTGGCAGTGTCTGTTCTGTGCATTTCATGAGACTCTGTGAAACTTTCTCAGCTCCTGGCTCTGGCAGAACAAGCCTTGCTGTTAAAAATTCAGATTTGGAGCCAAATCTCGAGGAAAGGGTGATGGGAGTCTCACCACTGGTTTTTCATGGCAGCTTCCAGTGGCCTTTGGAATATGTTAATATCAGGAAGGGACATTTTCTGTGCATCTGGCAGGAAAATGTGAAGAAAAGAAGCCGGATCAAAGAGCACAAAGAGAAAACTAGTCCCTGTCACCAGGCTCTGGGAAACACCACTAATAGCACAGAAATGAGAGAAGATTCATAACCTTTCTTTTTGGCATTGTACAGCACTTGGGCAGAACAGAGGATGGTCCCCTCACTCTCTAGGCTCTTTCCTACAGAAGAAAACTTAGGCAGGCATTAATCTTCCCAGAGGACTGAGCTGTTACCCTGGAGCAGAGGGATGGGAGAACTCTACAGCTGGCTGCTGTCAGAGGGCTCCAGTTCTGTGTGGAGGAGGAGGGGAGGACAGAACTGTGGGAGCTGACAGTGGCCTGCTGTATCACCTTCCTGCTTAGCTGCAGTGCCTGGACAGCTGCTTGTGGATCAGCCACACTGCAGTGAACTCTGGTCAGTATTTTCCAAGACACCACTGTAACCTGCAGCATGACCTCAGCTGTCTGCTCCCACAGGGCAGTTTGGGAGCCTCCAAACCTGCCAGGCCACCGCCTGCAGGATTCATTTTGGTTAATTTTGCTGTCCGTGGAAGTTTTGTGCAACCTTGGATGTTAATGGCTTGTGTTGCTTTTCCGTTGCCACACAAAAGAAAAAGACTTAATAGTATGTGGTAGTATTCCTTGACAGGTTTTTGATTTCTGAAAGCTACTCCTAAGCTCCTGTGTCTGAGACAACCAGCAGTGGGTTAGATGTTTAACTTTCTGCTTTTCTTATGGCTCATAAATAGCCTGATAATTTGTTAAATAACCTGATAACTTGTTGGACTTTTACAGACCCTTTTTAAAGGACTGTTCTAATCACGTGACTCCACCCTTAGAACGAGTTTCTAAACTCAAGCATGTAAGTAGGAAGTTTGAGTCTTTCATGCTTTAAGTGAGACTGGGCAGAATGGGGTCCCCTGTCACGAATGAGTGTTTTATGGTTGCTTAAAGAATCACTGGCAAAGGTATCAGCAAAAGCAGATTTCATATAAAAGTGAAAGCATGACAAAGTTCATTGTCAAGTTCACTCTACTACTTACTGGATCATTAAAGCACATGGAGAAAAAACAAGCAAAAATCTAAAATCAATCAATCTAAAACCAAAAGCAACCCAATAATTATCTATGTGGAGGCTAGGGGAGTGGGGCAGGGGAAGGAAAGGGTAAGGATAAAAATGAATAAGGAAGGTCCATTGAGTCACAAGATTCAGAGCAGACTGCCTTGCTAATCTGAGTACTGGGCCTGAGCAACAGTTTAGGCCTGAAGGTTCTAACAGCACTTAAATGAATAGGTTAAGTTAAACAATTTAACAAAATATTCATATAGAATTTACTGTAGCACAGTAATAACTTGCTTGCAGGCCTGACTTGAAAATCTAAAGTACTTAAGAACCAAGGAAAGCCACATTCATGGAACATTTGCTCTAGCATACTTACACACACATAGACCTAAAGAGTTTGTATAAGGTATATATCTGTGAAAAATTCCCCCCAAATTCAGTGAAAGACTCATGTTGGTGCCTTTGTATCTTCTCAACAGGCAAAGGGTTGAGCCTTAGGGAAAAGGGGGCATTAGCCCAGGCTCTGTTGGCATCATTCACTGTTCCTCCAAGTACAACAAACATGAGAGTTTGCTGGGTCTGAGAAGCCCCACTCAGAGGGAGATGCTGGTCACAGCCCAGACAGTCCAAGAGAGCTCCAAAGGTCTCACACAGGATCACTTGCTTATAGGGTCACAAGAGAATGTACTTTAGTCATCATAATTTTTCATCCTAGTTGCAATTCAGATCTGTAACTTGCTTTGAAAACCACATCCCCAAGTCATGAGTTCCTGACACCAGATGGGGGATATACCACAGATTGCTAAATAGCTGGCAATGAGTCAGCTAGCTATTTTTCAAAGGCATTTAGCTTAGCAGTTGCAGTTTGGGAGACTGATGCTTTGTCCATGTGCTGGTGGGTGTTGTGTTATTGTTGTGTTGACAGCTGCTTTGTCTCTGACTGTCTCCTGGGCCAGCTGTCAGGGTCTGGCCAAGCTGCGCTCTCTCCTTGGAGCTGAGGGCTGCTTTGTCTTTCCAGGTTGACAGGAACAAGAAGGATGTTCTTGAGAATGTGATGGAAGGTGCTCAAGAGGATGGCAAGCTTGGAGCCAAATCCATGCAGCACACTGGCCACACTGCTCAGAAGAAGCCTTCAAATACATCCCTGAGAGCAGGAGGGGTGCACCCAGTGCAGCCAGGGAACAACATGACACTTCCTGCTTCTGCACAGACTAGAGGCAGAATCCCACCTTCAAACTCTGGTCACCTAAATCCAGAAAGGAGCCAGAAGTCTGTGCAGGAGACTGTCACTGCAGCAGCACCTCAGGTGGGAAGTGACCACCCTCCTCCTGGGGCACCTCACTCCCTGAATGAGGGGCTGCAGGACAAGCTGGCCTGCCGCAAGGAAAACCTCGACCCACAAGCCTCCACATTCCTGGAGCTGATCAGAACTTTCCAATCTGATGCAAACAATCTCAAGAAGAGCGTCTTGGCCCACAGGCAAAGCTCAGCTGTAACATCAAGGCCTGTTCTGGGTCCAAAATACAGAATTAGTAACCACCAGGCTAAGGAAGAGCCAGTTCTGGATAAATTCAGGAAAACCCTACCAGAATCAAAGAGCACGTCTCAAAATACAAGTATCAGAATTCAGCCACTGCAGCCCTCTCAGTTCCTTCCTGCTGCTAATTTGCTACATAAAAACCCAGGGACAAACCAGGAGAAAACTACTACAGTGAGGCAACCTGACACAGCTCCAGGGGAAACTTTGAAGCACCACAGCCAGTCTCTCCTAGTGAGAAGATTTCCCAGCAAGCCTCCCAACTTGGGCAAGCCCCAGGGGACCACATACCTGGAATCCAGCCTGAACCCAGGTGTCACTTTGCCATCGCCAAGGCCCATGGTTAAAGAGGGGATGGACAGGAAGGACATGAAGGCTGTGCCTCCTGGACACACAGCAGCATCCCAAGGGATAGGTCACCCAAACCAGTGTGGCAGCATACACAATTCCAAAACTCATGTACTTGAGGATGATTTGGGAAGTAGGAGAAATCAGCTTAAACCAGAGCAGCCGAAGGCATGTGGCATGCAGGCTGGGTGCATTCCAAAGATCCCATCAGCTCCAGATCGTAGGTAAGTGGCTGCTCTGGCCATCTGGGTGCTGCCTCTAAGAAACAGCAGAGTTTAAAGGATTTGACTGGGTGAGCCAGCACCATCCTGCTGAAAACAGAATCCAAAGTCTTCTATCAGCAAAAGCTTGTTGAGAGGTTGATGCCCTGAAAAATAAGGGGTTGGGGGTGATGTTGGGTGGCACCCTGGGTTCCTCTCCCACTGATTCAATAAGTGGAAGGAGAGTGTGTGGCCAATCTCCTGCTTTAGCCTCAAGGCTTTCACTTGAGAATGTTTTCCTTTCCCAGTCTAGAGCTCAGGTATGTTTCTGAGATAGATATACTGTTGTTTTTTTAAGAATCTGAAGTTGACTAAGGGAAGATTCCAAGGAAAAACAGCCAGCTCTTGCCAAGCTACTGGGGTGGTAACTGATCTCTTGGTCCTTGGACAGGAAGCAGCTGGAGGAGTGGGTGGCATCCAAAGGCAAGAAATACAAGCGGCCACCAATGGCACTGCTTCAGAAGCAGGCAGTGAAGCCATCCTGCAGAAAGGTCAAAGCAAAAGAGAAGCAAGAGAATCCAGCGCAGAACTGCCAAGCAAAGATCAACAACATATTAACTGAGTACCTGAAGCTCATTGAGGAGGTGGGAATGGGAAAGGAGCTGCTTGAATGAGCTTCTCCTCTTCTGGAGCATGCCAGGGGATGAGGATCATGTCCCTCCAGTAGCTAAGAGGGATTGGGAACAAGTGTTCAGTTGCCAGATGGGAAACATAGGAAAATAAAAGTCTTCATAAAGTTATGGGTAGGCCAAAGGCATACAGTGAGCTGTGCTGACCAGGAGAATGGAGAGGTACAGTGTCAAAAAACTGTTGTGGTTTAACCTCAAGCCCCATGCAGCTGCTCACGCTGTCCTCCACCAGCAGGACTGGGGAGAGAATCATAAATGAGAAAAAAATAATTAATGGGTTGAGGTAAAGACGATTTAATTGGGAAAGCAAAAGCTGTGCATGTAAAACATCGATTTCCTGCTTCCCATGGCCAGACAAGTGTTCTACCACCGCCAGGAGAGCAGGAGCCTATCACATGCCATGGTGACTTGAGAAGACAAACAGCATCACTGCAAATGTCCCCCCACTTTATATACTGAGTGCAGGGTCTGGGGTATCTCTTTGGTCTGTTGGAGTCACCTCTCCTGCTCTCCTGGCTGTGTCTCCTCTCAGCCTTCTTGCCAGCGCCACAGCATAAAAAGTAGAAAAGGGTTTGGTTCTGTGTAAATCCTGCTCAGCAATAATGAAAATACCTCTTATCATTACATTTGTGTTTATCACAAATCCCAACCACCGGGAAGCAAATTAATTCTACCTCAGCCAAAGCCGGCATGGGCTTTGTGTATGTCACTGACACTGTCCTGGAACCTGGCAGTGCAGTCTGCAGCAGCAGCCCAGGCTGATTGAGCCAACTTGAGGTACATCCCTGGTGGGTGTCACAGCTTGAGGTAGGGCCCTGGTGGGCAGCAGTTGCTGGGAACACTCACTGCTAGCCCTGCTTCAGAGTTTACTGGTCCCAATTAATGCCACCACTGGAGTCTATCCTTTGACACCCCTCTGGAATACTAGGGGAATTACCCAAGGGGAAGATAGAAGCAGGACAGCTTTTATCTGCCGTGGTTATGTAGGAGACTTGCAAACCCAGACTTTTGAGGCCCTCCTCCTGAAGGGTGCTGGGAGCTGTAGTCAGGCACAAACTGCTGCACACACTTGTCCATGACATGGACAGCTTTCTTCAGGCCCTTTCCCTTCTCTTTGCAGGGTGTCCATGCAGAGGAGCTCATACCAGTGCTGTCCCTTTTGCCTCAGATAGAGAAATTTGCCAAATTCTGGGTCTGCCAAGCAAAGCTGCTGGCCCGGAACGGCCCCTTTGATGTGTTGGAGCTGTTCAAAGCAGCAGTCAGTGTTGGGGCTGAGGTGAGTGCAGCATGCCAGCTCCCTGTGTTCCCTGCCTCTGCTCTGGAGGGCTTCCTTGAGATCCAGGGGTCAGGTTTTGGAATGAGTTTAGCAGCATTAGTCACTGGTGAAAAAGTCCTTTAGAGCTGCCAGTCCCATTTCAGGCTGCAGGATGTGCCCATGCAGGGTGGTGGGCACCTGGCCAGCTGTGCTGGGTGCTGGTGGATCCCTCTGGGCAAAGGGAAATCCTGCAGCCTCTTCCTGCTGTCCTCAGCACAGGTGGTGTGATGCAGCAAAAGCCTTTCCTCTTCAGCTGTAACTTGGGTCTCCATTGCCATGCCCTAACCCATGTTCTGTTTTTCCTGCAGCCAATCGAGGAGCTCAGGGAAACTGTTCTCAGTATTTTGAAGAATGGAGGCCAAAAATTGGAAGGTAACATGAGCATTGTGGGGTTGACTGGAGTATGGGCAAGCAGGGGCGCCCTGCTGTTGCCAGCCAGGAAGCAACAGGGTTTACAATCTGTCTGAGCACCTAGTGTCCCTCCTGATTGAGTGTTGTGAAAGTCTGGAATCCTGATCTGAAAAATGGGACATTGTTACTCTGCCCGGGCTAGGGAGGGTCCTGGTCCAGCAAGCCTGCCCCTGTGCAGAGTGCTGAGGTGTAATCCCTCCCCAGCAGCCGCTCTCTGCAACTGTGTTGCATTTTCCTCTCCTGTCAGGAGAAAAGGGGGAGGAACCCGTTTCTCGGGAGCCTACGATGCCTTGTCCAGGTGAGGGGCAGCCCACTGCATCGACTCCAGGCCTGGTGGGAAGGCCTGTGACCTCCCTTCCCTTCTCAGTCAAGTTACAGGTTACGTCTGCATCCAGGTAAGGCTGAACCTCCCTCTCCTGGTAGCACACACCCTCCATGCCAGTGGTCCTCTGCAGGGTTTACTCAAGGCTCTTGTCCTCTCCATAGAGGAAGGGAATTCCTGGAAGGCCCAGAATTGAAATTTCTGACACCTGTGCGGCGCTCACTACGAATTGAGAGAGCTAGGAGTCACTACCCAGAGATGCTGATGGACCATGACCCTGTGGTGTCATCCCTCAGTGAAATCCTGGATGCTGAGGAGGAGACTTTTGTCTTCCGGAAAAACATGGCTTTGCCAGAAGTGACAGAGCTTGGAGGGTTTGAGTTCATAGCCCCTGAAAAGCTCCTGAGGGGCAGACTGCCCACTGTGCTGCCTTGTACACAGGCCCCTGACTGCTCCTGCTGCCCCTCAGATGCAGAGGAGGGAGGGGATGGCACAGATTAAGCCTGTATCAAATATCTAAATGCTTGTTTAAATATATTAAAACTTGTGGTAGAGATGTGTGTGGGCTATTGAGTGGTGTGGAGACACTGGCTGCATCTCCTGGGATTGTATCCCCCAGGACTGCCCTCAGCCCCTTTGCCACATGACACACACACTGGTTTTTCTGCTGTAGAATGTTGTCAGTTGGACTGCGATATTCCAGGCACCTCCCGGTGTTTGGAAGCAATGCCCTGAGTGATTTGGTCTGGAAGTGCCTCGTGCCCTACCTGGACAGCATCTGGATGTCCCCCACTGCGAGGCATATACCTGGTCTCTGGAGGCACAGGTGGTAGCAATGGCTCTGCCTGAGGGGCTGAGGGACCTGCAGTGCCCCAGCAGGTTCTGTGCAGGCCCCTAGACTGACAGCAGCACCAAGAGTTGCAGAGGACCTTGGGGTGCAGCAGGCCAGACCCCCAACTCCTGGACGTGGTTGGGGGCTGGGGACAGATGAGCCCTGTAAGTGCAGTCAGGCCCTCTCTGCTGCTGTCCCTGCACTTGGAGCAGGCAGCAGCACAAGGTACCAGGCAAGAGGCAGGCAGGTGCTCTCTGCTGTGAACAGTGACCATACGGCAGCTGCAGAAGGTGGGGGAACCCTACTGTCATCCACCCACCCCAGCAAGCAGTGGTCCTGACCCCATCAGGCTCTTTTGCCTCTCCTCTCCCTCACAATGCACCCAACCCCAGCCTTGGCTCAGCATCTCTATTGAGTCATGGATGCTGGCAGAAGTCTCAGAGCAGTGTGCTGGAGTTCTGGCATGGGCCTGACTCCACTTTGGCCTGGCCCCCTCTGCAGAGGTGGGGATAGCTCGGGGCTGCCACCTTCTCCCCAGGGTCTTGTGCTTATCCCAGCTGCTGGACAAGGATTTGGAGTCTGCCCTTTGCCTCCACCTCTCAGGTGCAGGGACAAAGCAGTTTTCCTTTAAAACAGCCAATTTAATGTGGTGCCATGAGTTTTGAGTATCTTTTATAAATAGAAAAGGGTAGAAAAAAGAAGAGGGAAACAGCAGGTGAAGAGGGTTCCACTGGAGCAGCTGTTACCTCCAGCGTCCCACCCCCTCCACCCAGCACTTCAGTGCTCATGGCCAGGCCCAGAGGCTGAAGGGGCAGGAGCTGCTGGGACCCCAACTGCTGGAGTGGGGCTTCCAGTGATACCACAACAGTGGCACTGCCTGTTCACCCTGATGTTGGATGGCCCCAGGCTGGCATTGAGCTGGTGGGAGAGGTGAGGAGAGGTTAAAGGGCCAGGAGCTAGCAGGTTTGTGGGGGGGGGTGGGGTGGCTCTCCTGTCTCTGGGCACCGTCAGGAGAAGGTTCCACCTGCCCAGGGACAGGTGTGACAGGGACCATGAGGCAGGGACCATGGTCAGTCACCAGCCATCTTGTGGCCACCAAAGGTGGTAGCTGGCCATGAGGGGCTTCAGTCTGGCAGTGCAAGTGATCCAGGGCCACTGAATGCCCTCCTGTGGGTCTGGTACCTGGCATGGCAGCAGTTGGGGTATGCTCAGGCTTCTCCATCATCTTCCTCCTCCCCACTTGAGTCCTGGGTGACATGAGACAGTACAGAAGGAGCTCAGTAGGCACAGGACCCCAAGGGCATCAGGGGGGCAGGATACCCATGTCCTTCAATCCCCCTGTTCCCTGCCACCCACCTGCTGGTCAGGATCACCATGCTGGGCCAGCCAGGGAGGAGGGGCCCCATCCCCTGAGTCCAGGCGAGAGTGCTCCACTGTTGACTCATGGGCCATCTGCAGGCGGGTGGAGAGAGGCTGGCAGAGAGGCTCCAGAGAGAGGCTGGCACCAGCCAGCCGATGGGTTGGGTGCCCACCCAACACCTCTGTCAGCCCCATGCCCCCCCCTCAGGCAGGTAGGGAAACTGAGGCACTGTGAGTGACCAGCAGGGGGCTGCATACCAGGACAGGGGGTGCCCGGAAGAGGTAGCTGAAGGGATAATAGAGGAAGTTGATGAAGGAGGCAGCGTAGAGGTCCGCATAGCGCATCAGCTGGTTGGCAAAGAGCGTCTGACGTGAGCCACAGCGGAAGAGGCTGCCCATCTTCCCATAGCACATGTCCATCTCATGTGTGACTTTCTGTGGGTGCAGCAGGACAGTCAGGGCAGCCAATGGCCTCTAGGAGACCCCCCCCACAGAGAAAGTTGCGGCAGAGGGGTAAGCTGAGCTGTGTGTCAGCTGGGATAGTGCCCTGGGTGTCACCTGGATCCGACGCTTGATGGAGCTGATGTCTGGGCGCTCATTACTGCCACTGTCCAAGTGCCTGGAATGGATCAGACCCGGCTAAGGGCTCACCTGGAGGGTTCCCCACAGATGCTTCCACCCCAAACTGTCTCCCACCCCAGCTGACTCACTGGTACAGTTCGGCCAGGAAGACATCCAGGCTCCGCAGCTCTTCAAACAGCTCTGCAAGGGCAACAGGGCCAGCTCAGTGCAGGAGCATCATCCACTGCCCAGCACAACCAACAAAGAGGGTCAGGGCATGGCCCACTGAGGCAGTTCTGCCATCGAGGGGTGTAGGAGTCTCCAGGCCTCCTCCCTTTGCGTGGCAAAGTCCCAACCCAGCAGTGCTCACCACTCTTCTCTGTCCAGACCTGCAGCTCACGGGCCAGCTCAGGAACCACCAGAAAGGTGCGCCAGCCTTGCCGCTTCTTGGATTTGAGGATGTCCCCAAAGATGTGGTCCCCCATGTAGAGGATGTCTTTGCCCTTCACACCCAGGAGGTCACATACCACATCTGAGGAGCCTGTGAGAGCCGAGGGTCAAGGTGGGGGGTTGAGGGGGGGTGTGTGTTCCCCTATGCTGCCCACAGAGCCCAGACAGAGCCCAGCTGGGCACTTACCACCGGAGTAGACAGCACAGTGCTGGAGGGGGCCAGTGTATGTCCCAATGCGTAGCTTCCCCGTGTCCTGCAGGACAAGAGGAGCCCAGGATGGGCACACTGTTATCTGTGCCTGCTTGGTGTCCAGCCAGCCGTGAATCTACCTTGCTGTGCCCATGGGAGCCCCCTCAGTGCCTAGTGTCCACCACCCCAACTAGCCCTGCAGCAGGGGAGAGGTCCTCACCGTGTCGACTTGGCGCAGGACAGTGCCCTCAGCAAAGAAGAGGGGCTTGCGGGTGTCCACCACAATCAGGTCGAAATAGGACCTCCAGGGGCGCTGTGGGACATCAGCCTGTGGGCGCCGGGGAGGAGTCAGCAAGAGGATGTTGGTGGTACCCTGCGCGTCCCACCGAGCCCACACTGAGGACAGACTCACCTTGTCCTCATTGCTGAAGTCAAACAGGTAGGACATGATGGCCTGCAAGGACATCTGGCATCACTGCTGCCCTCAGGGAAGGCAGCCTGTGCTTCAATACATCCCCTCTGCATCCCACATCCAGGGCAGGCTGGACTTGGTGGTGGGGGCCATGGACTCTCCCTACTCACGTCAGTGTAGGTGTAGTCACTGTTGGTGGCCAGGAAGACCTTCCCCACCTCCTTCATGCGGCTCAGCAGCAGTGGCACACGGGGCTAGTGAGAGGCAAGTCAGTGCGGGGGGAGCACAGAGGTGGCCACAAGGAGTTGATTGAGGGGAGCAGAGTAGGGAGGGGTCCATAGGGGTCTGCACAACTCACATCCTTCACCACATATTTCTCCAGGTTCTCTAGCGTCTTCTCCTTCAGGCAGCCCTGCAGAAGAGGTGGGGTGGGGCTGGCCAAAATCTCCCAAGACTGTGCATGTGGGAAAACCCCAGCACTCTCAGCACCCACCCCCACCAGCCTCTGCCCATTGCACCCACAGAGAGGTGGACGTGGTCCATGGCCTCGCGAACATCCTGGAACATGCTGCGGAAGGACATGAAGAGGTTCCCATGCTTGTAGCCAGTGTCACAGCTGCAAAAGTCAGGAATGGAGGGAGTGAAGAAGCTGTCCTGCGAAAGGAAGCTCCCTCCAACGTTTACCCCCTGTCTGATCCAATACCAAGCCCCCACCCACTACCTCCCTCTTACTTGACATATCTGGAGCAGTTGGTGAAAAAGTCCACAAGACAGGCATAGAGGTGGGCCTCTGTGGGGGAAGGGGCTGTGAGAGGGGGTGCAAGGCAGGACGGCACCCGAGGGTGGTGGGAGAGCCAGTACAATGGGGGTTCTCACTCACCTGTGAGGTTGAAGAGGGTGTTGAGGATGTGGAAGCGTTTCATGTCATCCCGCTGGATGAACTTGTTGGGATAATAGTGGAGGATTTCGGCTCTGGGGAGGAAGCATGGAGCTGCACTCCACCCTGAGGGACCCCTCAACTTGCCCCTGCCCCAGGGGTGGTGAATTAGCAGACTCACCCCTTGAGGAAACGGAAGCCATGGGCACAGACCAGAAGGTTCCCGTGGGAATCCACCTTCAGCAGGTTCCCATACTGGGCATCAAACACCAACCCCCTGCACCACACAGCTGTCAGTGGGTGGGGGGCTCACCTCCCCTCCCCTCCCATCTCTGGGACCCCCTCCACAAACTAACCGGGTGGGGAAGGTGGGGTCATATTTGTAGGCAAGGATCTCAGGAGGGTACCCAATGGCAACAAGGTGCTCCAGCAACAGGGCGAAGGCCAGCTCCTCATAGTCAGGGGACTTGTACACTGCAGGGGAAAAGGGGGGATGTGGGCAGGGGCTGGAGGAATCCCACCACCGCCTTAGGGCCGCCCCAAAACGCACTGGCCAAGGTGTAGTCCATGTCAAAGCCAAAGCACTTGATCTTCTCTAGCGCCAGGCTCCGGTTGACGAAGATCCTGGGGGTGAGCATGGGGGGAATTACAGGGTGAGAAGAGGTTTAGGGCTGGGAAGGGGATATCCCCACAGAGGAAGGGATAGGGTCGTGTTTCCCTATCCCAGTCTCTGGTCAGTGTTCTGGGAGGGTTGTGTGCTCATCCCAGCCCAGGGCCCCCATAGCAAGTTATTGGAGCAGAAAAAATGGGCTGTGGAGTTGGAAATGGAGCTGGAAGGGGGGGCAGAGGGTGCGCAAGGAGGGGGGATAGTGATCCCTGTTTGGACCTGCCCCCACCCCGGCATGTCTATATGTCTATCAGGGCCTCTCCCCCCTCCTGATACAAGGGTCCTCTCCCATACCTGAAGCCCAGGGCCCTTTCTTCGGATCCTGCTCGCCCCCCCATCTGCCCTCCCACCTGTCCTTCCCCAAGCCCTCGCCGGGCCTCCCCAAGTCCTGCTGCCCCCATTGACAGCCAGTCCCCCCTCATTCCCCAGCGCACCGGTGCTGGCAGTCCCTCCGCAGGGCCCGTGGGTCGCCCTGCCCCGAGNACACGGGGAGGGCTTCCCGTGCCCTCCCCGAACGGGGCTCCCCGTTCCTCGGCCGTGCCGCCACGCTGCCCCCCATCGTGTCCCCCCCTGCCCCCCGAGCCCTGCGCTGCTGTTTGCCCAGCGGTGCCGCTGGCAGCGGGAACCGCCCGGCCGCGAATCATTAACCGGGGTCAGGGACCGGACTCGCCGCCGCCCCAAAGCCGCCCCGATGGCGGGGACCGGGCGAATACACCCTAGCCTCACCACAGAGGAAGATCGGGACAGGATGGAGCACCCGCGTCCCGTGGGTCACAGCGACCCCCCACCCCACGGGGCTGCGTTAGCGTACCCACGCGGCACATAAAGCACCTCTGCAAACCTACGTGTGTCGCCCCACCGTCCCCCTCCCTCAAGCACTCCCGGCTGCCCCCACCGAGGTTCTTGCGACACCCCGGGGCCGCTGACGTGGGGCCCCGAGACCGGCCTTGACCCATGCAGGAGGGAGTATCGCACGGCACATGGAGGGGCGGCAGAGAAACTGTTGTCCCAGAGCTGTGGAGGGACGGACACACACACCACACACCACACATCCCTCCACTCCGGGCAGCCGCCCCCAGGTGTAGGTCCCCGATAAGCCCTGCGCAGGGCTGTTTACAGCTCCTCCCGTGATACGAGGCGCACGTGGGGTTCTTATCTTTGCTCCCAGCTCCCTCCTAGGGCACAGGACCAACGCAGGGAGGGCTACGGGGCAGCACCTGGCCCCCACCATATTCCAAATCCCCAGAACCACAGGCAGCACTGGCATACGAAGGAAATCTTTATTAAGTCCGAAGGAAATCTTTATTAAGTCCGAGGTAGCAGCAGTGATAGGAGGCCGAGGGCAGCCCCCAGGGCCCCCGAGCAGGATGGTGCCCACAGCACTATGGCAATGGAGGCAAAGCTGAACACTGCACAGCCTGCACGAGGGGTACCCCATGACTACCCAGCCCTTTGCTCCAGGGCAGGCAAGGACCAACCTCTGTCCTTCTCCCAAGAAATCACAACCAGGGGAGGAGTAGAGGTGAGAAAGTGACACCCAGAAACTGCTTCTCTACAGCTACAGCAGATCAGGGGGGTCACCTGAGGGGGCAGATACAGCCATGGCAGCACACCCCCTACAATGTTAGCGCCAAGACAGTTATATTAAAAAAAAAAAGATACTTCAGTGACAGCACTATGCGCAGATGGGCGCAGCCACCATCCCACAGCAGGCAGCCTCAGTGGCTCTCCTCGAGGGACGACAGCAGTGGGAAGCAGGAGCAGTGGGAGCCCTGGTGCCCTCATACTTTCAGGACAGCAAACTTGAAGACAGCCATGATGGCAGCGCTAATGAGGCCAGAGATGGGGACAGTGACGAACCACGCCATGAAGATGTTCCGGAAGAGGCGCCAGTCCACTGCCTTCCTGGAGCGCAGCCAGCCCACTGAGACCACTGAGCCCACCTGCCCAAGGAGTCAGGGCACCACTCAGCACCGTAACACCTCTGCACCCCCAAACATGCGCTCCTTTACCCCCCGGCCAGAGCCCTGGGTCCTGCTCCAGCCTGTGGGGACCTCACAGAGCACAGGCAGGGAGTGCAGGGCAAGGAGTTAGCACCCCAGAGGGGTGATAGGACCAAGACCCTGCAGCACACTTGGGTTCCCATTGCCTCTTGGCAGAGCCTAAGGCAGCATGAAGTGGGTTTTATTCTTCCATCACCTCCCCAGCGCCCCAGGGACCCACCCCGAGGCTGGGTAGCCACTGCCACCTGACATTGAGATGCCAGCGGCAAAGCTCATAGAGCTGACAGTGGCCAGCTCAGCCCTAGGACCACCAGGATTTGGGAACACTGAGCTCACACTGAGCCAAAGCCATGCCCCCACTACTACCCCTCCTACCTTGCAGTGGGTTGTGCTGATTGGGAGGCCGACATTGGAGGCAATGACCACTGTCAGCGCTGATGCCAGCTCGATGCTGAAGCCGCTGCAGGGACAGAAAGCAGATCAGAATAGGGGCACTGAATATCCCAAAACACCCAGTGGGTACAGCTCAAGGCAGCACAGCTTGGCTCTCTAGACCCCCGGGTGAACCCCCCAGGATGCAGCACACCCCAGCTCCACCACTGAAACCCCCAAGGCAGAAGGGAAAGGGGCTCCTGGAGCAGAATGCAGCTCTCAGGCTGCCTGGAACATCCCCTCTGCTCCATGGTAGCCCTTACCTGGACGGTGTGATGGGAGTCAGGTCCTTCCCCATCGTCTGGATGACTCTCCTTCCCCAGACCCACAAGCCAATGCAAATCCCTGCACCCCCATAGAGAAGCAGCCAGATGGGAGTTGCCACCTTGGTAGCCACATCGCCCGTCTGATAAATCAGGAAGAGTGCAACCAGGGGCCCAATGGCATTGCTGGAAGAGAAAGGGGATCTGGTCTAGACGGCCAAAGGCTCTTAGCAAAACAGAAAATCCCCGGAAGCGTTCAAGGCCAGGTTGGATGGCACATGGAGCAACCTGTTCAAGAGCAACATGTCCACGGCATGGGGTTGGAACAAGATGATATTTAAGGTCCCTTCCATCCCAAACTATTTTGTGATTCCATGATTCTGTGAACACTAGCCCCATCTAGCAGCGTCCCTGGCTCCCACTAACTCCACTGACCTGACATCATTGCCACCGTGAGCGAAGGAGCCAAAACAGGCCGTGAGGATCTGCAGGAACTGGAAGAGTAGGGATACCTCAGGCTTATCCTGCTCGTGCCAGTCTTCCAGGGAGCTACTGCTGCCCTTGCGGTCACTGGCACCCAGCTCTGCCTGGGCTGTGTTCAGGTCCACGTCTGCAGCTGGGTGTGCGTCCGCCACTGCGTTGCAGTAGCTCGTGTAGCTGTCCATGCGGACCCTCTTCTTAGTGTCCACCACAGACCAGCTCAGCTTCTCCCCCTCCTCACTATCCCTGGCACGCAGGGAGTCCAGGGGCATGCCACAGATGGCCATGGTGTAGGAGGTATAGCTGTTATTGCGCCGCAGGGGCTTGTCCCCCGAGTCCCCCATGCAGTCCCCCATCTTGGCAAGGTGCAGCTTGTGCAGCAGTTCCTTGTAGAGACCGGAGTCCTTGTGCACAGTGTGGTACTGGTATTGCCCACCTGAGCCCAGCTGGTGGCCCACTGCCTGGCTCAGGTGGACCAGGTTGCCATTGGGCAGCCGCACAGCTCCTGCCAGTAGACAGCGGGTGGAAGGGTTAGCACCAAAGGATGCCTGGCATTGGGGAAGTCTTACCACCTGCATCACCCCCTGCTACTCACCGCTGTCAATGCTTGTTTCCTTCAGGTCGAGGCTGGGAAGCCTCTCCTGCTGCTCCAGGGCCTCCTCCAGCTCCCCCAAGTTGAAGGAGACTATCCTCTCCTCCAGCGCTGCCTGGGGGGGGACGGCAGACCCTGCATCAGCAGCAGGGCCCTTGGCATCACCCAGGGGCATCTTGGCCTCCTCTTGCTCCTCCTTTGGGCAAACATTCTTCTCCATCAAGGGGCTTTCAGAAGGACTTGATTTTATCTCTCCTATGAAGATGGGCAGCCATCATCAAATCCCTTTCCACCACTGCACCCAATGCCAGCAGCAAGCCCACACCCCTTGCCACTCAGATTTATGGCAGCCAAATAAAATTTACAGCTCCTCCCCATCCTGAACTTTGGAAACTGCTAGACAGTCATACCTTGTCCTGGGCACAACAGCAAACAATCTAAGCCAGCTCATCCCCTATTTTTAGACACCCCCACCCACACGGGGTGTGGTGAACACCATTATGGGGCTTTTATGTCAGTACTGTCTAGTGCACAGGTTCCTCTTTAGGCCATGTTTGTCCTATCCCTGTGGGCAGTGGGATGCTCTGGGCCCACTTCTGGGCTGGCTATGACTTCTGAAGCTGACAGGCACCCAGAAGAGCCCAGCTCCTCTACCAGCCCAGCAGCTCCAGTCTGGGCTTCTCTCCAGCATCCACTGGTCGATGACAAACCCAAACAGGAGCTGGTCACCACCTCCCAAAGGCAGTCTGGTTTCCTGTCCACCCTGGGGAACCAAGCCAGCAGCACCCAGTGGTGGAAGCTGAGGCTGTTCCTCCACCTCTAACGGGAAAAGCATGTTTTCTCCAGGTGAAAACATGAGGTCAGCTCCTTCAGACAACAACCAAAACCACCTTCATGGTGGTCATGTCATAAACATGAACATTTCCCTGTCACTTTGTTTCCTCCAAGGGCTGGCTTGTGGCATCAACCCTTCACCCTGGCATCCAGCCCCAGCAGAACTATCTCCCCCTGCATGCCCACCTCCTCCCAGGGATGCTGTGGGCAGGCAGGGAGCATGTCTGACAGGCAGAACCTACCTCACCTCACACACAGGAGTTAAGTTAAACAGCTGGAGGATTGTCAAGAGCAGCCATAAAGCTGTTAGTCACACCCCAATTACACCAGCACAACAAGGACATCCCCTCATCACCCATTCCCAAGGCCCCAGCTTACACACATCATTGACATTCAGGACCACATGCAGTTCCAAGCACTGCTCTGGAGGCAAAGCTCAGGGCTGATCCTTTGGATGCCTTTCAATAGTGTTTTGGGTTTTTTTGTTTTTTTTTTTTTGCTACAGGGATAGGATTTCATCAGCTTTAAACTTGTGATCTGCATCAGCCAGGCCAAGGATTGCTCAGCAGGTATGAGAAGATTAAAGATTACAACAGGCACATTGTCTCTTGCCTTCTCTGTCCTCTATTAGAGTGGGACAAGCTGTCTGATACTGCCCACAGCTCCAGGAGAGATCACCCTGCAGATCAATCAGCCCCAGACACTGCTCAGCAGCACAACAGCTGCTCCTGGGGGGGTTCTGGGTGCCTGGGTTGGGAGCAGGCAGAGCCCAGTGTGATGAGTGCCTCAGTGACTCAGAGCAGGTTAATCTCTGAGTGAAGATGAGGATTCTGCTAATTACAGCCCCGCAGCTAATGGGATCTCCCACTAGGAAGAGAAGTCTGTTAGCCAGAGCGTGCCCTTCCCCAGGGATTGCAGAGGGACGTGGTACTTACGGTCAATTTTCTTCTTCATTCTCGGACATACAAAGAACCAGACGATGAGAGCACAGACAACAGCACTCCCCGCCGAAATTAGGAGGATACCCCACAGAGGAAGTTTGTCAAAGCCCAGCACTAGGAAATAAAACAACGGATCTTTGAAAACCTCTGGGCAAAACCCCCCTCAATATATGACTTTGGTCTTCCCAGGCATAGGAACTCCATCACCTGCAACAGCCCTGAGCTAATCCACCTGCCAGGAAGAAACACTGCTAGAAACACTGACCACACTAAGACCCCAGATATATTCTCTGAGCCCCACAGGTCATATCACCATCAGCAGCTGACCTTTCACAGCCCCTTCCTCCAGCCAAACCCTGTACAGAGTGGTGCATGCCCCAGGCTCCACACAGCTCTTGTCTCATTTGCTGCAATGTCAAAGGAAAAAAAACACCTCCCAGTGTGGCTGCTGCAGCAGTGGTGCTGCTTCCCTGCTCTGGAGAAGACACGGAAGCTTGGGCTGCTCCCCCCAGAGCTCATCAACCCCTCTGGCTGCTGGGGAGGGCAGCTCTTCTGCTCCAGGAATCAATGGGAATTTAGACTTCATGGCATCTGAGGTGATGCATGACCCACTTAGGAGCATTCTCATAGGCAGCCTGACTTTGAGCAGAGGACTGGCATCACACAACCCCAGGTAGGGCATCAGGTGCTTGTGACTATCCAAACCCTGCACTTGCTGCTACAGGCAGTGACTTACTGCTCCTAAAGCAGCCCAGACACCTCACTCAAGCAAAGGTCTGCCTGCAACCTAGAGCTGAAGCAACCTAGAGCTCACTCAGCAGTTCAGGGCTCAGGATAAACAAATAAATAAATAAAATAAATTTGGATATGCCAAGTGGTCCAAAGTAATTTTGGAGCAGCCCCGGTGCCCCCAGCAGCACCACTGCAGGCCTGTCCTTCTCTCCTGCATGTTGGAGAGCCCAGGGAAGAGGAAGCTGACATCTCTCCAAAAAATTTTCCAGCCACTGTTTACAGAGTAAGCCCTGCCAAAGCCAGCACTGCCTGCCCGCATCCCACCTCCAGAGGCTCCTCCACAACAGGAAACCCACGCTCACACCAAAAAACAGCTCAGGCCGAGTCATCCCAGCAAACAATGGAGGTGACAGAGCCTCTGGCTCCACAGGCAAATGTGCCTGTTCCTGCTGAGCCCTCTCTTAGTCCCCTGCAAAACAGCATCGTAGTTTGGTTTTTCCAGCTGAAGCTCAGATTCTGCAGCACACAGGACTTCTCACCAAGAGCAATTAGCTTGTTTTTAGGGACAGGATGAACCAGGAGGTGCAGCCCCATTCCCTGCTCCTAGCCCCACTACCAGCAGCCTGAGGAGTCTCTTCAGCAGCCAGCAGATACCTGAGTTTTAGCACAGGTAAGAGAAGGGAAGGGGAAGTCATGTTATTGGCCAGTCCTGGGAAGTCTAAGGAGAAAGGTCTGGAGGAGTTTAGTTTGAGCAGGTCTCTGGTTGGGCAACTACCTAGCCCAGACAGTGCAGGCTAGCCTGCCGCCTTCTGTAACCGGCACAGGCCAGCCGCCTTCTAGGAGATCTCAGCCCTGTAAAGCAAAAAAGGGGTAAATCGTGCATTTAATGGAGGCTTTAGAAAGAATTTCAAAATTCAGATTCAAGCATTGTGCTGTGCACTTACAGGGAGCCCCAGTGTACATGATGGAGAACAGGTTGATTCCGACGGTGCAAGCATAGAAGACGGGCAAAGCTCGCAGGCCGTTGGGAACAGGATCTGCCTGGAAAACACAAACAGTGCTGTAAAGGGGTAGACTGGGGGGCTGTGCAGCGGCCAAAGAGCAGCTTAGCAACTGATTCTTTCCAGAAGGGGTTTGTTTCCTCAGTTACCTACAGATGACAGCTCCCAAACAGCCTTTAGGAACAATCCACAGTCAAATTCCCCCCAGCTGGGATGTCAGGAGGTAGGCACAATACCTGGGTCCCACAAGGCTCCCCAGAGAGCTAGGGCAGGCCCAGCCAAGGGTTCCAGCGCTCCCAAGCCTGGAACAACATCTCTATCTGGTTTTTGAACCCTTTCCCTGGCTCCCCAAACCGCCACCTCTAATTACATTTTTTTTAACTCCTCAAGAACTTTCAAAGCCTTTACCCTCCTCCAGCTGACTTGGACAAAATAAAAAGTCCATTACTCACAAAGGAGCTTATTTGACCACATACCTGGCAGCAAGGCCCTCACCCCAGCAGCAGGAGCACTTAATCCCCACTGCTGCCCAGCAATTGGTATTTGGCATCAGGACAAGCACCTGAATGCCAAGCAGCACGGAGCAAAGGGACTGTTCAGCACCAGAATGGAACGTGACAGGGCCAACCCCACTTTGGGAGGCTGGTTATACAAGGTTACTGTGACAGTGGTGAAGCTGAGCTGTTTGAAAGGGCTGCTAGTGATAAGATCTTAACATGTCTTGAATCGTTAGAGGTAAAACTTAAAGAAGTTTAACCTCAGATACACAGAAAATGCTGGAGTTTCTCTGCATAGCTGGGGTCCCAGGTGGAAGGAATGTGTTTCCCCTAGCACCAGGAACGATTCTGTCCCTCCCAGCTGAGGGATCACCACCTTCACCTACAGCCTACCCCAAGGGAAAAAAATCCTTACACCAGGATTTTGGAAAAGCCCAACTAGCAGCTCTGGTCTTATCAATTCTGGGCTACTTCATTACTGGGAAACAGGGTTGTTCCTGCTGAAGCCAGGCAAGACAGCTCCCATGTTTCAGAGGACAGGTGATGCTCCAAAACCCTCCAGGTCCACTCTGGAGTAGCCACAAGCCCCATTTTCTCACCTCTTCAGCTCCCAAATGGCTCCCCTGGTGCCAATACATACACTCCAGGATGTGCCAAAAGAAGGACGTGCTATGGTGGCCATAAGCCAACCAACGAGTCCATTGAGAGCAGCCAAGAGCCCCAAATTGTCAGAAAACAGGGCAGATAGCCCTTACCTTACAGAGGATGAACCTCTGGACGAGGAAGAACAGGATAGCAGACATGATGCCCGAAAGAAGGGGTGAGATGAACCAGGACAACACTAGAAAGTGGGAGACACAATCAGCATCCTGCATGTGGAAAAGGAAGCCCAGGGACACATGGGGTCTACAGCTGGTGTGGTCCTGCCAGCTGGACTTACCAATCTTCAGCAACTCAGACCATTTGACACCTTCTTGCCCTTGGGCCACAAGTGAGAAGCCAATGGTCGCTCCAACAATGCAGTGGGTACCAGAAATGGGGAGCTTCAAGAATGAAGCCATCAGCTGCCACACAGCAGATCCTGGAGAAAAAGCAGTCAACTAAGAAAGCCATCACCAGGGCACCCTGGGACATACTGCCCCTACACTGACATACTCCCCACTCCTTACCAGACATGGCGCTGATCGAACCTGCCATCAGCAGCTCCTGTGTGGAGTTGTACATCTCTACATCAATCAAACCCTTCCGGATGGTCTCACTGACCTTGGCTCCCAGCAGGACAGAGCCCACCGTCTCAAAGATGCTGGCCAGGATGCAGGCCTGCCGGAGGGTCACCACCCCCGAGCCCACGGCCGTGCCGAAGGAGTTAGCCACGTCGTTTGCACCAACAGAGAAGGCCAGGACGAAGGCAATGATGAAGCCCAGGATCAGCATCCAGAGGAAGTCACCCATGGGGGCGGTGGGCACCGCGGAGGTCGGTTCCATGGCGGGGCGATGGGTTAATAAATTAGGTATAAAATTAAATAGAGGGATCGCTATAGGGCTCGGAGGGGCTGCGACGTCCTACGGGCCGGCCGGTCGTAGGGGCTGGGGGCTGGGTGCCGCGCCATGGTCTGCGCCGCTCTTCATCCTGCAGGAAAGACAAGCTTAGCAGGGTGAACACCGGAGAGCGGCCCTTCCCGCCGCCGGTAACGGCCGCTACAGCGCGCGCCACCGCCCCCTCTCGCCGCCATGTGTATGTGTGTCCGCCCCTGCCCGTCACCTCCGCTCACCGGCAGGGCCGGGCCGGGCCGCGCTAACCGAGAAGCCCCAACCACAGTCTCGCTTCGCTGCCGCTCCGGAGCCGCTCCCCGGCTCCACTCACGACCAGCCCGCAGCGACCGCGTTCACCCCCGCCGCCCAGACTGACGCGGCCACAGCGCCCTNGCACCGCGCCTGAGAACCACGTGCGCGCTGTGTCCCCCGGGGTGCGGGACGGACGCGCGGGCACCGGCAATGGCACCGGCAATGGCACCGGCAATGGCACCGGCAATGGCACCGGCAATGGCACCGGCACGGTCCGGCACCAACCCTGCCCAGCACAGCCCGGCACCGGTACAGCCCAGCCCGACAGTGGGCTGACTCGACTCTGGCACGGCCCAGCACTGGTGTGGAATATCCTGACGCAGATGTGGGCTCTGCCCTGGCGTCGTCTGGCTCAGCCCTGCACGGGTGTGGCTTTGACTGGTTTTGGGCGCATTTGGCACTGCTTGGCACCGATGTGGGGGTTCTGCTCCAGTGTGGCGTGGGCACAGCCCTGCATGTGTGAGGGCCCAGGCTGGGCTCCAGCACAGCCTGACATGGTTTGGCACGGGTGTGATTCCCTATGGGTCTGGCTTACATGTAGAACAGCTCTGCTCAGCTCCAGCATGACCAGCCTGTGCCAAGCGCAGCAACAATGCTGCGCCAGCCCAGGCAAGCACTGAGCTGCTGACCACTGGCACGCCAGTGTGGCTCAGTCCTACTCCAGCTCTGAACTGACGTCACACATGGGCCTTGTGCCTGCGCTGTTTGAGACCAGCGCCCAGCAACAGCACCAACCCAGGGGTACCCACTGGCCTCAGCAAGGGCCACACATGGAGACAGAAACCAGTGGGACTGATTTTCTGAGACTGTAAAGGTTTCAGCTTGCCAGATTGCTGATTTCCCTGGCTTGAGAAAAATCCGTTCACCAAGGACAGTTTTCTGTATATAGTAATACTATTTTCATAATATCTCAATTGTCATGGTCACTGCTCTTTCAGGTGTTTTTTCTGTTATTTAACCAATGAAGAGAAGTGTTGCTTTTGTTAACTAACTACATGGTTCTTCAGTGCAGCATGTTATAAAAGGGCTGCACAAAATGAAAAATAAAGCCTTCTGAAAGCCTTCTGATCTTTGTAACTACTGGAGTCAAAGCTCGTACTTTGCTTGTCCCTCGGTGACAAATGGGGATAAGTACCCACCAGGATCAACCATGCCACCAGCATCCACAGCTGAGTGGTGGCAGCTCAGGGGATCCTGCAAGGTCCCTGGAGATTCCTGGGGGATCCTGCTAGGTCCCTCCCAGCACCTCCAGCCTTGGGTGACACAGACGGGGGTGAACCCCTGCACACGGCTAGCACTCAGCCCTCTGTGAATATGTGTGCACACAGCCTCATATGCACATGGACGTGCTGGGGGCACACGTGTGCCCTGAGCAGGGTGAGCGCCAGTGCCCATTCCCATCTTGGGGTGATCATTGCCCAGCAGGAACCACGGCTCAGTGGCCAGAGGCCACAGGCAGTCCAGTCCCAGAGCAGCGGGTCTGTCAGCACGGGAAGCTGGGGTGTATGGCCAGGGATTGTGCCACCACATGGGTCAGCGGCTGGGGGCTGGCCACGCCCGGGCCATCGCACGCCACAGCGTCATGTGGACGCTAGTGACAAGGGGTCGTAGATGGCACCTGGTGCGGGGGAGAAGTGGCCAGGGTGCCCCAGCCCTGCTGCATCACTGCCCCTGCGTCACCCGGCCAGAGTCCGCCCTGTGTCCCCGTGGGCCCTGTGTCCCGGGTCACGTGCAGTACTGGGTGTGCAGAGCCACAGCACAGCCCGGGCTGGGCCTGGGGGGTAAGGAGGGAAATGTACCTGGAGCCTGGGGACCCCTTGCGACTCTCAGCTCACCGAAGCAGTAGCAGGGGATGACCTCACTCCACATTCCTGTCACCGCTGGGTGTCCCCATCTGCAATAGGTGTGCAAACTGGGGAGGGAACTGTGGCAGGAGTCCCTGGATGAAGCTGGGAGGATCCATGTTCTGGACCTCCGGGTCCCATAACCCTGTACCCCCGAAGCTGAGAAGGGATCTGGGTATGTCTACGCCCCTGCAGGGGTAGAGGCAGGTCTGGGTAGCAGTACAGGGCATACAGGGTGCAGCAACAGGTACACGGGGTGCAACACTGAGTACGTGGGATGCAGCACCAAACATGGAGCACAGCAAAAAACGTGCAGGTGTGTGGCCAAATGTGGAAGGGTGTAGCACTGAGCAAAAGGGGATACAGAGCCTTGCATATGGGGAGCAGCACTGATCACACAGGTACAGAATAGATGGGGTGTAGGGCTCAAGGATGTGCTGGGAAAGAGCAGGCTGGGTGAGCCCTTCAAGATGCCCCCAGGGCAGTGCAGGTTCCCAGCTCTGGAAGAGAATCCTTAGACTTTTGTCAGCTTCACTCCTAGAGTGAGCCCCACTCCTGAGCCTCGCTCCTGAGCACAGAGGGACTATGACACTGGAGGCACTTAAAGCAGTGAGGCAGCATTCTGGGAGCTGCTGTGAAACACCCTGGGAGACACTCCAGCCTGTGGCCATCTCGCATACAGACCCAGGGGCTACACCCTCCTGCCCCAGTAACATCAGTAAGTCTGTAACTCCTGCATTGGGAGCCTTTGATGGATGCTGAGCCTGCCCTGAAATCCACCTGCTTGGCATCAGCACTCCCAGTCCTGGTGCTGGCTTTGACCTGCAGGTTCCTGCACGTGCCCTGGTGTTCAAGAGCATCACTGGGCATCCCAACACTCATTGGCACACTGTGGACCTCTTAAGTGTCACCAGCAGTCTCCAGAAACCCCCAGCACCACAGAGGTTGGTGCCCCTGCCTATCCGGGCTCCACTCCTGAGTGATCCTCTTACTTCATGTTGTCCTACTCTGTTGTTAATTGGTAATAAATTAAAATTAGTTTTCCTGAGTCAAGTGTTTTGTCTATGACTTAACTGTTGAATGATCTCTCTCTCCTCACCTCACCCCAAAAGTGGTTCCACTGCTCACAGCCCTGCCACATGTGCCTACATCGCCCCTCTCTGTATCACTGACTGGGCACTGTAAGTGTGGTCATGTTCCATGAGAACTTACACAATCCAGACTCGTGAATAGTTTGGCTTATTAGAGCAACAGGGAAGCAGGTTCAGAATAAATGCATGAACTACATTTTGTTAATATGTATTATATGTATATACAAAAGGTATAGAACAGGATATATATATAAAATATTCCTGGGCGTATGTGTTGCTGGAGGCTGGGAAGTGTCGCCCTGTTCTTTTCTGTTCTTTTAGCCTTCTGATTGTTTACATACTTAGGAGTCAGATTCTCACACATTTTCTATAAACAATACTATTGTTTACATTCCTCCAGTTAGGAGGGACATTGATAGACACCTTTTCAGATCAGTGGAATTGAAGAGGTTGAATCTCTATCTTCCAACGTGGTCCATTTCTGTGAAATGTATATAAGGTGAAATCAAAAAAGTAAACTCCTCTTTTCCTCCTCTCGCTCTGGCTTGGTCATCTCTGTTGCGTCTCATCGTAACGTTCCTGCGTCAGGGAAGCACTTGGTGCCTGTTCTGGACAGTAGCCAGACACAGGGGTGCTGTGGCAGAGCTCCACAGGGGATACCTGTACAGGCAGCCCACCTTTTCCTGGTGTCCCAGTAAGCTGGGATAGGAAAAGCCCTGTCAAGGTCTGCCCCAGCTCACTCATCCATCTCCTATCTTTGCTATACATTTCTCCAGGAGATGGTGCCCAGCATATGAAGAAATCTCACTGGGTCTCTACCCTGCATGGGAGACCCCTTCCGCTCACTGCGTGCTGGTGAATCACTGGCAAAGGTATTAGTGAAAATAAACTTGAATCGCATTGTGGATAAGGTTGAAAGGGACAACCGTGGGTTCATCTGGTCCCACCTCCCTCCTAAAGCAGGGTCATCCAGAGCACATTGCACAGAATTGTCCTAGACAATTGCACAGACAATCCTAGAATATCACAAGTGGGTGAGACTCCACAACTTCAGCAATCTGTTCCAGTGTGTGGTCACCCACATAGAAAAATTCTTCCTAATTTGCAAAAATACAACAAAGGGACATGTCCAGGGTCACTGTATGGCTTACAGCATGGATGATACATATAGTGAAAATCAGATTAGAATCAATTAGAGTCAGTGTCAAGTTAGATTCAGTGGTATCGTGGGGTCCCCACACCCCCTCAGTACCCAGGGGACCCCCAGGCCCTGCAGTGGCATCCATGGGAGTTTGCTGCCAGTACAACACAATTCATTGTGCTGCTGCTCTTTATTTATACCCCTCCAAATATTCTGCCAGCTTCTGTTCAGCTGTCTGGGCACTCCAAACTGGCTCAGGAAGCTGCAAGGCGCCTGTGAAGAGAGGGAGCTGCTGAGGCCTGGCCGGGGCGCAGGGTGGGTGTGAGGGTCCGGAGCAGTACTGGGAACCCATGGGCTGTGAGCACCCACTGCAGAGGGGAGCTGTGGGCACGGAGAACTCTGAGCAGAGCACAGAGCACCAGCTCACAGCACCAATCTCCACAGTGACTTACTGAGCACCCAGAGCACCAGAGCTCAGAATGCCTCATTGCCACCCAATACCAGTTTGGCAGCTCCCCTCCACCCCACCAACTTACTTTCTCCTCTTCCTCCACACATGGAGTACACAACACAGCACCATTCCCAGCAGCATCGAGCCAAGGACCGCCACGATGCCTTCGACGCAATACTTTTGGAAGGAATTTGCATCCACAGCATTTGTGTTTGCCCTGCCCACCACAGCGTTTGGGTCTGCCTCGTTATCCACAGCATTTGGGACTGCCCCGTTATCCACAGCGTTTGGGTCTGCCCTGCTGTTCCAAGCGCTGGCGGATCTCCTGCTGACAGCGCTGTTGAGGTTCAGGCTGGTCACACCTGGAGGACCAATCGTGCCCGTTAGTGGGTCCTGCACACCTCTGGCAATCCCACCGGAGGGCTGACATTGCCAACCAATGTTCTTTCCCACTTCACTAGCACCTCTGAACAAGGGAATTTCCTCTGGTGGCAACATTTCCATGGCTTCAGTAGAAACCACGGGAATTCCCAAAGGCCTTGCAAGTCCCTGCTCTCTGTTCCCTCTCTCCTCCCAGCTTTGCTCACACTTTGGAGTGGCCACAGTCCAGTTCTTCCAGTCTCTGCCTTTGCTCCCTGTTCTTGGGGATTCTTCATACGCACCCACAATTTCTCTTGTGCTCTGGCCAGGGATGATCTGACTGAGGCAAACAGAGTCCCTGGGACTCAGCTGGAGTCACAACTGGCAGTAGAGACTCTGGACCACGCTTGTAGCTCACCAGTACTCGCAGGGCACGACATGGAGAGTCCCTGCAGTGAGGGTCTCAGGCCTGGGTTTGGGGGGGGTGGGTATGGTGTGCCCCTATGTGCACCTGAAATCTCTGCTGCCTGGTTGTGCTTGTCAGGAGTGACCTGTACCTACCTCCTAGTATTATCTTCAGCTCCCTCAGGATTTCATGTAGCACTTTGGACGTCTCCATGGAAGATTGTCCCCTTCCATCTTGATACTCTGGATCTTAATGGAAAGAATAAAGTTGCATTTTCCCCCCAGCAAACCCTGGAAACAGCGCTCAGGCTGTGCAGTTGGTCAGGACTGACGAGTGACTCCTGCACTGCCAGGGGAGTGCCAGTGCAGGGTCCAGCCAAGAATCTGGGAAAGCCCTGCCTGTGCCCACAGCTGCAATCTGTGCCCACAGCTGCAACCAGACTCCGCCCAAGGAGGTCCCCCCACACCCTGGCGCACCAGCTGTCCTGATGGAGCAAAGAACAGGGAAGAGGATCATGAAAGTATGCAGCACACCCAGACTTTGCTCCTTGTTCCTGGGGATCCTTCACATTTGCCCACAATTTCTCTTGCACTTGCCTATCCTCCCTTTTGCAGGTGCTGCCCTGGATGGAGGCTCTCTCTGATGCTGAAGCATAAAGCTGTCCCTGTGGACAGGACTCAAGGGACTGGACAGAGAGCATGGGGGGAGCACAGCTGTCTGACCAATTTCCTCTTGGAGTGAGATGGACAAAACCCATTCCTGTGTCAAGGAGAGCCACGCCCAGCTCTCCCTACCCAGCCCAGCACCCACACCTCAAAGGGATGCAGTCAGGCTCTCTAGGGAGGTACCTGAACTTCCCTCTCCCTTATTGCCTTTTCTGCAATACAGGCAGCATTTGCCTGCCCCAAGTTTTCAGGAGTTGTCTCCCACTTACAACCTGGCAGGACTGCCCTGTGCCTGGAAAATTTTGGAAGCATTCCTATATCCTGTCATGGGGGCCTTCCCCAGGGTTGGCCAGCACTGCCAAGGATCAGGGAAAAGTAAAGCTGCAGCATGGCTCAGGCACAGTTTGAAGAAGGATGATGTAGCGTCCCCCTAAGCTATGCCAATCTGAGAGTGAACCCCGTTGAACTCCAGTTCCGAGGAGGGAATCCCCCTCTGTTGTGTTACGGCCTACAAGATCTCACAGCAAGGTCTGAGATGCAGGTTCTAGGGGAGGGACATTAGATCCAGAGTCACATTTCCCATCATTTGCTGAGGGGTGTCCAGGTGGCCTCATTCCCAAAGGAGCAAAGTTCTGAAATTCCCAAGAATGGAGTGTGAGAGATGGTGAGCATCTTGCTGCACCCACAGAGTGTGTGTCCCTGGGACAGCAACAGCAACAACCTGCACCCCAGAGGTGACAGTCACCCCAGAGCCACTCCTGGCTGCTGGCAGAGCACAGCTGGGTGCCGGGACAGAGCCTGCAGACACCCAGGGATCTTGGCAGATGCTGCTGAATGGCCAAAGGACAGCAGATTACCTGACATACCTGTTGTGTGAAAGGCCCTGGTATTTTCCCCAGGGTCTGGCAGTGCCTGAAGGCCCTCCTGAGGCGCTTCCTCCTGCGCAGCCTCACGCTCCAGTGCTTTAGAGATAAAGTGTGTCAGTTGAATTCTGAGTCACATTGCCCGTTGGGACCTGTCAGAGCTGGGTGCTGTCCCTGGCCTCCCTACCTACCCACTGCCTGTGCTTGCCACGGAGCAGCCCCAACATCCTGGGCTGGCAGGGCCACCAGGAGCAGGATGAGAGTAAGGGCCCACCGTGCCTGTACCATGATGCAGCAGCTGCTGCTGCTGCTCCTGCCGCTGCTGCTGAAGCCCCTGACACCCAAGCTACACTGCACACCACGGCCTGGCTTTGAAGTTCCACAGGGCACTTTGTGACCTCATGGGGGCTTCTACCAGCAACGTTCTGCCATCTCCATGGGGGGCTCAAACATTCCCCAGGTGCTGAACCTGGAGCCACCAGATTCAGCCCTTCCTCAGCATACACAGGGTTCTCTGGAGAGCTGCTCTAGAAAACTCTGCAGTGACTACCTTGAAATTCACCTGTCTCCAGGGCAAAACCCAGTGCTCCTGGAAGTGCCTGAGGGTGTTAGGCAGGTGCTAGTGTGGACCCACCCTGAACATGGACCAAACACTTCCTGGACTTCTCTTGGGGGAGTCAGGAGCTGGCACCTGGGAATTATCTCAAACCCTTCATGCCTCACATCAGTCATCAAAAAGGAGTATCAGCTGGCAACTAAACACCATGAAGTTGTTCACTTACTTTGCCCCTCATGGAGTAAGGAGCATACTCAAGAAAGCAAAGAAAATAGAACTTGTGGGCTGAGATTAAAACAGTTTAGTAACTGAAATGCTGCAGTAAAATAATAGTAATAATAATAATAACAACAACAACAACAACAATGTAAAAAGGAGATGGTGAGAGGGAGAAAACACACAAGAAAACAAGTGATGCACATTACAGCTGCTCACCAATGCCAAACCAGTCTCCAAACTCCTATAAGACATTTGTTCTGGGTAACTCCCCCATACTGGGCATGGTGCTCTATTGTGGCAGTCCTCTCGTTTTGAGGGGGCTGAAATCTGACCCTACTGTCCTTGTTATCTCCTCCTTTGACCCAAACCCTAAGACTCTTCCCCTGAATACGCAATAAAGCCCACGACCCTGGCCCTGCCCCCTCTCGGCCCTCAGTCCTCTCTCCCTCTCAGTGTTCTTCCCCTCCCTGGTCTGGGGCTGGGGGGAAATAAAATGGATTCCCTGGCTTTAAAAGGAGGCTTGTCTTGTCTGTTCCCCTGCCGGTAGCTGTAACCTCCCTGGACACGATGGTTCCTGTTGCATCACATTGCAACACCCTATGACACAGAGTATCCCCTTGGCCAGTTCGGGACAGCTGTCCCAGCCATTCTCCCTCTCTGATTTTAGTACACCTCCTCCCTGGCAGAGCATGAGATACAGAAAAGGCCTCGGCTCAGGGCAAGGAGTTCCTTGGGGCCACCTCTCCTGTCTCCTCTCTATTTTGCTGTCCATCCCACTGACCCTAGCAGCTACTGCAGGACTGCCCTTGCCACCAGCACCCCACATGCCTGGCAGAGAGCAGGGGGATGTCTGCGATGGAGGCCAGCTCGGCAGGTGCCCCTGACGTTCCCCCCAGCCCAGCATGGTTTCCACTTGCCCGGGGGTGGGAGGAGGCACCATGCAGCTGTTTCTTCACCCCCCCCAGAGCTTCTGTCTCCAGTGAACTAGCACCAACCCACCTTTCCTGGCCACCTCCATGCTGGGCCACTCTTGGGGGTTAGGTTTGTTCCTTTTACTTAGAGAACTTTTCCCCATAAAGTTGCTGGGAGACTGAGTACTGGGTGCTTATGGGTGCTTGACCAAAACAAAGAGGTGGCCAAATGCAAGTTTTGGGGTGGATGCTTTCTGATAATGGCCCAGCTGTTAAAACCGGGTGGGGCAGTGTTTCTTATCTCTTTCACCACCCATTCTCCCTCCAGGGGAATATGTGCTGCTAATGGGCCATTAAGGCTCACCAATGACATGACACAAGACATCATCCCAAAGTGAGAGCTCCACCCAGTGAGGGGTGCCCAAAGCATTCCTACTCAGATAAAAGGGAGACCTGGGAACACCAGGACATCCTGTTTTTCCACTGAATTCCAGGAGGAAGACTGGCCCCATCTCATCACCACTGGACTT
>WEIU01001963.1:3473-63536 GCA_013389925.1 Aegithalos caudatus
CCGCTGCGGCCCCCGGGCCCCCTTAAGCCTCCCCAGGTCCCCGCAGCGCCAGGGCAAAAATTTTTTTTGTTTTGTTTTTTGGCTAGCTAGGGCAGAGAATTGTCATGGAGAAACCCCAAAGCTAAAGGATATGGGGTCTGGGGCGAGGAGGGGGCGTCTGCCTCAAATTAAAAATGTATTGGAAAAAATAAATCTGTGGAACAGCTCATTTCCTCTCCCGGACTGGCTTCTGTGTGATCGGCTGGGATTTCAACTCCTCCCATGGGATTTGCAACCTGTGGTGCTGTAGTGAGCTGCCAGGTGCTGAGCCTGAGAGAACAGAACGGAAATGTCTCTGGATCAGGCAGTGTCCTCCCAAAGGTGTGGCAGTGCCCAGCTGGAATTTGGGGATCCCAGCACAGCTCTTCCATAGTGCCCCTGGCACTGCCCACCATCCCTGCCAGGGGTTGGGGGTTCCAGCACAGCCCCTCCAGAACATCCCGCTGCTTCCTCAAGTCCCCTTTAACCAGGATCCTTTTTTGGGGTGGGGGCACCCAAACCCAGAACTGCCCTTAACCAATTCTGGGAGATCTCCCCTCTCCCCTCCTCACCCAATTCCCACTGCCAAAACCTACCCTGAGGGTCAACTCCCCATCCCCTCAATCTCTCCAAGGAATTGCCTTGGATTTCCCAATCCAGGAGGGCAGCAGTGCTGCTCTCCTCACTGTGTATCTTAATTGCAATAACTGCTTAAGAAATAAGTAATATGGCCAATTACATAAAACATTCCCAACTCAGGCTCCTGGGATATGACCATCTCTTGGTGGTGGAAGCATGAGTGATGATCTCCCCTTCAATGGGTTTTTTGGAATCTGCAGTGACATGTTAGCTCCCTGCTGTTATTGGGTGGTTGTTTCTCCATCACATGGGAAAAAAGATCATGAGGGATACAGGGATAGCAGGGATACATGGCCTTGTACCCCCCTAAGAGAGCTGTTACTTTTACACCTGAACAGTTAGGATACTTATCCTACTATAAAACACATAAGACATCCATAAAGCTGTATAAATCCAAGCAGAACACAAGTATAATATGGTGTCTTACATGTTTCAGCCATTCCATTAAGGCTTATCATACAATTTTTTATCTCAACTTACACAAATCGAGGGGAAACCTGATACTCCCATCTCTGTCCTTCATTACAGCAACCCCTCTGTGCAAAAAGTGCCCAGGAATACAATTTCCATCCCAGTACTACTGCTGGGTCGTTTCTGCAGCCTCAGCTGTTGTTATAGCTCAGAATTTGTTCCTTGGAATTTGATGGTGAACTGCTGTTATTGTTGATCAGATAAAATATGTATTTATAAAAAGGAAGGGCCATAATTTGCTTAAAACCTGTTTGATGGAGTTGATCCTGTTTCTTTAAAATTCCATTTACTTCTGAGGTCAGCTTTATTTCCATGAGGACTCAGCAATGAACTCATGAAAAAATAAATGGCACAAACCAGAATAAAATCTAATTTACTTTTTTTTTTTTTNAAACCCTTTTGGAGCTCAGGCTGCTCAATATCCAGAGGGAAACAGGTTAAAACGTGTCTTTTATCTATCTTTATCATTTAGAAGTTTTTAAGTGAGAGATCATTCTGCTATCCTATATACAAAGAGAAAGGTCTCCAGTTCTCTTCCATCCCTTCAAAACTAAACCAACAAGTGTCCTGGCCACTCTGGCAAAGCCATGTGCCAGATGCATTTTTTCTCTCAGAAGTAAAAAAAAAAAAAGCAAAAGGATGCATTTGCTGTCAGTTATGCCAATGACACTTGATGAAATCTGTGGGGTTATTCAGTTCTAAATGGGGAGAGAATTTGAGCAGAAATTAATTTTCAGACACCTGGGAATTTTTCAGTCTGTTTCTGTCACTGTCTGCAAGCAAAAAGTCTGTATTTACTTGATTTTTTCAATTCCGTGCTTGAACCTGCTGGGTTCAATTCAGCTTTAGTTTCCCCAGGCAGCTGAGAGGCTTCTTTTCCTTCTAGAGGCCAAAATGAAGGTGAAACAGGCCCATGCCAGGTCTGTGTTACATCAGGAGAGGGTGCTCAAAGCTGGAAAGCCACGAGGATCCTCTCCCTTGGCATCTGTGCCACTCTCACGTGTAAAACCTCAAATCCACACTTACCATGGCCACACTGAAACTGCTGTTTCTCCCCCTGCAGATTTGCTGACCAGCTTTTTACAGCTCTGCATTACAAATATTAAAAAACTATTTGGTATAGAAACAAAACCAGACCTTGACTAGCGATGGGGTGAAAGAGATTTCTTACATCTACCTGTAGTGTTAAACTTCCAAAAGCACTTGAATGTCTTTGGACTGTAAGGATGAGACCTTCAAGGTATTTAGATACTTATTTGCCATCAAAAAACACTTAAGCTGATCCAATTTTCTAAAACCATTTCTGTCAGTACATTCTTCCTTCTTACACAGATGTTCATGAATTAATGCGATTGCTGTACAAGGATACAAAAACTCTGTCACCCTTCCCAGCCTCAGCAGACAAACCAACCCAAACAGATGGAGTGCAAGCTCACACAGACTTGAACTTAAAAGGTTAAATTTCCTTCTTGTTCCTTACATGTTTTTCTTAATTTATTTCCAAAAAAGACAGGAGTCAAAAACACAGAATCTGGAAGCTTTAACAGGCAATAGCTGGAAGCAGCTGAGGTTTGCCTGCTGCCAAGTTTTATTATTGTTTTTCTGTGCTTCTTCTCACAACAACCACCAGTTCCACAATATTTACCAAACATCACCTCCTTTGAAATTAAACACCCATAACCCTGAAAAACACCAAATCCCGTGGCTGTATGCACTGATGAGATCTGGGAGAAAACAAAGACTGGTTTGATGGGACCAGTGCTCTGATGTTCCTGCAGATCCCAGCAGTCACTCTTTGGTTTCTTTCTCCAGGAGCAGCAGAAATCTTGTGCTGATGATCAAAAGATGCAAATGCACACAGCCATGCTCTCAGCTGGTGGAAACCAGCCCAGATTTTGGCTGCCAGGTGGGGGAAGAGATTGGTTGATGGGAGGTGCAAACCTAGACAAGAGCATCAAGTACTTCCTCCCTTCTGCTACCTGGAAACAGAGCGCTGACTTGGCACTTGAAGACAATATCTCAGGAGCTCTTTTGCCTGACAGACAGCAGATAGACAGCTAAACTACTGCACAATTAGTGGGTTTATGACATAGAAAATTGATGACAAAGTCCTTCAGTAAAGGACATGTGATCAGTCTTTGTTTACCAGTGACAAAGGAAACAGCAGGTCCTGAGCATGGAACCTCCTGGCTGGCAGGACAAGGGCCTGGTGGCACATTCCAGCTGCTTGTGCTGGGAGAACAGAGCAGAGCCAAGCCCTGAAATCAACTCCTGCATAGTCACAGGAGCACCTGCAGGCTCAGAGGGACTTGCTGACACCCTGCTGCAACAGCCTAAAGGGAAGAGCCAAACAACATTGGACTGTGCAACTCAACTCCTGCGAGCTGGGCTGGCTGCTGCCAGGCCAGGACAGGACAGCTCTGCTGTACCTTCAGCCAGTTTAGGAAAGGCAATGTCAAGGGACCCAGAGGGAACAGGCAGAAAGGTGGAAAGATGAAACACTTCATCTTAAAAATCCTAAGTGATATTTCCAAGGTCTCACTAAAGGGTTGAATTAGCTGTAATCTCTTCTGGCCTTATTTGCTGCATTCAGACAAGCAGGACAGATAACCTCACCCTTCTGCATTCCAGTTTTCCCCCTGGGCAGAAAGATGGGCTTCATGTCAGCAGAGAAGCTGAGATTGCCCCATTTCTGGGGGTATGTACCCAATTTCCATTATAACACAGAGTCATCTGTTCCTGCATCTGTGTGGGACAGGTTGACTGTCACCTCTGCTGGGGGTGATGAGCTCTCTGAGGAAAAGGACACTCCCAGATGGTGGTGACCATCTGTGTCAGAACCTTCTTCCTCCTCCTCCTCCTCATTCTTCTGCAGATCTTGGTCACTGTCATCATCATCATCATCATCATCTGCTGCATTGTCCTCAATCACTTCAACCCTCTCTCCACCCTCAGGGTCCACATCAGTCTTAAACCACACAGCTTTGTAGCCATCATCTGCCACTTGCCTGTCTGTTTTGAGGATTGACTTCACTTCTTTCTCCTGTCCAGCCTCTTCTTCCTTTTCTTCCTCTTTCTCTTCCTGGTCAAAGATGACAGTGGAAGCTTCGGAGCCCTTTGGGAGACTCTCCATTTCCTCTGCACTGGAGGAGTACAAGGCAAGTGCTGGCTGCTCTGGCACAGGAGTCTCTGCCTGGACACTGCTGGTTTCTGATGTCTCAGGCTGCTTGGTGCTCACAATTGGCTGTTCATCTTCCTGGTAATATTCATTCTGGTGACCCCCAGAGATTTCCTTGGAGAGCTAGAGGAGGAGAGACACATTGTGACTGTAGTGACAGGAAAAGAAATGGGGGACAGGAGGGAAGGGATGGCTGCAGTTACTGAGCTTCTGCTCAGGAAAGTTCAGCTTGGTTTGCAGTTAGACCTTTTTGAAGCCAGGGAAAGATGCAGATCCCTGGAAAAGACATTTCTTTTTGGTTCCATTTCTGGAGTTTTCTCAGATAAGTGGGCTTGTTCTCCAGGAGGGCTGAGTACCAGCGCCACACCTGTGGTGGTTTGCACCCACCCCATTCCACAGTGGGATTTCCTTCACTCAGGGTGAAGGACTTTTGTTATCCACCTGAGCTATGTGCTCTGCACTCAGGGCTAGACTCCTGGCAGGCCCAGCCTATGGCACAGACCTACATCTGGGCAGACAAACTACACCCTAAACTTCCCAGTGACCAATCTGACAGCAACCTGAGGGGTCCAAAATTAAATAACTCAGGTGCAGACAAGTGTCTGAGCCCAGGCTTTGTGGTCAGATATGAAGGGAATCTCCTCTCCTTTGGCTATGGAGCATGAACAGTGGTTTATACCACAGACAGGTGTTTTTCAGAGACCACCCCTGATGTGTGCCATGTTTATCCTAGATTTTGTGCTCCATGGAGCTGTGGTGCTCTCCTTACCATGTCTGCTCATTATCCACCATACAACTCCAGCCTCAGGGACAGAAAGAACAGCAGCAAACACCACCAAAGTGATGCCACCTCTGCAAACTTCGTCTTGGGAGTGATTCACCACCTTGACACAAATGTGTGGTACTTGGGTACGTCCATACGAAGTCCCACTTTCTAACTCTTAGAAGTTCAGGTATAAACAAAGCACTTACCTTTTTCTTCATGAGGTATTTGACAGGTTTTCCATACCACCTACTGGATTTCCATACCAGCACTCCAAGGAGGACTAAGGCAATTAACAGCAGTGCTGCTAATGTGCCCCCTAAGACAGCCATGTCCTGAGCAGAATACATCTTGTCAGAGGGGGTTACAGCTGCGAGGAAAACAAACCAGTGTTACAAAGTCTAAAACTGGCAGGCAGCATTTTCCAACACAACTCTTCACTGTGGGAGAAGATCCAACCAATTTCTGAAAGGCAAGGAAGCATCCTGTGCTGCAGAATGTAAAGGTAATATATCTGACACCAAAGAAATTTTTTTTTTTTGCTGTCCTGAAAGCAGAGGGCTTTTTTTATTACACAGAATATTGTCATTTCCAATAATTTCCATGAAGTGGAAATAGCGGCCATTTATAGGACAGTCACTTTTACCCCGTGATTTAACTAAGTTAATAAATACCTGACTGCATCAGACAAGATGATGCTACATAGAGTAAAGCTATTTAGTTCTTTGACTTTCCCACTTCATCCTTTAACACCTGAATGCAAAAATGAGGCTTGATTGTACATCTGTGCATGAAAATGCAAAGCTTCCTTTCATGTGGGACATCCCCTCCAATACAGGTTAGCACATCAAAATAAGAAACAAAAAAAACAGAACAGGCAATAGGAAAAGCATTGGAAAGTCCCCAGGACAAGAACAGCCTTCTGCCCTTTTGTAGCTGTAGTAATATTGCCCAGTCTGCTCAGGGGCAGCTTCTGCTTCCAGCCACTGGTCAGTGTCAGCGATCTGTACAGAGATGAAACACCAGACTGGAAAGACAGCATCATTCTCAGCTTTGCTTGGTGGTGGTGGGATTATTTAAGTTTCCCAGCTTCATTTTTTAGTGTAAATGACTCTCATTAATGATTAATGAAACAAGGTTTTGTTCTCCTGCTGACCTGTTTATGATAATGGAATTGGAGTATTCCCTCTGCATTGGATTATCATTTATCAGTTTATCATTAACACCTTGGCAAGGATTTAGGACCTCAGCAAACTTTTGCTGCTTAATCCTGTCTCCTGGGGAGCCACAGCCCACAGAGAGTCACAGAGCTGTGTAATTCTGCATATTCAACAGCAGCATTGCTTTGTGTGGCTTAAGCAGCAAGGGCAACATTTCAAAGTTGCCCAAAAGTTTTGGACCATTTGTAACTCTGTGAGCTCACACATGGATTAGTTTTATGCTGTGTTTTATGTGCCCTTAAATGGGGTTTCAGTGGTTTTTAGCTGTGAAGTGACACTACCTTTAGGGAATCCAAATTTACACTCAGGAACCCACTTGTTTTTCCCACATCACAATGGTGGTGGTGAGAGGGTGAAGTGATGGAACTTCAATGGCACATCATTGTGTAGAATCCAGTGGAGTCTGGGCATTGTCTGCCTATCCTGAGATAAAAATTCATTGCTATTGGTTCATCTTAACTCAAAGCATAGGAAGTTTCATGAACTTCAATCCTATTTTATTTATAAGACCAATTTAAGAGTAATTTCTCAGCAGTGTGGAAGTGTGAGCTGTTTTTACATCAACAAGGTTAAACAGTAGCCAGAGGGTTACGTACAAAGCCTCAAGTCCCTCTTATTACTCATGGGCTGTTTCTCCCGTAAGACCATAAAACCTTGGTGCAAAAGACCCTGACCTGAGTAGAAACACATTGGCTGATGGGCAAGCCTGGCTTTGGGGTGTGCCAGCTGCCCTCTGCTCTGCCAAAGACAGGCAAGAACATTGCAGTTTTCTCTATGCTTGGCTAAAAAGGAGCAATGATGTGCCAAGGTCTCCTTTGCCATGATAAATCATCCTGGGTTGTTTCCCAGCACGAACCAACCCCACATTTAGCTTTGGAACAACAAGAGAAGACACTCCAGTACACAGCACCACTTAAAGTCTTGGGAGGCTTTTCGAGGCATGTGGTGACTACACTGTGAGGATGTTGTTGGGGTATTTTACCTCTTAAAGCCATCACAGAACCTTCTGTAGGGTTGGGGTTGGCCTCAGCCCAGGCCCACAGACTTCAGCAGTGATCCATCATGGCCAGTTTGCCACAGAAATAGAAAAGACTCCCCAGAGCAGAAAACAGAGACCCCCTCCCCAGCCTACCTGTGGCAAGGATGACCTCCACCACAATTATGGTGCTTGCCTCCTGCAGGCTCAACACATCTTTTCCAACAGCCTATGGGAACATGAGAAAGAGATGGCTTAGGGACTTCCATATCTCCAGCTCACTCTCAACGTCTAGGGGGGGGTTTGAAGAGAAAGTACCTAGTCCCTATTCTCACCACAGCCATTCACTGTGGCTGGACAGCCTGGCCACAGGGGAACAAGAGCTCTGAAGATTCTGGCAGTGGATGAGCTGAACCACATGCCTGCTCTGTGTTCAGTTCCCAGCACAGTGCATGGGTTCTGAGGCAGTGTGGGGCAGGAGCAGCAGGTGCTGGCACCTCTCTGTGCCTGCCCATGGAGCTGCAGCAGTGCTGTGGCCAGGCTGGTTCAGGCAGCTCCACAGGGCATGGCACTGTGCCAGGCAAGCCTTAGGCAGGCACGTGGACAAAGGGAACATCCAGCTTCTAACAAGTCTAAAGTTACTGACTGCTTCCTTTGACCCAAGCAAAAAGAGGATTTGAATTCCTCCTTCTTTCCACGCCCCTGACAAAATACCCAAGAAAGGTGCCCTACCTGGATGGTCACAGTTCCTGGGGACTCCAGGACCACGTTAGTCAGGATGAGCCCATCCCTGGTTGCGATGAAATCAGTGCTGTTTTTGAGATGGTACTCAATGTTGGGGTTGACTTTCTGAAAGGCCAGAGAGTGGGTGATCAAACCACACTGTGCTTCACAGGCATCTCCCCAACAACCCCATGGCAAGACTTGTCCAAAACAGCTGAGGTACGAGCAGGTGTGGAGAGTAATAAATAAACCTGGGCTGGGCAGGTGAGAAAGGCTGAACTCAACTGCATTCACCCTGTTGCTCAGAGGCCAAGAATGTATCATAAAAACTTAAAAAAAAAATCCCAAGTCTTCACCCAGCTTGTGTTGGCAACTTCAGTACTTGCCCAAGGAAAACACACCTGTGCAAGTGACCTGTGTGGGACTGGCTTTGGAAGAGGGGAGTCCAGCAGCTTTTCGCCATTACATCACACTGTGAGTGGTTCTGGTATCTGGGGAATTTCCAAGGGAATATAACATGGAACACTAGAGGACAACATGTGTTTGCTTCTCCCCACCTCCCGTCCCTCGTGTTTCCTGATCCTGCTTTAAGCCTGAAGCAGTGAGACAGAACACAGAGCACTTCTAGTTTCTTACATCAGGGAAATCCTGATCCATTGCTGTTATCACCAGGGGGGTGGAAGGATCTCCAGCTTGGTAGACAAAGCTTCTCTGGGGCAGCCCAACAAACACCGTCCCATTGTAGGCCCTTTTCTCAAAGTAGGGTGGGAAATTGCTTTTATTGATGACCTTGATCTCTACAGTGGCTACGGAGTATTTCCTTATGTTGCTGACCTGGGTGGCCTGGAAAGAAAGAGAGAGAGATGCCAGACTTTTGTCCCGATGAGACACGAAAGGACAGGCTCAATCTGAAGCCCACTGCGATTCCCAACTCAACAGAATGTGCCCAGGGTGAATTTCCTTTGCTGTCACCACCCACACCTGAGAGGAAACTCTCAACTGCTGCAGGAGCTTCACATGTGGGTTGGTGCAAGACATAGGTCAAGCACTGGGCCTCTCAAAAAAAGGGAGTAACCAAGTTATTTTTGAGGTCACTGACTCCTGTCACACTCAGGCTGCTGTTTCCTGGAAATCCAGCTGTATTGGGTGGCTGGCTGTAATGTCATCACTTACCATAACTTGCAACAGAAAGGAATTTGGGGAAGTCACTATTTTGTTCATGGTTAGATTCCCTGTGTCTGCATCCACTGAGAACACTTCGTCTGTATTCCCTAGAGAAAATGCAAATGCAAAGACCATTCAACCACCAGATTCCTTCATAAAGTGACCTGGAGCTCACAGACTCCTTCTTCCACATCTTAGTGAAAATACCCTCAAGGAATTTTCCTTGGGTAAATACTATTTACCCAAGACAAAATGCCATTTTCTTTGCCTGTCTGGCTGCTCCAAAGACTGGGATTGCTGGTCAGAGATGCAGAGGAACACATTAGATGTGTGTGAACCCAGTTAAATGAGGTAGGACAACAAAGCTTTGTATTTCCAGTGCCTAGGCCCACAGATTGACAATCTAAAGAATTATAAATGCCTCTGGTGCAATGTGAGGACTGAAAATCTCCATCCAGCTCCCAATCTGCTCTGGGAATGCTTATTTCTCTCTACTGATTACAAAGGGAGTCTAGATAGAAACCTTGTATTTATGTACAGGCAGAAATCAGATTCCTACATTTGTGTGAGAATTGTAAAAGTACCTATGTTGGATACACGTGGTAAGATAAACAGAATTTTTAGTTCTTTTCCTCACCCTGAGACACTGTGGGCTTTCTGTTGACAAGGATCTGAGTCACTGAATGTGGGGAGGGAGGTGACATCCCATCCAAACACCAGTGGAATTTAATGTTCTTTAATACATTTGATATCAGGAGGATATTCACAACTGTGGTGGCATGAGGCATAATAGGCACAGGGAAAGGAACACTCCACTTGACCAGTATGACTTTTGCCTTGATCCTTTTGGAATCAAGACTAAAACAGGGCGGATGAGATAGAGGCAATGTGCTGGGGAAATAAAAACATAATTCTGGCCTATCAATAGAAATTAGTCTGATAATGTGGGGAATTTTAGGTTTAGCTCATAGACTGCATGAAAGTAGCATGACCAGATTGACAAAATCACATCTAAAAGCTTAAGGATAAAACACGTCTCATCTCACAAAGCAACAAAGTCTTTTTGGAACAGATTTCACTGAAATTGGTTTGTGGGACTGTAATTCTTTTTTTCTTCCTCTCTGTACAATCTGTTTGTTCTACTTAATCAACAATGTTCTGTGGCTCTAGTTATGTTTCTGTAACAGAAACAGAGGGGCCCCCCCTCAAGTGCTCTTGACATGAGCGAAGTCCCTTGTGGAAGGTGACAAGGTCCACTCACCCCCAACAATACTGTACACGATCCTGTCACTGATGGTGTAGTCGGGGTCAACAGCGTGGATGGGTCCTGGCTCCAGGAGGAGCGGGTCCCTCTGCAACAACAAGGCAAACAATCACACACCACAGCCCAGCCAGGTCAGCAGTGGGGCTCTCCCAGCCCAGTGCAGGTCCTGTGGCTCTGCCTGGCCAGAAGGGGATTTATTGCTGGGAGGTGTCTGTGACTGGGCGGAGGTGAGGCAGCCTTGAGCCACCATTCCAGCATCTGTGTTACACTGGAGACCAGCACGAGTGGATGGCAATGACTCAGTGCTTCCCGGTGGGAGCAGCCCTCCTGCTCACCGACATCTCGGAGATGTTGACCCTGCCGGAGTAGGGGCTGTTGATGCAGACGCTGGTGTCACCGTGGAGCCGGGTGCAGGGCAGGAACCAGGGCGCTCGGGTGTCGCTCTGCTTGATGGTGATGATTATTGTTGCCGTGGCCGTGTTTGTGGGCTCGGGGCTGGTCACAGGCCTGTCCTGCCCCCAAGGCAAAGCACACTCGTCAGACACAAGTTTCACTGCCAAAACAAGGGCCCATCTGCCAAAAGCAGTGGCCTGGGACCCTGTAGCCATTGTTACTCCATTCTGTTTAATTAGTAATTTATGTGAGAGCAGCCAAAGCGATAGGTTATCGTGTCCTGCTGACAAAGGTGGGCTGACTGCAGGTCTGTCACTGGAATTATGAGAGGGAAAGGCTGCTCCGAATGCACCCCTCCCACCAGTCCCCACCCTCCCTCCTGTAATCCCAGAGATGTTCCAGCCAGACTCATCCTTCAGGTAAGAGGGACCATGCAAACGAGGCATTCTGTTCTTCCCAAGCCACTTACCCTTGCATACAAGAGCAACGTTGTCGAATTAAATTTGTCATAGTCCAATGCTTTTTGTAAATAAATTTCTGGGTTATTAACTCCTCTTATGGCAAAATAACCATCCGTGTCCTGGCAAGGGAAAAGGAAAAATCCTATAGCAGACTCAATCACAGACATTCCAAATCCTTCTTATTGCTGTCTTTCTCATCCCAATTGGACCTTTAATCCTGGGGATCTGGATGAGGGGAACTGTGGGAATGTCTGCTTTACTTAACCTTTGGTACTGCACACTGGAGTTGCCTGGCTTGTCAGAAAGGTTTGTTCTTGTGAATTTCCTCTCCCAGATCTCCTGCTTTGACTTCCCTCCTGCTCAGCATCTTCTGGATGAAATCTATCACCTCATTTATTTCCTACATTTAGCAAGTCACCAACAATCCTTGATTTTGGATCCCTGATACCCAAACTATCTCACTTTCGTGCACGAAAAAGGTCAAAGATGGCTCAGCCTTTTAGAGCTGGCAGGATCCCCTGGTTAGCCTAACACAGCTGGACTTTGAAAGAAACTGTAAAGCCGAGTTGAAATATCATGCTTTGCATTTTACTCTATAACCTTCTGCACTTGCTTTGGTTCTCCGTTAATCTTATGCTCTGAATTTCTAAATCCCTCTGGCTTTACACCAATGTGAATGCGAAGTCTGATCCACAAAGAGCTGAAAAGCTGAAAAACTTAAATTCCCTGGGGATCTAAAGGTAACGGAGGCACTGTCTGCTCTCTCCACAATGCTTTTCAAAAATGCAAGCGTACATTTGGTTTTTCTCTTGAATTTCCTTTTGATTTCAGTTTACAGCCAGCCCTTAGGCTCTAGCCTGGCATTGGTTTAACTGTGTGCACAATCCATTTCCTGTGCTGCTGCTGGCAATTAGGGCGAGGACTCCCTCCCTCATCAGACTCAGTGCAATTCTGAGCTCCCCGAGGTACAAAGGTCTCCTGATATGTTTACAGATCATGCCAACAAGCCTTCCCTGAGTCATTATGGCTCTGAATATCCTAGATGAAAGTTTAATCTGTACAGTGCATTAAAAGTGTGAGCCAGAAGAGAATTCAATACCTGCAGCATTGATGGCTCTGTTCTGCTAACCAAATCAATGTTTGGGTTTTGTAAAATCTGAGAGAGCTAAATGCAGTGACCGTCTCCTCAGAACTGGGGCTCTTCTGAATCCAGCTTCTCCAGAACTACAGTTTGTCCCCAGAGATGCTCACCTGCACTGTGGTAGTGAGTTCATAGTAGATGGTGTCCAGGTCAGCATCACTAGCACTTACTTCTTCCCGGGCTACAATGGCTGTGTCCACTTTTGTATCCTAAAATAACAAATTGTTGTAGTTATTGTCTGTGTGAAATGGATTCAAGTCTTCTCCCTGCTGACCCTTCCTCAGTCCCACAGCACTCAGTCAGCAGCGCCTTCTTCCCTTCCCAAACCCCCTTACCTCTGGGATATCCCTGGTGAGGTTTGGCTGTGCAAACACGGGGCTGTTGTCATTCTCGTTCAGAATGGTGACTAGGATTTCCAAGGAATCGCTCTGCTAAATGGGCAAATCAAAGAATCAAAGACAAAAATAGACTGTTGGGGCTGATCTTGCTTTGCAGAGTGACCAGAGGGGATGATGTAAGGATGGGGGCTGGATAGGGCTGGGGTTTGCAGCCAGCCCACATCCTGGGGCAAGATTGTGGCCTTGCTGCCACCCCTTCCCGCTGGCAGAGCCTTGGCACTCTCTGAGGCTATGAGAACAGTGTGTCTGTCCACAAAGAGAAGGACATCTGCCCATCCCAGTGTGAGGATTAGGGAGAGCAGAGGGAAGCAGTGCTGCCTGCAGTGCCTTGTCCCAGGGCTCAGAGGTGGGAGAGCACTCACCTGGCCAGCAGGGTCCTTGCAGGTCAGGTACAGCAGCAGCACAGGGTCTTCCTGCATGAAAAACAAAGCCCAAGAGTACAAACTCTGGCTAAAGCAAATTCGTGCTTTGCTGAATCAGGAACGTTGCTGGGCTTTATCTTATTTTCAGGTATATCGAACTTTTCCTTTCTTTCCTTAATGCTGGAATCTTGTTTATGATGATATCAAAGCAGCCCCATTTTCCAAGCACTCTCCCTACAATTCCTGTAAGATGTTGGCAGAGCTAATCTGCTATTCTCTCTCACCTCAGGTGAATTCAAACAGATTTCTTGTAAAATTAATAAATCAGAAACATTCTATGCAGCAAGTACAGTGGCACCTGCAGGGTGTTAACTCAGGTTGTTGCTCTTTGCTCAAGTAGAAGCAGGTTTTTACATTGAAAGGGAACATAAGGATGTGGCTGTATACAGAACACTTCAGGGAGCTAAAGTAACTTAGCAGTAACCTAAGTGAACACAATGACCTTTTATACTGCCTTTCTGCTTCACACAAGGTGACAGAATCCCAGAATGATTTGGGTTGGAAAGGACCTTAAAGCTCATCTCATTCCAACCCCCTGCCATAGGCAGGGACACTTTCACTATCCCAGGGTGCTCCAAGCCCTGTCCAACCTGACCTTGGACACTTCCAGAGATGAAACAGCCACAGTTTCTCTGGGCTACCTGTGCCCAGTCCTCACCAACCTCAGAAGGAAGGATTTCTTCTCAATATCCCATCTAACCCTGCCCTCTGTCTGAAGTCACTCCCCCTTATCCTGTCCTTCTAGGCCATTATAAATGGTTTCTTTCTGTTTGTTTTTTTTTTTTAAGCTCCCAAACTCACACAACTGAAATAACTTATTTCCTTTAGAAACAGGTTAAGAATCCCTGGAAGCGCAAGACTCCAGGTTGAAACTCATTCCATGCCATCATTATGCATCCCATCCTTACAGCCTGCCAGCTAAAGGCTTACCTCATAGTCCACACACTTTGTCAGCCACAGCTCAGAGCCCTCAATGGTGAAGAATTGGCCATCAGGGAAATTGGGATCAATTGTTAGGGTGAAACCTGTCTGCACGTGGACGGCAGTCACCACATAAGGACACTTATTTTCAGGAACACTTGGTTTGTTGTTATTTACAGAACATCCTAGAAACACACACAAATAAGATGCAAAATTGCTCAAGGATTCACATTGTGGAGGAGCTGGGTGAGAGCTGTGGTCACAAGCTGTGGAACAAAGGAGTCTTGGAGCACAGCAACCTCCAATCTGTAACAGTGCCACCCCTCCCATGGGAGACATTCCTCAGAGACATGGACCTTGTGAAAGAGCTTACCTGGTTCCTGTGCCAAAACCTGTGTCAAGAGGGGCAGCAGAAGGAGTGCAGACATGAGGAGCCAGTGAGGAACAGCTATGGTCCGCTGCCAGTTGCTGAAAAATCCCCTTTTCCAACTAAGCTGATCTTCTCCCTGTTCTGCCCTATGCCCTTGTCTGCGTTCACCACTTTATGGCATCAAGAAACACCGGCTGGTTGTGGATTGCTGTGGTTCAACCTTTGCCTCTTTGCCCCATTGGATGACTTATTGAAGGATTTACCAGTCATGGAACATGATGACACATAAATCCTTGCTGCTTCCTTTTTCCCTGGATCTTTCCTACCCTGAACTCTTTGTGGCAACAAGGATATATTTGAAGCAGTTCAGAACTCAGAGCCAAGCCCTTGCCCAGCTGAGCATGAAGGACAAGGGCTGGTACTTAAGAAGTTGCCTGTGTACTCCAGTGTCTCCCACAGGGAAGGGGAAAAATTTCATTTCTGATGTGCCAGAGACAGGGTCTGTATCCCACAAGGTAAGCAAGTGGATCCCAGCAGTGACAAGGCTCACTTGCAGTCCAGGGAATGCCCAGCAACTTTGTTGGAAAAACGTGTCTCCTTCTACCAGTGGCTGCCCCTCCTAGTGATGCTTCCCAGAATCTCCTTCCAGGAGATTCCACACCAGGAAATCTTAAACTATTTAATCTAAGCAGCTTCCTGAAGTTTTCAGAGGACCTCTCCTCTCACTGATCTTTTAAAATTCTTTCTGATTTCAGGAAGTTCTCAGATGCTGCACCTCAGGCTATTAGTGGCTTAATGAAATCCAGGCTGTCAACACTCCTTCCAAAAGTATTCCAAAAGGAATCTTTCCTAGCAGAGACTTCCTATGGACCAAAATGAACAACTACCAAGGTTTGTTCAGCTCCTCAGTAAGGGAATGATGCTTAGGTGTGCATTGGAGTCAGAACAACTCCTTTTGCAGGTGTCAGGTCCATCATAGATGGTGCAGATGATGCAGAGCAGGATGGGCTGGACAGGGCTGCACAGGATTGCAGCTGAAGATCCTTATTTTAGAGCTGCTCTCCAAAATCCATTGGTTTTACATGAAAGCTGGTGTGGCTGTTCCATCAAAGAGGGGACAATCTGCCTGTGTGGCACAGGGATAGCACATAAACCTCATTAAATTGGCTGGAATAAATGATTCCTTGTGGAGCTTTGTCTTTAGTGGCTCTGACAAAACTGAGCCACCAACTCCAGGGGCAGAACGGAGAGGAAACAACTTTTACAGTGAGTATCTCCATTATGTAGCTCTCAGAACATTTCTTGCCATAAGACCTAACATCTGGCTTTGTTCCTGCTACATGGAGCCCTTACTCTGACCTCTGTGCACAGCTGCAATGTAGGCACTGCCCAATCCCAGCCACGTGTCCCACCATGCCTCATGTAGGGGAATCCTGGCAAAATGCTCCTCCCCTGCATTGCTAATAATTCAAGACCTTGTAATGGAACCCCCCCTTATTCCAGCTTCCCAAAGAGCAGCCAAGGCACAGGCACAGCCAACCATTTTTATTTGGGATCAGCAGCAGGCAGCTGGATGCCAACACAAAGTGGAAGGGATGTGCTTCACTCAGGCTCCATCTACTGACAACAGTACACACCCACATACATTTCACTTTTGATAATCTCAGAGGTTTCATTGGCTTTTGAGTGCTTTCCAGGATTATTTTTATTTATTTGCCTATCTCAAGAGTTTTTCCTAAGCAAGAAAATTGTATATTTTCAAGGCCATTCATGTGCAAAGCGGTCTCCTTGGATGTTTCTTTCCCTTCACCTTCATTCAGAACCATCTGCATCTTCATTCAGCACCATCTGTATCTTCCTTCATGTCTGCAGCCAGCTGCTTAGGGAAGGGGCAGATGTACTGGCTGGTAACGGCAGCAGCCTCCCTGGCATCTCTGTCTGAGTGGCTGTGGGAAAGGAAAAATCAGGGATACTCCATTATTTCTGGGAGCATGGACTGCAGACGTGTGACAAGGCCACCTTGTGATATTCAAGGATGACTCACTCCAAGGAGCAGGTGTATGTTAGAGGAATCACGGCTGCCTGCTGCCAGGGGTGTTTCACCCCCATTATGGACACAAGAGGTACTAAAGGCCAGCTTATTCCTCCTAATTAGAGTGATTTAAGAGTGACAGGTCAAGGGAAAGCTGTTAGGCATTAGGAAAAGACAATATCCAGGTGCTGGGACAACCCATTCTGAGGTATGTGTTTCAATCAGCAGTTGAATCCAGACAGGGTAGCAAAAGCTTTCTTTCAAATTTAACCATTAGATCACATTTCCTAATGGGATGAATAATTGCTTCAATCCAGAATAACAACTCTGAGGAAATAATTCAGAAAAGATATTATTTTGCTTCCCTGGGTTTTACTATTTTTAACAACTGACCTTTCTATGGCTGTTCATAAAATTCCTCTTTTGGCTTCAGTATTGTGGGGCTCAGAGTCACAGAGGTGACCAATCTCTCCCACCTACCTCGTGTTCAGAAAGCTCTGGTACAACCAGAGAAAGCAAAGTTCCTCGGTGTTGTTTACTCCCTCTCTCCCTTGCATGTCTGTGTTGGCTGGGCCAGGAGAGCTGGTTTAGATAAAGGAAATTAATATTAATTAAAAACCCCAAACCACCAGTTATGTAGCCAAATCACCACCACTGCAGAGCAGCACTTGCACCTTGTGCTGTATCTGCTGCTGTGCTCACAGACACGGCCTCAGTGGGGGCTGCTGGCCCAGTGTGGCAGTGAGAGCCCCGCTGGGGCTGGGGCACCAGAGTTTCCTCTCACCTGCGCTTGCGGCCCATGAGGTTTTGGATGAATTTCTGCACCTGGGCGTTGCCTCTCATCTTGCTGTACTCACTGGTGAACAGCCCATCCGAGTGCCGCTGGGACCTGTGCGGGGACAGCGCGGGGCAGCGGCCGCACGTCCCGGCACAGCAGCGCCTCTCTCCGCGGCATTCCTGACCCCTCCCGCTCCCCGCGTCTCCTTGGGCAGCAGTGCCGGGGCTGGCTCGGCCGCTGGAGAGCTCAGCCCCATGGCAGCCCCTCAGCGCCGGGATGCCACATCCCGCTGGAGACTGCCCTGCCCGGGAGGGTGGGTGTGGCCGGTCCTCACCTGTCCTTGAGGCCCACCAGGTGCTTGACCAGCTGCTGCACGTAGGCGTTGCCGTTCATCTTGCTGAGCTCGCTGTGGAACAGCCCGTCTGCATGGCGCTCCACCCTGCATGTGGAACGGGAAAGGGGGGAGTCAAAAGGAATGGTTTAACGACACGCAAGAGCTGGCATTAAACACTGCTGCCTCAAGGCAAGAGAGTCGTGGACACACATGGGCAAGAATTCGTGCCACTTTGGCAAAGTTTCACAAAAAAAAAAAAGGGAAAAAAAGGGGAGTTTAAAAATATATATTTGTAAAACATCACACAGGAAAACGACCTGCCCTTGCTCTTACAAGGATGTGGGAATGTGGGGTTAATTGATGATTCAGCACAAAAGAGTAGGGCAAGGGGCTGGAGAAGTAATAAACAAAGATCCAGAGACACAAAGCTGAAGAACACTTAGATAAGGGCAGCAAAGACCTCTTGCAGGTGCCTCCCTTGGTGAACTTGGTGAACCTACAGAGTTGGCTATTTCTGGTTATGTTTTCATGGGACCAGGCTATTGGAGATAGAAACTCTCACCTTTATCAGGTTGTGTAAGTGCACAGGAGAAAAACAGATTCAGAAATGCCTTTGTAACTGTGTTTTGTTTTGGAGTCACAAATTTTCTCTCGAATTAAATAAAATTAATGTTCCCATTCTTAAGCAAGAAAAACATTTACAGTATTTCCACTTGTTTAACTAAATCTGTTTAAGGAAGAAGAAGATTCACAAGCAAACAGATGCAAGTTCAGAAAGGCAGCTAAAATGCTGGATTTTCAGCTAGGAGGCTCTTTGAACAAAAACCATGGAGAAAAAGAATGCAGAGTCCCAAGAAATGCTTACCTCTCCCAGGATGGCAGAGATGCTGAGAAGTGGGACAGGACAATCATGGGAATAATTACTTGCCACAGAGCTGTCATCATGGAAACCATGTTCTCCCCTGAAATAAAGCATAAAGTTTTGTGAGCAACAGGACAAGTGACCTTGGTGTGTGTCTGGTGCAGTTCACATGCCCCACAGAGACAGGGCTGTGGAAACACACCACCACTCTAACTAAGTAAGGCAGGAGTTCCTGCCAGCAGAGGCAAACACCTGGAGACATCAAGGGGCTTTCAGACAAAAAGAATTACATGTGCTACATAAAATTCATTCACATATAGAGGAAGGGCTCATGTGCGTGCCCATATCCACCTATCCTCTAATCTTTCAAGAAGGAAGAATTAAATAATACAGATTTGCAGTCACAGTGGGACCTCCTATGTTGTTTTCTTACTGAAATAAAAAGTACATTTTGTTTATCACAAGCCATGGCATGTTTCCCCCTTTATTCCCAGGTGGTTTCCCCCTTTATTCCCAGGTGCTTCCTCAAGGATCACACAGCAGCTCTACCTGTAATTTATAATATCCTCCTTTATTTTTTGCCTTACCCCTGCAAAGAAGCAAACCTTTCGTCACTGTCCTGCAGCCTCTCAGGACAGCACTTTGCTAATCCCAAATCAAAGTCCTCCCACTTGGTTTTTACTTTATTCTGAAGCTAAACAGTACAAAGAACATGAAAGGATTGTCAGAGGATTCTGAACACTTTCCAGCCACCCTTCTGGGACTGTTTGCTGCTCTGGAGGTGCTGCAAGATGAGAAGAGGCACAAGGGGAAAGGACAAGGACGAGAGATTTATACAGAAATTTATTCACTGTAAACCACAGGGCAAATATTTAATGGGAGCTGCAGAGCAAACATGAGACGATGAAGGAACTATAAGCTTAATCTCACATACACCTTGAGCTCTAGTGTTGTGTTTTCCTGCCTGATCCAGCTTTGAGGGGATGGAATACTAAAACAAGAAGGCATTTCAAAGATGAGCATCTTACTGGAGTCCAAACAAGATTCCACAGTCCTGGGATGCAGGAGGAGCTGAAAACAGCCACCAAAAACAGAGCATCCTTGGGCAAGGGGAACCTGAATCCTGAGCCTGTCCTTCCATCTGTCCAACAGCTATCACACAATCCCTTGACCCCAGGATCTCACCTCAGCATTTGGCCTCCCCTGGGCTGGCATTTCTCTGGGAGCACCATATTATAAGAGACCATTTAAAACCCCATCCCTGGCTCCAGAGTTTCCCCTCTCTTCATAACCTTTCTAGCCGCTAATCTGTGATCAACTTCTCTTTTCTCTTTCTGGACATAATTTTGTCTCCCCTGGGTAGATCATATTTGCTTGCTGAAGTTCCCAGGAGCAGTGATGGCTGTTGGGGAACTTCTCCTGCCTATCAATAATTATTGCATTGTTTTTTAAAATTAGCCAGACCACAAGGAGCAGGTAGATCTCCAGTGTCATCATGGAAGGGCTGTTTAACCTTCTTAGCATACTTCCAAGCTTTTAATTTCCTCCCCACTGATGCTGGTTTTAAATGACTGCCAATTCTTTGGCCAGCTGGGACCTTTAGCTGGAAGAACTACACTCCAAGCCAGCCTGGGTGCCCTGAGGAGGGAAACCCCCCATATTCCAGCACTGCTGCTCAGAACATGGATGGCCTCATAGCAATGCTCAGTGAGGCATCACAGAGGTCTGAAATCCACCCCCCAAAGCGAGAAAGGGGAAAGGCAGCCCCTGCAGCCCACTCACCCCAGCTGGACTCACCAACCTGGCTGCTCCCAGCTCCCAGCTGATGCTCCACTGCCTGCTCCTCCTGGGGACCCCTATAAATCTGCAGCCTTATCAGAAGCAATTATTTGGGTAAAGATATGGATATGAGCAATCATGATTAACAGCAAATAATGCAGCGGGGTTGGAATGTCCTTTTAATTACTTGATCGGGTCATTCACAGCAATTTGATGGAATATTTCTGCTGATGGATAATAATTCCTACTTCTGCCTATAATGACATTTGTTGGGCAAACATCCTTGTACCAACTGATTCACTGTGATTGTCATCATTATTTCCTGGCTTTAATTACCTCTTGATAGGAGCTTAATCTTCTGTTCTTGTAATTTTATCCTGGCTTGGGCTATGTTTGCAATTGCCAGGATCTGTTAGTGAGTCCCTGTGTGTACCAGTGATTTGGCTGAACGACTTGCCACATTTTTAGGGCAAGCATTGCCTGATCAGTAGGATCAGGGCTGACTTTTCCACAAGGGGACAACACCTTTTGAACTGTGGGTTCAGCTGGGAAAGGTCTGCCAAGTACAAACTCTGTCACAGCATTTAAAAAATGCAGCATACTTATACATGCATGGAAAACATCCTGAATCTATTCCCTGCTATTGCTGGGGTTTGTTTGGTCTCAAATACTTAGCTAAAGGTGACATGGAAATAGAGGAAGAAAATGGGATTAACCTTTATCTCCTTCTCTATATGGTATAAAGTAGCTTGGAAGAAATAAGCAGCATAATATATATATATATATATATATATATGTATGTATGTATTTATTTATTTATTTATTTATTTTTAAATCTTCCAACTGGAGAAATGGGAGCTGTATTACACTTTTTATCTACCTTTCTTTCTTTTTCCTTGGAAAAGCACAGCGCGTCCCCATAACTAGAGGACTGGGACAAACAAGATTTTCCTCATCTTCTTTCCCTTGGAAGAATGCTCCAGGGCCTGATGAGCAGAACCTCAGCCCTCCAGCCTGTGAATGCAGGCTGCAGCCAGAGCCCAGCCACAGGGACAGGGGAAAACAGCAGGGATATTCCAGGTCCCATTCGAGGGCTGGAGCACCAAGACATGCCATGGTCAGCACTAGGAGAGGGGAGCCCATTTCCTCCTCTGGGACCTGCTCTGGTCCAGGCAATTCCCAACCACTTTCCTCTCCTCTCTGTACCTGCTTTCTCCAGCTGCAGCCTTCTGCCTCTGCTGCTGCCTGCAGTGGTGGTGGCAGCCTCAGGTTTACAAAAGAGGCTGAACAACATGTAGGGAGTTAAAAATTACTAATGTGATTTTCCTTCCTTTGCAAACAACCTCAGTGGGTCTGAAATGCCTCCAAGCTCTGGGGAAACTCAGTTTGCCAGAGAATCTGGATGAGGACAAAGAGATTGGAATGACAAAGTGGCCCCACGATGGCAGCAGAGGGTGTTTAACAGGACACTAAAAGGTTCTGGTGACTGGAAGAACGTGAAATAAGTAACCCGATTAACTACTTTGTAACAAAAATGGGATTTGCTTCCAGCAGCAGAGTGAAAAGGTGATGTGGTAGAAAATGGTGTGGCCATGCCCAGCACTGCTGCAACTTAATGCAGCAAACGTGGTCTTGAGCTCCAGTGCAGCTCTGGAAGCCCCTGATGAGGAAATTCAGGGCCATGAAGAGACCTCTGAAGCATTTTCAAGCTGAAATTTATAACTAAATAAACCAGAGCCCAAACCAATTTCTCAGTTCTGAAATAACATCTGATTCTCCTTAACCAGAATTTACATCAAACTCTCATCTGGAGACATTATGGAAATAGGAGTAATAAAGAATCATGCTTAACAATATCCATTGAAAGGAGCTTTGTGAATTTGCACCTTGCTTCTCCCATTCTCCATTTGTGTGAACCCTCCAAGTCCCAGCAGGCGGGTGGAGATTCCCCTTGCCCACATCCAGCAGGCACAAAGCAGGATTAAATCACCCATTTAGATGGAATCTATAACCCATTATCTATGGGCATCATCAGTGCAGAGAAAACCTTTCAGCTATTTTCTGGCTCTAAGAATGCTAGAGGAAATGTCTGGCCTCTCCTGATCCCTGCTCCTGTCCCACAGCCATGCCTGCAGGTACAGAAAGTCAGGGCTGGACTGATCCCAGCCCCCGGCTGCCCTGACTGACCTGTCCATGGCACATAACCGTTTCACAGGATTTGAGCAAAGTGCCACAAACAGGTGACACTGAAGGGTGCTGAGGCTGTGCACACACAGCCTTGAAGACAGCAGGGAGAAATGCCCCAGGACAAGACGGAGAAAGGATCTGTGAGTTTTGGGGGCCATCCCTGCGCTGCTGTGGGGACACTGCCAGGTATAAAAGCCATCAGGATCTTTGTGCAGTCACTTGTGCTTAGGCTTGACACCGACTGACATGCCCAGTGTGGAGAGACCTGTGACGGGATGCATTAAGTAAATCCAGTTGCCATGGGTGCCAGGGCTATTCCCAGTAGCCACGCTGATGCCTGGGGACACCCTCGTGCCAACAGAGAGCAAAGATTATGAAACACAGGGGCCACCCCCCTTCAACACCCAGACTCTGGTTACTGCTCTGATCAGAGCTGAGAATGGATCTGAGGAAGGTCTTTTTCCTCCTCTTTACAGTGGGAGTGGTCACCAAACCTGCAGTGTGAAAGGCAACATCTTAGAACCACGTTAAATGCTTTAGCCCCAAATTTGGCAATATTTGAGAGAACATGTGAACCTGTTATTTTTTGATGTTGGAGGTAAAGACGAGAAATTGCATTTGAGAAAAGAGAGGATTTCATTACAGAGCTACCTATCCTGGCCCACAGCACAGGGAGGATGCAGGCAAACTGTCCAAAATCAGCACTCAGAGCTCTGGGGGGACATTTTGAGTTCTGAAAGGGAGAAATTCCCATTCACCCTTCAAAGTAATTGATGCAGGAGATCAGAAAAGATTTTTCCCTGGAGAAGCAGCGGAATGCATTCAGAGTCCCCCTCCAGAGAACATTAAGAATAAATGCTGCTATTGTCACGTGGACATTGTTGCTCCTGCCTTGGACAAGGAAAGCCCATCCAGCCTTTGGGGTTGCTGTTGTTCAGGGCAGTCCTTATAAAGTTTGCCCAATCCTTGACAGCCTGTCCAGAATCCAGACCCCAGGATCTGCTGGAGCTGCTCTTCTTCCTTTGACTGACCAAAACACATGCCAAAATCTTACAGCCATGCTTTGTTCCATGGGTTTGGGATGGCAAAATGCACAAGGGTCAAGCCAGGCCAAGAAGGCTGTGGGAAGACCATGTCACACCCCACACAATGGTGTCCCAAGTCCTGGTGGAGCTGTCCAGGTGCAGCTGACTTTTGGGGAGTACAGCACAGGCTGTACCCCATGGAATGGCAGCACCAGCCCATGGCAGGAGAGTTTATTGAGGTCAGATGGTACTAGGAACTGCATGGCTAAATCCTTCCTACGTAAAATACCCTTTAATCAGCTTAGGGGTGTTCAGGAACTTGTACCTCCCCCATTCCTTTTTTCCCCTTCTTGTGTCTGTGTGGCCATGTGGGCAGTGGGGATTGTCCCTGGTGTGTTTGCAGGTGAGCCTGGCCCACGCCACTGCGATGACGGTGACGCTGCTCCAGCTGAGAGCAGATTGGAGGTGATTCCTTGCATCACTCCCAGGTCTGTAAGAGAAAGGACTCTAATTGGAATAAGGGGATTGGAGGATTTAGCCTCCTAAATGCTCCTTTCTTGCACAGGATGCTTTCAGGAGTGGTTTTAATCTTTACCACCTGATCTCATGATTTTGGCTGCAAGAGTGAAGAGTGGGATGGAAGGAAGAGGCAAGCAGGGCAGCCCAGGTAGGCCTGGAAGAAGAAGGAAAATCACAGTCCCATATGGTCATGGAACCTCAGAAAAACACTTCCCCAAACTCAAAGGGGCAAATTAAGCTAAGAAAGTGTGTAGATCCAGGATACGTGTGTCTCTCTACCTACCTACCTGCTCCTGAGGTGGCTTGGATTGCCTGTGTCTCTCCCCTGCTTTGTTTGACTGAAACATGTGGCACTTTTCTGGATTTTCATGAGTTTAAAATGAAAACCTGATGTGAGGGACAAAAGCACAAAATGTCACATACCTGGAGTTATGCCTGCTTGGTCTTAAGTCAGGAGGGAAGGTGCTGGACATGCTGGTGACATCCATGGCTGGCAGCATTATCCAAGGGCAAGGACAGCAAAACATTTGTCAGGAGCTCTGGGTTGTGCTGGAACAGACCTCAGTCATTTTGGTCAAAGTTGTATCTGCTTCCTGCCAAACCCTTGGGTGACATCTGCAGTAAACCCCAGCTCTTTTGAAGGAAAATATTAAATATTAGGTGTTTGGCTCACACTGGGCGGGGGTTTAAAAAAAAGTACCACAATGCTTAACACATTTTGCTAAGAATTTGGAAGAACAAGGTATGTACCCTGTTGATGCAGGAGTGGTAACCTTGGGTGCTGGCAGGGTGCCTTGGCTCTTCTGAATACAGGAAAGAGGTGCTTTCCAAGTGAGAACATCCCTCTGAAGCAGGGATAGGTCCTAAGCCAGAGGGTCCCCTGGGGTGCCTCCCTGGGGATGCTGGATGAGCCAGGCCCATCCTGCAACAGGAATACCTGTGGCAAGCCTTCAGTCTGGAAGGGCTGCCCTGAGGCACTTCCCTCCTGCAAGCAAATCATAGAATCATGGAATCATTGAGGTTGGAAAGGACCTCCAAGACCATCCAGTTCAACCTGTGCCCTGCCTTGTCACCCCACCCCAGTGCACTGAATGCCACATCTGGTTGTTCCTTGGACACCTCCAGGGATGGGGACCCCACCACCTACCTGGTCAGCCCCTTCCATTGCCTGACCACCATTTCTGTGGGGAAATTCTTCCTGCCTGCTTGGGAATGGGTACTGTAGGGGGAAAGAAGGATTGGTTTTACTGTGGCTGGCAGTATGATCCAGAAAAGGAAAGGCCAGGCTCAGGGCACAGTCTTTTTGCAGGAAGAAGGGAACTCTGTTTTCCCTGCCTATAAAAGTGCATCATGGCTGCTGCCCTGTCACCAAGGAAGCCCAAAGTAGTTATTAAAGACAAGCTGTAACCCCCATCAATCACCTGCTGGAATTTTACACCCTATGGAACTCCTTCCAAAGCTCCCCTAGTTTTTCTTGGGCTGGTTTTCCCACCCCAGTGGGGAAAAAAATTGTCTGCCCCCTGGTTATGTTTCCAGGGTGGAACAACACATCCCAGTGCAGGTGTCACCAAAACTGCAGAAAAAACCAAAAAACTCTCCAGCAACACTTTTAGTGTTAGAGAATCAAGGCATTACTTTGTTCTGGCCAGGATGTGCAGCAGAAATCCTTTCACCCACACCTTGCCTGAGTTTTGCAGACAAAATAATGCCTTGATCCTTTAACACAGGAACACGACCACACAGGGCTGGGTGGCATCCTCCCCAGGCTTGCTCTGGGGCCAGCACTGCTTCCTGCCCAGCTGGAAGCTCCCTGTACCTGGAGTACAGGAGCACTGAGCACGCTCACACTTCCCATGTGTCTGGCTTTATCATGGCTCTAATTGGCATCAGCGCTGTAATCTCAGCCTCCAGCTGTTTGTGTGTCTGGGGAAGAGGAGAAAGCACTTCGGGGAATTAATTTGAATTAGGAGAACGATGTGCACTGTGTCCTGGCTGGCAGGGCCAGCTGTCCCAGGTGTGCTCTCCCTGCACCAGCACAGCAGCTCCTGACACAGCTGCTCGGGCTGCATTTTGGCTCATCCCTCTCTGACTTTGTCAGGGACCTGAAGGGACATCCTTTCTAGTAAACAGGAACGGGCTTTGTCAAGATGAGCGTGGAGGGAGGTGCACTTACAGCGGCTTGCTGCTCCCTGTCACGCCTGCCCTGCCTTTCCTGCCTGTGTTATCTTCCACTTCTCCCCTTGCCCGGGAGGTTTTTCCCAACAAGTGGCTCTAATAAGCTCAGTGATGTTTTAAACCCAGTAGGACCTCTTGAGTTATATTATTTTGATCTGTCCTGTGCCACAAGCCCTTGTATCTCATTGGGCCACCCTTGTGTGAGATCAATTATGTGGTTAAGCTGAAACCAGGCATCCATAAAAACATTTAGTTTTGACTCAAAGCAAACAGAGATGGAAAATGCAGTAATTTTCTCCATAGTTTCACCCCCACAGTTAACCACTAGCATTAGTTTTTACATCTTACATGGATTTATCATAACTTACCAGAAGGGTAAATGTCAGAAGATCCATTCAGCATGTAAATAAATCCCTGCAGCTTCCTGGGAGACTGGAAGGGCCTAGAAAGCCCAGAAAGCTGTGCCATTCTCTTCCCTCTCTTGGAAAAGCATGCCTGAGAGGGGGATGCTGCCTCTGCCTCTTTTCTGAGAAATGCATTACAGGAGATTGGAAAGTAGGATGGCTTTGTTGCCGATGAGTATCTCACAGAAAATTGCCCGGCTGAATATGGCAAATAAAAGGAACACGATTGGCCTTGAAAGCTCTTTGTTTTCCTCCCTTTGAACCTGAAGGCAGCTGGGAGAGCTGGTGCTATCAGGGCACTATTCACCAGCTGAGTTTGGCACATCTGTCCTGAAACTTTGGCAGCCACATTGTTCCCCTTTTCTATTTAAATTTGTAGTGCCTCAGATGTGAAAAATTCTGGTGATAAAAGTTCCATTTCCTTGTGGAGACTCTGACAGATGTCTCACTTCACAAACTTCCTGATCCTTTGAACTGGCTGGGAATCAAATCCTCCATTAATTTATCCCGGTGGAGTCTCTGCAGGACTCATCCTGGCTCCTTGGCAGAGGACCAGCTTCCTTTGGTTGGGGACCAGCTCCACCACAGCCATCAACCAAGCTGCTTATCTTCCTGAGTTTCTTTTCCAAACACTCCGAAAAGGCAGATCTCCCACTGGTTCGTTGGTTTGGGTGTTTTCCTGGTGCTGCCCTTTTCCTGACACAAGGAGCAGCTGTGGTGCTTCCACAGCTTCTGTCACAGTGGGATGGGGAATGAGGACCCTGCAGGCTGTGCATCCAAACAAAAAAGCGTTGTTCCAAAACACCAACCACATCAGACCCTCTCCAAGGTCCTCTAAGCATTCCCAGTCCATCACTCTGGCACAACTTTTCCTGCTTTCCATGAGGGTGACCCATGACTCTGTCCTTTGTCATCTGTTTTTTTGTGCAGTGACATGGCATGACATGACTTTTTTGGATATGCTGATGTAAAACAGACTTTCCTTCTCCTCTGCTAGGAGGCCAGTTCCTCTTATCCAAGAAAGGAATTGTGTTTAATGGCTGTAGCCTGTTTGCCATGGAAGCATTGTCCTAATTAGTGGTTTCCTGGCTACTCACTTCTGGAAGTCAAAAGCATTATTTCACATTAGTTTAATCCACCCCGGGATTAAATTAGTTTAGGATTAGGCCCTGTTAGTCTGGAATATGAGCTTCCACACTGAGAATTAAGAGTCATTCAGCACTAACCCACAGGGAAAATTGAGATAATGAATGTAAATTAACTGTTAAGGGGGATTAGAGCAATGGCACTAATTCCTGTGGGAAGGCAGGAGGAGAGCTCTCTTGGCCACTCAGGTGTTAAACATAAATAAATTAAGAGTATTCTGTCCACAGTTTCCTTAATGCACTTTGGGGCCTCCTTTTACTACTTTGAGTTGATTTCTCAGAATAAAAAGGGCTCTAGTGAAAGTCCCACTGAGTGAGGGCTGTGTCAGGAGTCACCTTTAGGGATCAAACCCAGATAGGAAAAGCTGTGACCAGATGATGGAAACCATCTTCCTTGTCTGAACTTTCCAGCAGATGAGGTATCACCAAGCTCCAAACCTGGCAGATGTACAACCATGCTTTTTGTCCTCCTGAATCCAACACAAACCATTCCCAAAAGGAATGTAGAGATACAGGCATGTGAGTACCTACTCCAGTGCTGGTGTCAGACAGATGTAGAGAAGACCTGGTCCCACTCAGGCCAGGCGAGATGGTCTCTCCTGCCTTTGCACACTAGGAGAGGGAGATGACTGGAAAAACAAATCCGTGGGTATTGGGCTCAACATGAGGATGGGCAACCTTCACTGGGAAGGGAGAGAAGGGTGGTAGCTCTGTAGTTACTAAAGACATGGCATTCTTGCTGGCTTTAGAAAAGACCTGGAAGCCCCACCTCTGGAGGCAGAATTTAGCCAACCAGACTGTTGTCCAAGTGCTTAAACAAAGGGAATTTTCTCCTACTCATGTATGAAATTGTATGGCCACAGCAGCTGGGCAAAACAGACTGTGTGGATCAGCTGCTGTTAGTCCAGTCCAAGGGAAGGACAGTGCTTGGATCTGTGTCCCATGGCTGACACCAGGGCTGTGGGTTTTCCATGCTGCACATGCTGAGGGGTGACCATGACCCTTTCAAAAAATGAGTAAGGGAACTAGGGGCAGCAAGGGCAGGGTTTGAAGAGAGGATTTCTCCCACACATCTCAGTAGTTTGAAAGAAACTCTGATAGCTGCAGCCTATAAATAGATCTTAGAAGCAATTTTTCTCATAAAAAGCTTCCAATAATGTATTTTTCCCTTCCATGCAGTATAAATGTCCCTTTGCTATGCCTTCTCTTCCCACTGCCTTCCACAAATGCCAGGCTGACCTGAATGCTTATCTGACATTAACATCTGGGCTGAGGTTTGGTGGCAGAGCTGCAGAGATGCTCACAGGGTCTGTATCAGTTCCCACATTTCCCAGGTCATCTGGGCTGGAAATGGGAGGTCACACCTCCCTGTGCTTCCTAATCCTGCAGGAGCATAGGTACCCCCAAAACAACATTTTTGTCTCATTTTCTGCAGTAAGACACCCCAGCCCCCGTGTTCAGCTCATCACCTGCCACCCTATCTTTGTTCCCACACTTGCTGCCTATCCGGTTTCTTCCTCTATCCTACATTTCTGCAGCTGCTTATTCCTGCCCAAGCATGGGTAATGTGCAGAATTCCTTTTGAAGTGCATCCTGCATTTGCCAACTTCTCAAGAGCATTTTGAATCCCTGCTCTGTGCTCCAAGATGCTCACAGCATCTTGTCTTGGCAGCAGTATCTTCAAATTTCATTATGGACTGTGGATCTTCACTCAGTTTAATTACAAACTCCTAAACGTTACCAGATTCGACGCACACATCGGAATACAATTTCCCAGTTATTCACCCAATCTGTACTAATGGCAATTATTTCCTTTAACACTGCCTAAGAGAACAACCCCATGTGAGAACGCAGCAAGACCATGTGAGAACACAGCTGGACCTCTGCAGCGCTCGGGACACCGGGAGCCGGGACACCAGGAGCCGGGACACCGGGAGCCTGCCCCCCCCGCCCCGGCCACCCCTTAAGCNTGCTCGGCATCCTCCTCATCCTCCTCATCGTCGGCGGCAACGGGCTCGTCTGTCTGAGCGTCTGCACGGAGCGGGCGCTCAAGACCACCACCAACTACTTCATCGTCAGCCTCGCCGTGGCCGACCTGCTGCTCGCCCTCCTCGTCCTGCCCCTCTACGTCTACTCCGAGGTGAGACAGCCCGGGGACACCGGGGGACAGCGGGCTGGGGCTCGTCTGCCGGCCGAGCCTGTAGGTTACGGGGCAGCGGGGGGGCAAGAGACCAAGTACCGAGGGTCAAAGCCGCTCTCCGGGCTTGCTCCCCGCCGGGCCGGGAGTGTCCCCGCGTGGGACAGCCCTGTCCCCCGGGATGTGGCGGTCAGACTCCCCGGCTCTTACCTGCGAGCACCACGGCATCGCACAGCGCTGCGGGACCGCGGGCGGCGCGGAGCGGAGCCGGCTCCGTGCGAGCTCCTGGGATCCCGTCTGAACCGCGCCCAGTGGAGATGCCCCGAGCGGCGGCCAAGAGGGGTGGCAGTCCCTTGGCTTGCACGCTGTCCAGGTTGCCCTCAGCAAATGGATAGGAAGAGACAGGTGCTGTGCTCTGTTTGGCATAAAGTGAGCAGATCTTGGTGACAAAGGGAGATCTTTAGCCAGGAAACAAGTTTCCGTGTTGGCTGAGAAGGAGAAGCTGTCTTTTCTGGCAGCTGGATGGGATTTGGTCACCCTGCACTGAGGTGGCTTTGGATGGCACAGGCCTGACCCAGCATGTGATGGTGGTCATGGAGAGCCAGCTCAGGGATGTGGGGCAGTGTTACTGTTCACTCCCAAAACCCCTTCGCCCCCAAGACTCTGACAACTGAGGGAAAACACAACAGGCACTCCCAAGGTTGAGTGGTTCTCTCTGTAACATTTACTGCCAGGGATGAATAAAACCTTGAGCTTGCAGGGGAATGTTTTAGAACCTGTTAGTACCAGCTGGTGGCTCTTCCCTGCTCAAAAGGATGGAAGCATTCACTGGGCCAAACAGCAGGTTTTTCTACCCATCCTGGTGGTAGCCTGGATTGTGGATCTTCTTCCCAGCTGTGGAAGAGCATCTCCCCTCTTGTCCTCTCTCGCAAGCCATGCTGAGCACCCCATGGCTCAGCAGGCCCTGACTGTGCAGGCCTGCACTCCCCTAAGCAAGGCAGGCTGCAGATTAGAGATTAGAATGGTCTCCACCTCATCCTAGGATTTTGCAGGACATCGTGACCTCTCTGGAGACAGGTATTGTGGAACAGCAGGTTCATCTGGGGACCCATGAGAAGAACCAATGAAGAAATGGAGCATTAGGTCCCCTCTTTTTCCACTGTGCTTTTGGTTTTGGTGGATTTGCTTTTCCCTCATTATCTCAATTTTGCTGGTTAGAAAGGTACATTCTTCATCATTCTTCTCAGCTACTTTTTGCTATTTGGGATCCCTTTTCTTCCTTCTTCTTTCCATTGTCCCTCGATGCCTTTAGTCCCCAAGTCTCTCTATGGGCAGTCATCAATACCAGAGCAGTTTCCTTTTGCCTGAAGGTGGGAGTTTTGCTGGAATATATAAAATACAGGTTAATGTACTCTGGGGTATCTCTGAAAATGCTTCCAAATGGGGCAGGAGTATTATGGGGCTTTCCTTGAATACCACAGACATTCCATAAGTTCTGGATTCTCAGGTAATGGGTGTTCATGCCTGTATGAGCTTTAAAAACTGGGGCTGTCCAGCTTGTGGTGACACTTGGTATGTTCACTTCCATTGCTGCTCATGAACATCAGTCCTGTGAGGGAATTCTTCCATGTCTCTGCTCCCAGGATATTAAACATGAGGAAAGAAGGTGCTGTATGACAGAAGTCTTTCCCTCCTCTGAAGCTCCTGCAGACAGACAGGCATTCAGAGGCACAAAACAGGACTGGCACCACTCCTGGTGCTCAGAGGGAATGCATGGAGCAGGTGTGGGAAGTGCTGAACAGGTACAGAGTGAGAGAGAGCACTGTGCAGCAGTCACAGCCCCCTCAAGCAGGCAGTGGGGCTCTGAGGTGTAGAGGAACTCCAGCTCCAGTGTTGCAGCAGTTCCCATTCCATGACTGGATGCTTCTCTGGGGGCTCAGAGCCTGCAGGTGTCCATGTTCATTTTAATTGTCTCCTGTATGCTGGTGCAGGATTTCCAGCTCATTTTGTTCTGAAATAAGATAAGGAAAAGGGAGAGTAACTACTGAATCCATGCCAGAGGACAGTTTGGGTTTTTTTGGGNTTTGTTTTGTTTTGTTTTGTTTTGCTTTTTTTTTTTGTTTTGTTTTGTTTTTTTCCCCTTGGAGGCAAAACTCAGATGTTGGGATGCAAGATGCAGGGTGTAGTGATTGCTCTTTAAAACTAGCTTGGTTTCAGATTGCACTCTGTACCAAATGTGGTAGCCACCGAAAATATGGCCTGGACAGTCCTGAATGTTCACCTCAACCTTCATTCTTGGTGTGGGGTTTTTGTTTTGTTGTTTCAAACTTTAGTACAACTCCAGATATAGTAAAGGTGGACTCTGAAAGCCTATTGGAAAACCCAAAAACCAGCTGAGGCAGTGGGGTTTTGCTTTTTTAGCAGGAACAGAACAATAAACTAAGCATTTTTTCATTCAGCAGAAACTTGCTCACCTTGTGCTGTTTTCCTATGAGGTGGTATCTTATGTTCCAGTTTTGGAAACATTCCTCCAAGTCAGGGCTTTAGAAGACAGCAGGGGGGACTTTTGAGGTGACATCTGACATCCTCACAAACAACAGATCTCCTCCAAAGCCCAGTGGGGATGGAATTCCTTCCTGTGGGATGTGGATGATCCTTTGCTGCCACTGGACCACAGTGGAAGAGTCCTTGATCTTGGCATTTATTTCTGGTTGTTAAGAAAGCTCATTCAGACATTGGCAGCAATTATGGACACACACTCTCTTTCCACTGAACTCATCCAAATATGGAACAAAGACATGTTCCAGTGTTTTCCAGTTGTAATTACCACACAGCTGCCTGCCCTGGTGGGCAGAAGGCACTTAGCTTCCTGCTTGCTTGGGAATCTCGGGTCTTAGTCATATGATGGGGAGAGGTAATGGTAACTTCCATGGGGAAGTTGCACTGCTCTTCTGCCAGCCTTGGCTTTCAGATGAGTGTGTCAAGTGCTTTCCAGCAATCAATCTGGTGCCAGAAAGGCAGGGATGATGGGAAAAGAGATGGCCTGGGGCACATCCAGGCATTAACTATTATTCCTGAGGAGCAGAGTTCTGCTTTCATGTGGAGAGGCCAAGAGAAGATCCCAGAGAGTGCCTGGAGCATTGGTAGCACTGAAACAGGGGTTATCTGAGGAAGCAGAGCTATGGTGCTGAATTACTGAATTACTGCAGGATATCACTTGGTTCTGGGTGGCTATGGGAGGGAGCTGCATGGCTCCAAAAGCTTGTCTTGTGTGTAACTGCTTCCTCTTCCCAGAGACTGTGACAACGGCAGGAGTCCCAAAGACTCTGGGATACTTGCGGGAGTTTCTACAGTCCTCCTTAAGTGGAGGCACCCCAGCAATGAGGGCAGGCAGCAGGACAAGCTCCACACGTGGACTGTGCTGGGGAGCACACCTGTACCTGTACCTGTACCTGCTGCTCCTGTGCTCAGCTCCCTGCTAATCCCTGCCGAGCAGCAGAGCTGTGGAACGGGCCTGAGCCAGGAAGCTGCTGGCAGGAGCTGAGGGTGTTGGTTATATAAACATCTTTGCCACTAAGACCTGTGTAAGTGATTATGGAAAAGAGGAAACAGTTTGAGCAGATTTGCATGTTTACCTGGCTCCTTCTCCACGTCAAGGAACATTCAACAAATGGAGCAGATAGTAAAAACCACATGAGCTATCTTCTTATCTTGCTGAAAGTGATGGGTTCTGCCTAAAACTTTTAGGGTGTCAATGGTTTGGTATCAAAGCATCTATTTTCTTGCAGTATTTCCTGTGTGCCTGTGATGCAGCTCCTCTAATGAGAGGCCCGACTTCCACCCTCTCCAAATTTCCCCTGGCTCTCTGTGAATGCTTATCAGCTTGTTTGCAGCAGGATTTGGGATTAGTCTTTCCTAGAATGTTACAGTTTTAGTGGAAATAGATGTTATTCGGGGCCTGGCTGGTGTCTGAGCCACACAAAGTACCGGGAGGTGAGACAGGCCAGCAATTACAAATCAGTGCTTAGGGATTTTTTTTTGTTATCAGTAACTGGGGAGAGGTGTCTTGGAATTCTTGGCCCTTATAATGTCTCAGGTGGATGATCAGGCTTCCTCATGATCTCTCAAAAACCTTGACCTCAACGACTTAAGAAACAACATCAGAGCAGACATGAGGCATCTCTGTCTTAGGTCCCTCTCTCCTCTCCTCTCCTCTCCTCTCCTCTCCTCTCCCAAAATAAAATAATTTAAAAATTGGGTTCTTCTGTGCAATGCCTCACTAGGCAGGCACAGCTTCTTTTTAGGAACCATGGGGAAGGGGGGGTTGGTGTGACNCCTCTCCTCTCCTCTCCCTACATTGTGTGTGTATTCTGGGGACTGTGACAGTTGTCACAACTCATGACAAAAAGCCCCAGGTCAGCTTTTGGTGGACATGGGGACAATTCTTTGGCTCTGATGCTGGACTTTGCCCACTGTCAAGGGCTATTCCTCTTTCAACTTGTGTCACAGCCTTCTCACTCCATGCCATATCTTGGAGCCATGGCTGCAGATGCTTGCTCAAAGTCCAGCTGGGCATCTCCTAATTCCCTTTCAGGCTCCTGCTGTTTCCTGCATGTGGCGGGACTGAGACAAGAGCTGGTATGAGAGGAAATAAGACTAAAACCTTTGGCTCTGTCCTGGCTCCTGTCCTCAGGAGCTCTTCTGGCATCAGGCTGGTTTAGAAGGCAGAGCTGTCCTTACAGATCAGCTGTGCTTAGGAATAACAACAGTAGAATTGGGTGACTAGGAAGGCAGCTGCAAGGGTGTTTGAGAAGCCAAGTCTGTATCCTGCCATCCACCATCCTATAAAAACTTCTGCATTATATTCTGGAAAAGTGGAGAACCCGAAGAGCCACTGAAGGTGCAGTTGCTCTGGAGCACTTCTTAAAGGAAGCCTGAGTTGTTTGTGATCCCTAAATCTTTACACTGTGGACCTTGATGGGCTAATCTGCTGCAGCCTCCTGGAATTGGGTACTCCTTAATCACGTGGCCCAGCAAAGCCTCTTATCCAAAGTTACTCTCCCATCAGAGGGGTGCTTGGCACGTTTTGCCAAGGTGGGCAGGTGAAAAACACTGTAGAATGGAAAGTTCTCTCCTAGCACCTTCCCCAAAGGCAACGTCTCGGGGATTGGTAGGGAAAGGGAAGGGTTTATAGCATTTTCCAGCTTTAATCTCACATGATCCAAAGGTGCTGCAGCCTGAGAACCCGTGTCCTTTTCAGAATCAATTAGTTCCCCCAAATCACAAATAGGTTTGGAAAACTGTAGCCACAAATCAAATTTTCTCTCTCATAAGCTGAACTGAACCTGTCAAGATCCCAGTGAGCTTGGCAGAAATTTGGTAATTGATGATTCAGGTCCCAGATTCAGTTTGGAGTGGCTGCATTGTGCTAGAGAAGAGGCTGAATGAAGCCCTCAGGTCTGACTCCAGAGCTCCCTGGAGGTATCTCAAGGAGATGCTGCACAAAAATAGCAAAACAGTTTCTTCAAAGACTCCTTTGGCTTTACAGCTCCTCTAATCATAATCCTGTGCTTGACATCATTACTGGCTGATATTAATCCCTGGAGAGCTGCCTGCCCTGTTGCTGGCAGGGGCTGGGGGTTATGGCACCTTCCTGGTTTTCTATGGAGCGTGTTCCCCACGTGGCTCCACTCTCTGCTGGGATGAATGAAACCAGAACCTATTGTTTAGCACCAGTACAGGAACAAATCCATACCTGCTTCCTGAAGCTGCAACATGAAAGGGCAGCAACATTAGACTCTATGATCATTGGCTGGTTATTGCTATAGAGAAAAAAGTCCCTGGGATTCATATATATNATACATAATAAATTATATGTATTAGATGATGCACATAATCTGTAGATAAACATACATAGAAAATTAAATATATTACATGTAGCAATTATATACTGCAGTAATATTTATCATATATTTTTTAATAAAAGCATAGAGAGTACAGATAGTATTTGGTATTTTGCAATATCAAAATATAGTGTTTGAGTCAGACATGACAAGGGGCCATTGCTACTGAACACTTTTTTTTCGAGCTAAAATCATAATAATTTGTACATTTTATTGGGTTTTTAACTGAACCTCTCTCTGCGGAGGGACCCAAAGGATGGTGGAATTTTCCTCACAGTCTCAAACTCAGAGGAAGAAATCCCTGCTGGCCTTGTGGTGACAGCCTATTGAGCTTCCTGGTTTACCAGTGCAGGTGTGAGCAAACTGATAAATCTCTGCCTGTGCTCAAGGAGCCTCATGGGAATAATGGCACAGGAATGGGATCGAGGTGGCCTCTTTCTGTATCAGCCTAAAAGGTGCTTTAATGTTAAAAGAACAAGCTGGGTTTGTACCTAGGTGAGACAAGCACTCGAGTAGAACAAAGTCCTGCAAGTAGTTTCTGGCTGTACCAGCATCAGCCATTGTTGTCCTTCTGTCTGTCCTGCTGCTTGTCCTGTGCCATAGGCTGTGCTGCTGGCTGAGACATGACTGAGCTGAAAATCACCAAGGATGGCAGAGTCAACACTTCCAGGTGATTCAGAGCACTGGTCCCTGTTGCTCTGCCTTGGTGCCTGTGACCATGGGGAGAGAATCAGAGGTTGTTACTCACTGCCTGGACCTGGTCTCCAGACGCTGGACTTGTGCTTAGCCTGCCAGGATGGAACAGTTGTGTAACACAGGGAAACCATTCACATCATCTGCACGCAGGGGTTGGAGCAGTTGAGACAGAGAAGTGGAAGAGGAGCTTTGTGCTGTCTCTTGCTTGCCTGGGGACTGAGCTCAGGATGCTGTGCAGCCAATACCACCTTGCTGGGGAGATCTTAGGGTCATCAGTTGGGGGGTTTGAGGAGTTTGGGGGTACCTGCCCTCACCCAAGGCAGCACAATGTCCTGTGTCCATTTCTCTGTCCAGCAAGACTCTGTTGGCTCTAGTGATGGTCTGAGTGCTCAGTTCTCCAGACAGGCCAGAACCACAAGCCCTGAGCAGGCTGTGGGCTCTGTGTGGGGCTGATTCCCAGGTACTGCTCCTGCACTGGGAGCATCGTGCCATGGGAGGAGCACTCAGCTTTGGGCTGCTTGTTTGGAGGAAACATGAGTGGCTGAGGCACCCAGGCATGGCTGTGTTCCTGTCATTTTAAAGGACACAGCATCTGCTGACCCCAGGGATCTTTTCAGTTCCAGGGAGGAGTGTGGTCCCTCAGCACGGTGCTGTGCGATGCCCTGATGACCATGGATGTGATGCTGTGCACGGCCTCCATCTTCAACCTGTGTGCTATCAGCGTGGATCGGTGAGTGGCTTCCTGCTCCGGCTGTGCCTGGGCAGCACACCGGTTCCACAGGCCCTTGCCAGTGTCCCAGGCAGGGAGGACTCTGCCCTCCCCTAACGAGGGTGTTCTGCCCTAATGTCCTCCGGCACCAGGTTTGTGTCCCATTGGTGGAGCTGAAAGCTCGTTGTGTGATGAGCCAGAGCTGTCCCTTGGCTGTTCTGGTGGTAGCCCAGGCCTTGGCTCTTAGTAAAGTAAATTAATGGGGGGAAGGACAGTGACAAGGACCTTGGGGCCCCTCGGTTTCATTAGCAGTGGTGCCACCACCACACCAGGACTGACTCACCCGTGGCTGTGTTGGCAGGTTCATCGCTGTTCAAATCCCGCTCAACTACAACCGGCGACAGATCGACCTGCGGCAGCTGATCCTTTTATCCACCACCTGGATATTCGCCTTCGCTGTGGCATCCCCAGTCATATTTGGCCTCAACAATGTCCCAGACCGGGACCCCAGCTTGTGCCAACTGGAGGATGACAATTACATCGTGTATTCCTCCATCTGCTCCTTCTTCATCCCATGCCCTGTCATGCTGGTGCTGTACTGTGGCATGTTCCAAGGACTCAAGCGCTGGGAAGAGGCCCGGAAGGCCAAGCTGAGAGGCTGCATCTACGGAGCCAACAGGAAGCTGTATCACCCCCCAACCTTGATGGAGAGAGAGCAGACCCGGCTGGGGCTGCTGGAGTGCAGCCCCTATGCCCGTGCCGGCCTCCCTGGGGAGTGTGGGATGAACAGTGGGATTCAGACTGTGTCCTACCCACACCTCAGGTATCCGCAGCCAGGGCACGGGCGCAAGCGGGCCAAGATCAATGGCCGGGAGCGCAAGGCCATGCGGGTGCTGCCGGTTGTTGTCGGTGAGTCGCTGTCAGGGATGCCTGGGGAGGGTGGGAAATGTGCCACCTTGTCCCACCACAGCACTTAGACTGAGTGAATCCAGAGCAGTGCCAAAATCCACCACCCTTGGGAAAGAACACATACAATGTTTATAACCCAATCTCCCTTCAAGACAAACCTGTGACTCCCAGTATCTTACATTCAAAGCTAAAGCAAGACTAACTTAAGACTTTCCATCAATGTTTAGGACAGGAAAGACATCCCAATTTTTGCTTGGACATAAGCCCAGCTCCACATGTCAGCACAATTGCTGCCTTTTTCCTGAGTGCTCGAGTTGTGTCTATCTTTTTTGGCTTAGGCTTTGTTAAATTAAACCTTTTGAACACTCACATCACCTTCTCTCTTTATTGTCCTCCTGGCAGGTGCATTTCTCTTCTGCTGGACACCTTTTTTTGTGGTGCACATTACCAGGGCTCTCTGCAAGTCCTGCTCCATCCCCCCTCAAGTCACCAGCACTGTCACTTGGCTGGGCTATGTCAACAGTGCTCTCAACCCCATCATTTACACCGTGTTCAACGCCGAGTTCAGGAACTTCTTCCGCAAAGTCTTGCACCTCTTCTGCTGAGCCCTCCACGCAGGAGGAACCACTGGGTCATTTTTTGTATAGTCCATTAAAGATCTATTTCTGCCTCTGGTCTGCTGTCTTTGTTGGGGATGAGGGGAGGATGAGGAGAGCTGACAGCTGAAGGAAGGGGCTCCCCAGGTCCTTGTAGTAAGGTGTTGCAGGTGAGGGCCAGTGGATGCAGCGTGAATCCTCTTCCCACTGGAAAGTGCCCAGTGTAGCCACTTCTTTAACACTTGCTGCTTGATGTAAGCAGGGACAATAATAGCAATTTCTAATCTTCTGGCTTCTGGGGTGGTACTAACAGGGCTGTGAGGTGTCATGGACACAAATCTGGTGGAAAAAGGGCTTTTAAGCTCATTTCCCAGATGTCCACATGCCAGACAAGGGTACCAAGCTCATTTCCAGATGTCCATATGCCAGATGAGAGTGAATCTGCCTATGCAACCTCCTTTTCCCTTATCATTGATAATTTTAAACCCAAAAACTGATTTCACTCATGTTTTGGTGCCTTTGTAAGGCACCATGGTATTGCTAGTGCTCCAGAATTTCCTGTGAAGCCATATGATTTCTGCCAGGAACCATTTCCAGCCTCAGGAAAAAGTCCTTCATACCTTTAGGTGAATCTGCATGCAGTGACAGCCACAGCAGCCAGTGGGACGGGTGATGCTCATTGCAGGGGGCTCGGAGGGGAGAAAAGGAATATTGCAGAAAATAACAATCTTCCAGGTAATGATTGTTGCTTTCCAGGAAGGAATTTGCTTAGAAGCAGAACGGAAGAGGGATGTCTTGAGTGCTCCTTTGACTAAAAATAGCAAATGCTCAATTTCTCATCAGCAAACAGACTCAATTCCCACATGATTATATTGTGCATTTTTTAGCTGTCGCTCACTGGGTTGGGGCACAGCTGTCCCAGGTACCAGGGCACTGTGGGATTTCCAGAGGTGCTATTTTGGATCTGTCTTTGCTGCATCTGAATACAGGATGCAAGAAGCCCAATAAATGAGCTGTGTTACTGTAGGCTTAATAAGACTGTCTTCTCAATTAACTAGTTGTCACCAAGTTCTAGACAACAGGCAATCAGCATTTAACTGTGAGCAGAAACCAATACTCAAATATTACTTTGGGAAGCAGAAGTGAGCATTTTGCTACAGGAATGGAAGGAGTTGCATGCTTTTTTCCTTCCCAGGAGTATCACAGGTAATTTCTGTTTCCATCGTGCCTCAGTTCCTGCTTGGCTTTCGTTGGAAGCATGGTTCCTTCTGGAAGACCTGCACGCTGTGGCCACCAGCTCCTCGTGCTTTATGTGGAACTGCAGTGCTGCTCCCACAGCCTGCTCATCTGCTTTAGGAGTAACTTTCCCAGGAAATAGCCAGGAAGAAACACTCACCACCTGCCACCTGTGGGAGCCCTGTCACTTCCCTCCATGGGAGACTCATGACCAATGCTCCTTGGGAGCTGGTGCTGCTGGCAAGCCCACAAAGGGCACTTCTGAGAGACCCCTCTGAGAGAGACAGAAAACCAGCTCCTACTGCCTTGGAACACATGGAATGCAACCTAAGAGACCTTTAAGATGCACAGGGGAAGAAATAGATTTATCAGAAACCTCTAGTCTTCTCCATGGAGTTCAACTTTGAGTCTTTTCCATGCCATTTTTCTCTCTTTTTAAGTTTCCTGTAACTCAGGATAGAATGTTCTCCATTTGACAGTGTGTGTGATGTAGGGTTGGGTCATGCTGTGGTTCAGGTGTATCAGGTACTGAACAACCATCCTCATCCACCATCACCAAACTGGAGCAAACAAGAGCCAGGACAAGTGACCTCTCACAGAGGCTGTGGCCCCTCAACCAGAGCAAACAATAGTGGCCCTTCATGGAGGCTGTGACTCTTAACGGGGGCTGTGCCTGGATCTGAAAACAATTCCAACCAAACAACCAGAGGTTTGTGTGCCTGTCAAGACTCCTCTGAAGTCTCCAGCCACAAATAAAGGTTGAACTTAATTAACAAATAAAGGATTAACTTAATTATTAAAGTAGTAGATTAATAATTTAATTATTTTGTTGCAGTGAACAAAGCAAGTAACTCCCTAGTGGTCAGCACATCTCTAATTAGCAGCTCCTACAGGGCAGCAACAGGACAGCCCCATATATCCATGTGTGCTCACCTTGGGCCTGATCCCATCTGATTCTGGCCAGCTGGATGCTATAAGTGACATTCCAGGCACGCTGTGGAATGAAGCTGTGCTTCCCTGTGGAGAAAACTTCTCCCAGGTAGACAGGGAGTACAGACACACGTGTACCCGTTGGAGCACTCACCTGTGCAGTTGTCTGTACCACAAAATGCTGCCCTGGGAATTAAGGGGAACCACTGGGCACATTAGTGCTTCTATCGCATTTTATTTAACAACACGTTATTTTTCAACTATATGTAAGTGGAGAAACTCCAACGTGTTCCAGATTTGCCTGGCAAAGAGGGAACACAGGAAAAACAAAAATCCTTTCAATGCCAAACTAAGAACTTGTGCCGACTTTGTCAAGGCAGTTAAGTAAACAAAACAAAGATTCGTTTCTCTTCTCTAAGGAGAGGTAGGGAGGCCCCGGTAGGAGGAAGCACTGGCAGATCTCCTTGCAGCACCTGCTTTAGATCCATCTCAAGAGAGATAAGGAGACTGCTGTAATCCACATGGTGGAGGATCCAGTCAGGCAAAGGCAAAGCCTCCTAAAGCCAGTCAGGGCTGGGACGGAAAGGAGAGGGTTCCAGACGAGGTTTTCACAGTCTCTGTATTATCCAAAGGTTTGGAAGGGGATTTGGAATAGACAAATGCTGTCACAGTATCAAAAAGTCAATGAAAAATGAGTGCTAGTGAGGAGAGTGCTGTTGGCACAGGACAGACCGTTCCTGCCGGTCGCCGATCCAGCCGGCCCCGTGTGTCCATGAACGGCTGCGGAGGTAGGGCGCTCACACGGTGACCTTCTCCATGACATTGTCCGGGACGTGCACCTCATCCCCTTGCACCGTCACCGTGGCTGACTGCCCACAGATGTGCTGGTGGTCCTTCCAGTCCTGCCAGGGAGAGCAGAGGGAACGGCTGTGAGCAGAACAGGCCCTTGGAGAAGGGTCCTCACTGTGAGAACCACTCTCTCCACACAGCAGACCAATGATGGAGGGCAAAGGAGCCATGCACCGATCTAAGAGGTGGAATCGGACAAGCAGAATGCTGCCATCTCCACACAAACCACAATCCAGGATATCAGTGTCAGTCAGGTGGAAAATTTAATGAGTCAGAACCTTCACTTAAAGCCTCTCCTGAAAGGCAGCTCTCAACACTGAGCACTCCCGAGGGACAGTGCTGTGCTGGGATATTAGCTCAGCTATGACAGGAACAGATTCCTCCTGGAACCAACTGAATTCAGGACAGCCAATTCAGCCTGAACCTGGGCACCCAGCAGAGCTGTAACTGGCTAAACTGAACCACTGCCTCCAAACAGGGGCCAAGGCCACACCTGTTCCCATCTCCCAAGTGCACAATTGTCCTACTGTATCACCTGCAGCATCACAAATAATGCAAAGGAGAACTATGTCCTCTGTTCCACGGCAGGAGCAGCAGGAAAGGAAGGATGCAGCTCACCAGGAAGCAGCAGGAAGGGGCTGTACAAGTGCTCCCAGCTTCCCACAGTTCCCAGTGAGGTGTCCATTCTTCACTTCTAGTGTTACTTGGATTTTCTGGATCACCTTTGGGAAGGTGTGTGCAAACCTGATGATCTTCTCTACCCTTTTAACCCTGTCCTGACTTGGCAGACCTGGCCCATCACTACAGCCTTGCTGGTGATCCCACTGGCAGGCTGGGTTCGGAATGCTTCACCCACACAAGGTTCTGCTGACTGCCTGGCTCTGCTGCCCTTTCCTCCCTCTGTGCTGACACCCACCAGGTGACAGCCCCAACAGCCTGGCTGTCCCCAGGGTCACACAGCCCTCTCCAGGGAACTGAATCCCAAGTCACAAGCAGGCTGATACCTTCCGCTGGCAGAACGTGGAGCAGTAGTTGACTTTGTGGCATCCTGTGCACTCGTTGGTGGCCTCCCGTCCGCAGTTGACGCAGGATTGCTGTGGGAGGGGATGGAGAGGGACATGTCACACAAACAGGGGTGTCACCAAGGTGCAACAGAGGCGTTGTGAGTGGCTGGAATACCAGAGTGGTGGAAAGCCTCCTGTTTCCCAAAATACCCTCAGCACATCAACCCACAATAAACAGACCCAGTGGCCTCTGGACACACCCTCAGAGACCTACTCTCTTTGCTCTTTACCAGTGATCACTTTGGAAAATGAAATGCACCTGTTTTTCTTTCTGTTGGACAGGAAGCCCTCCAAAACTGTGTGTGGACACTGGGTGGTCATGAAAATCCATGCCCACCACCCCAGGGAAACCTCCCTCCAGATAGGTCAGGTATCCATCAGTCAGGTTTCTACAGGAGTTGGGTGTATCCCACGCAGACATGTCAGGCTGTGCACAGGCTGTGCACACACAAATTCTGAGTTTATCCCAAACTTAATGGTTTAAAGGCAGATTTCTTTGGTGGTTTTGTTTGGTTTATAATCCTGTATATGTCTAAGAGAAGGTCTGAGGAAGGGCAACAGACAAAGAATACGGATGGGATCCTTCAGGTATTTTTCCCTAGTTTTAGAGAGGAAAAAGAGATCTGCTCCTGTGGGATATGCTCCTTAATCCTTTCCCAGTTATGACTACATAAGGAGTGCACCAAGTGAGAAAGAGAAACCAAATTAAGAAGGCTCCAACAGGAGCAAGGATTTAAATCCAGAAGCAAGGTGAGATAGGATACATGAGTGAAAAATCACACCTGCTTTTTAAGGGATGTTTTTGTGTCTATCGCTTTCATCTTATCTTGGTGACATCAATTAACATAACCTGTATATTTATGTGGAAACATCATTGAACTGCCACCAAAATAAGCACTTCACAGAGCATTCCACTTCCAGCTCATTAAACTCGTGACAAATCATTAGCACGTCAGCAGCAGTGACAGGAAGTGTTGCTGAGCTGTGAAACTATCGTGGGCTCTTCAGTTCCTCCAGGCTCCTTCTCTCTTTGAGCACAACCACCCCAAAAATCAGCACTCTGATTAACACCCCCTCTCACACCTTTCCATGTACCTGCAGTGTACAGCTGGTGAGACTGAACTGTGTTTGTGCTCGTGATGTGCAGCTGGGGATTTGGGACACCAAAAATGGCTTAAAGCTTCGATTTGGGACTCGCAAAGCCTGCCCTAAGGGGACACTTGAGTGGGGCTGTTTGTAACTGTACAGTTACTGGAAATTGTGGAAAATACATGGGGAATGCTTGTTCCTGGAGATGTGAAAAGAGAACTGAGCAACACAGCTCTAAGGGCTTCAGTCATGGGTGCAGAACTAACTTCCATTCCAAAAATCAAAGGAAATTGTAGAGTTATGAAAACCAGCTCACTGGACAAAAAGGAAGCAAGCTCTCTCCCTGTCACAGCTCTGTGACAGCCACTCACTCACTGGAGCTGCAACACCAGCACTCAGAGGTGAGGGAGACTGATGAACCTGGCCAGGTGACAGTGAAGGGGCATAGAAAACTGGAATGCTTGGGAAAGGGGAGACACTGCTTGGAGCACTGGCCCTACTAGGAAGGACTCATGTCCCTTGCCAGGAGGCCAGACACAGAGCACAGGATTCCACAGAAATGACAAAACTTGTGTGTCTTTAAGTGGAATGAGACAGAGACCAAAATGCTCTTCACAACACGAGACATCCCCAGCCTACCTTGATGATGATTTCTGTCTTCCCATCCACATCCTCTGTTTGTTGGAATAGCTGGCTCTGGTATTGCTGCAAGGAAAACACACCAGACACATCATTTCCCAGCCGGAGCATGACGTGAGGGGTTGGAAAGGGGGCTGGGAGAGAGGGTCCCATGCAGAGCTGTGTCTGCCCAGCCCCACACTGCAGTTGCAGGAGGACAGGGTAGTCCCTCACTCCTCCCTTCTAGGACAGGGACAGTGTCACCTGATGTGGAGACAAGGCAAAGGAGCCTGGGAGAAAACTGCCTGAGGTGACAAACTGCCAGTTCAGGATAGCATTTCCTCCAAGCCCAGCTCCCCACTTCATCCAGCCACACACTTGTCCTTAAAATGGGGGGTTTAACTGCAAACCCCCCACACATGGGAACTGGGAAATTAGCACAGGAAACACGAGGAAAATGCCAAGGTAACAGGGCCAAGTGGCACTTTCTGGGGCCAAATTTTGGGTCAAGTCCAGTGATCCTAATCCACTAAGAAGCAAAGGAGTCTGGAGGGAAGGTACAGCCCAACAAAAAGAATTAGGGGGAAAAAAAGCCCAAACAAAATTAACAGCCTTGGACTTTAGGAGCAGCACTAACCATGTTCATTACTGCACCTTGCAACAGAAGAGTGAGAGGGCTGTAGAACAAGTTGTTCTTTAGCTGCCTGGCAGAATCACTTCACACCAGCTCAAGCCCAGCCAGGAGCTTCTGTACCTGTTGCAGCAGCAACACGCTCAGCAGTGGTTTGGGACAGGAGACCCAAACCAATGACATCCAAACCCAGTCCCAAATTGATTATGTGCTAACTCTGGCTTAAATGTATTTGGGACAGTTAAAAAGTCCAAAAAAAGCTGAACCCTTTCCTCCAGGCCAAGCAGGTTCATCCAGGAGTTGACTCAACATATAAGGAGATTAAAGGCTTAATTCACAAGTGTATGACCTGAAAGCACAGTATTTATTTTCCTGTGAAACCACAACCTTCAAAACCTTGATATTATCATGACAGAAATTAAGTTTAAAAACTCCAGGCAGATGGAGGCAGAGGCAGGGAAACCTCTTGCTGGGGCCTGCCAGGGGTGTGATTGGGTTTTTCCTATTTGACAAGGCAATTCCAGCCATGCACAAACCATGGAGAAAGAAAAGGTGTGATAAAAGACTGGAACAAACCAGACACATTCAGATCTCTCACAGAAACACCTCCACAAAACCCAGAACCTCCAATTCCCAGGAGTATCACTGCTAGCTTGGAGCACACAAGCCACTGTTTGCTGACCAGAGACACATTTCTTAACTGTCCAACCCTTTTTAGATTAATTTCATACTCTCCAGTCCTGAATTGGTTTAATCTTTCTAAAAAAGCATTCAGATGCCCCAGCTGTTTGCTGATTTAATTTTCCACCTTGCTTTCAAACAAGCAGGGCTCTGGAAGCATCCCTGCTCAACAGAGCACTATTCCAATTAAAATATTTGTGGAATTATAACACTGATTCTCTTCAACTTATACAGAAAATCCATTTAATGCATTTCCTGAACCTCTTTATTATCCCCAGCAATTCTGGCATAGAATTTGGCAAGTATGTGTAATATTCTCATCATAAAGTTTATCTGATATAAACAATGGATTAATGCACACTCAAAAAAATTACGTTACCCAAGCACACAAACACATCAGTCCTGCCTTTAATCTCTTCATTTTGGGCCTGATCTGCAAATGTCAAATATCTTTTGCAAGAGACACTGAGCCTTTGTTACCCCATTCACCCTAAATTCCTAAATCTTTTTCCTTTACCAAAAAATGCAGTAAAGGCAACATGGAGATATTTACCAAGGGATCAGATAACCCAGCCACAAGCCAATTACTGATGATACTCAAGAACTGTTTCTTAACAGTCACATGAAATTCCACCAGAGCAGCTGTATTTAACTAGTCCCACACAAAATGTTGCAACTCAGAAAAACCTTACAACTGTCTCCATATTTCCACTTTTTGCAATACCATGATGCATTTTGGAAGTTCATATAAATATGGAACTGGAGGGCTCATGGTTTGCTTTTCTTCTGGGTATCATTCTCTACGAATTCTAAGTAACACAAGTGTAACCTTACTCAGAGGATCCTAACATTTTGCAAACCTGCCCATGAGCTCTCTGGGAAGGAAGTGTTATTTTCATCTGAAGCATACTGAGGCCAAGGACTTACCCAGGGGCAACAAAATGACTTGTGGGAAAGATGGAAACAAAATTTGAAGGAGATTCTCAGTCTTGAAATTTGCCTAACACACCATGACCCTTGAACAAATTTACAGAAATTAAGAAGTACAAAGACAACAGTCAGAACTGCCAAAATACTAAATTATGTTCTAAAAAACTTCCCTGCTGGTGAAGCCTTTAGCTCCAGCACTTGGAACAGTTCCTTCAGAAGGGGTGAGGATGTCCCCAGCCCCTGACACAGGGCTGAGACAGGAGTGGGGAGGCAGAGTGCAAACCCCTCGTGTCGGACACACTTGAGGGCTGTGTGAGTCCCACAGGCGCCGACATGGCCTAGCACAGAGCACAGCTCCTGCTGCTTGTAGCTAAGGCAGCACAACTGCTGCTCTATGGGAGCAGCACAGCTCAGTTGTGATATTTAATGACTACACAGCTCATTAAATAATAAATGTAATACCAAAACACACTATAGTGAGTGATGTGTAACATACAACAAGGCTCCTAAGTCTGTGTATCCAGCTGGGAACCAGTCTGTTTCTGATCAGATCTCTACAATGCTGCTCTGTACTTAGTCACTCTTCCAGGAAGAGCTGACTCTGCAGCTCTGTTATCTGTTATCATCTCATCTGTGGCCCAGCCTCACTCTGCAGCTCTGACACAACACCACCACCAGGAAAGGCTCCCCGTTTGCCCACCCTGGAAGTTCTGTCAATGGAACAAAGTGGTGATTAAACACCAATTTCCTTTGTATTAAACTGCTCCAGAAAAAATCCCCTACCTGAAGGGCAGCAAGAGCCCTCTATCTGCTTCTCCTACACCTTAACTACCCAAAAAGCCATGGGACCACACACATACTCAGAGTGGGAAAGAGACTCATAAACCACTAGGAAAATGGGAAAGGCCCTTTGATCAACGCAAAAGCAGAGGCAATTATTTGACATTTAGTGCAATTGCTTCCCTGAATCCAGGAACACAGAGTTTTGTCCAAATATGGAATTCACAAACAGGAATGAATTCAGAGATGGCTACTTGTGATACTGCCTGGATGGGTCCAGCAGCCAGCAGAGCTTAGAACTGTCTGGATGATAAAAAATACCACCATAAGCATGTGGTTTCACTACACTGCACAAGTGTGGAGGTCCCCATTACACACTGAGAGACAAGTGGTGTAACTGGGGATGCAGTAGCTCCTGGGAAAGGGGTTTTCTCTGGAGACAATCATGTGCTCATCCTTCCCACGTCAAGTCTGCTTTCATCCATACACAGGAGGGATTTTAAGTCCCATTCCCCAGACAAGAAGTAACTAGAAGAACATCAAAGTGAGCCGGTTTTGGATCAGAGGATGAGAGAAGGGACTGAACAACCATTCCAGAAACCACTGTGAGGATAAACAGAAGGAAAGATGTACATAGACTGGAAAAAGAGCAGAGTGAAGTCAAACAAAAGCAAATCTCTGAACTGTGCCAAAGCTTCCAATGTTTTGGTGTCCCACACTCCATGCAGCTTTCCAGCAGTAGCCAGCCCAAACCTGGTGCAGCACCTGCTCTGCAGGAGGGATGCAGGGAAGGATTAGACTCCTAACATATCACACACCTGCACACCAAGGATGCAGCATATGGGAGAGTTTAGCAGAGCCAACGTGGCAAAGAATGTCAAAAAGGCTGCAAGGACTGTCCTAGGGGTCCTCAGCTTCCAGAAAAGTCTTTCCACACCTCTCTCCCAGGCCTGCCGCTGCACACTTGTGCCTAAGGATTCAGTGGAAAGCTGCCACAGCAAAACACTGATGGCACCAGCAGGAATGTGGTGTTTGGGAAAGGAGCTCAGCAGCTACTCACAGTGACACCAGTTCCAACACTGCCCCCCACCTCTCTCTCCCCAGCGCACACCAGCAGCTGTGGATCTGTGGGAGAGGGAGAGCACATTCAGTATGGAGCCATACTTGGGTGCATGCATGAGCTGGTGGTCAGAAGGATCCAAGATCCCTACTGTGCATCACTACAGAGAAGAGCAGGGAGAAGAGGGCAGTCCTTGTGGATAATCCCTGTCCACAAGAGAGAGAGATGGGAACCAGTCAGGGCTCCTGTGCGGCCAGGCAGCCTACTAGGGCTACCACAGGACTTGTGTGAGTCAGCTTTGCTTGCACAGTTCTCAGCAACACAGCTTTAAACGTTACTGCTTATCTTCCCGAGGGATCAATCTGATTTTTATTTATGCCTCAAGGTGTATTACACATGAGGTGAAGGATTCCTGTACAGGTCGTACATGTAGTGGCAGCCCTGCTCCTGGGACGGCTTCGCCTGGCAGCCAAACAGGGCAGAAAAAGCCTCCATGATCAGGCTGTGAGCGACCCGTCTCACTTGCCATCGGGGCAAATGCCCGGAAGCCCACTTAGAATGCCCGAGCAGGGAAATCCGGCTGAGGAAGGAACCCTAACACATAAAGGCAGCCAACTGCGACAAAACGGTGAGCTATTTTGCTTGAGTGTCTTGGAGGGATCAGGGGCTTGCTCGGAGAGTCACCTTGGCCCTTCTTCCCCCCTTCACCTCTTTTCCCTATTCCTGCTTCCCTGCCCCCACCTGCTTTGCCCTGCCTTCACTGTTTCGGCCAACCAGCTCACTGCCACGACGACCTCGTGCTCGGCTGCCTCCACCGTGTTTGCCGGGCGCAGCTGCAGCCGCCGCCGCTGTTTGTGCGCTGCCCGCCCCTCCNCCAGCCCGCAGCGGCAGCCCGGGAATGCTGCTGCTCCGCTGCCGCCGCCGTTTGAAGATTGCGCCCAACCTCACCGCAGCCGCGGGGGCTGAACGCGGCTCGCAGCTCACAGGCTCCGCCTGCTGGAGTCGGCGCTGACAGAGCGCCGGCGGTCTCGTGGGAACGCTGTCCCTGTCTTCTGTTTCTTTCTCCGTTTCTCTTTTCTCCTCTGTGCTCTCTTTTCTGTCCCGCTTCAGTAGGACACTTACCCTTCTTTATTTATATTCCGATATAATATTGTCGCATTTGCACTTTATTTTCGTCTGAGAAATCTATCAAAAAGAATCCTCCCCGACTCCCTCTTTCACATCGGGACAGAACACTTCCCCAGAAACTCTGGGATAAGCTGTTCCACATGTCCCATTGAAAGGCTCCAACAGACCGGCTCACCTGACAGCAGCCACTGCACTGCTAAACACTCACCAGCTTTCTCAGACCAGGACTCAGTGCCCACATCCCATAGATTTATGGACAGCTGATGGGAGAGCTCAGGATCATGACACCAGACAGTACAACCAGCCAGCTGCCCACAGCTCCTGGAATCCCAGAACACTTTATTCCTTTCCCCGCAATACAAAAAACTTGTGAAGACTTCTCCTGCTAACATTGCTTTCAAGGCTTGGGGAACAATTTCCAGTGATCTGCTCCGACCAGGAATGACTCTGCTCACCACTCAGCCCCAAAGGTGCCTATGGTTGAGCCCCCTCAGCCCCTGCAGCACAGTTACCTCTTTCCTCTCCACATCAGCCTGGATCTTGGCCTGTGTGACAGCGGCCTCGCGGAAGGAGGAGCTGGCCTGCTTGGCCTGCTCAATCAGAGTCTTCAGCTGCTGTGCTGTGCTGAGCAGGGAATTGACCATCTCCTCCAGGTAGAGCCAGCTCCGCTGCTCCGTCACCTCCAGCCCGTTCACCACCGATGGCGACATGGCTTTGGTGGGGGTCGCGGGGGGCACCGCCAGGGCAGGCAGAGAGGTCAACACTGGACATAAAGAACAAAAGAAAATATGCAGACAGTTAGGGTGCTTCATTTCCATAAAGTGGGGTGTGTGCATGGTGGTGGGGTTTGGGTTTTTTCTGTGCTGTTTGGTTTCTTTTCTAAAATATGGTTTCTAAAATATGGTTTGCAAAATTTCCAATCCACAAAAATTTTTGTTAGAGGGATCGTTACTCCTCCAACATCAAGTGCAGGTCTGTGCAGAACAAGCCCAGGGGCACTCTCAAACCCACAGGACAAGAACGCCTCCTCTTGACCTGGATGACTCTGGGAAGAGTTTAACACCTCCCAGCACTGCTGTGGAGAAGCACCATGATGCAGTGAAAGCAGCATTCCCAGGCACTCCTCCACCACTGCCAACAACATTTCCCTCAGCCATAGTTAGGTAAGGTTAGAGTAAGTCACTCACTGACCCAATATTTTACAGAAACATCCAGATGTTCCTACCCCGATGTTGCAAACCACAAAACTCAGGTACTGATCCACATCACACTCTCTGTGCTTCCTGAATTCTGACCCTGGCCAGACACTGGACTTAACCCCAGACAGTCACCATTACCTTCAAGTGAGTGAATTCCACACATGGACTTCCCAAAACCATAGGTTGGGAAGCCCTTTAATAACCCAGCAGTTACTGTGTCACTGAATCAGCTATTTTTCACATTAGGTTTGCATGTACACTGGGAGATCAGGGTATGATGAAATTAAATCCAGACCCAGGAACTCCATCGTACACAGTGTAAGTTCAGCTTAGGTAACATTCCAGGAAGAAATGTTATCTGGCTTTACTTTTTCAAAATATAACAATAAATACTCACCATCTGCCATAAAATTCAGTCCAAGACATTTACATCTACCAACACTGACCTCAGTATTCCTCACTGAATTCTTTACTAGTAAAAAGAAGGTACTACCAGCTTCAGGGTTGTGCAGACTTCTTACCTCAAAATACCCTTAATTAAAACAGTAATTTTAATGAATTTGCACATGAGTGGCATGGAACTATTTGCACTTAGATATGAGTATGAGATAAACCGGTCTTTTTTATCAGTGTCTGTTTGCACAGGAGCCTTTCCCACCCTGCATTTCCAGCACAATATTTATCCCTGCATGACATTTGATAACATATCAAACAGGAATTACTTCCGATTCCTTATTTTGGCACAAGTACATCAGGCAAGAGAAAGTATTTACCGGTGAAAAAACAATCAATGTTTAATTAATAACATCCAGATCTAACTAAGTCTTAAACACAAGGAGATCTGACTCTGGAGACCAGAACATCCTGTGCTGCTCACACCAAACCTGCCCAAAAGTACCCCCACATGTACCACTGGAGTCATAAAGCCATGTGAGGATGTCTAGAAAAGCTTCTATGACATGGTTTTAACAGGCTTTGTTCTCAGATCAAACATTAAATAAATGTTCAGCCACAATGCCCAAAGAGGACAAAAGTCTGGAAGCAAGAACTTTAGGAAAGGCAGGGAATGCAAGACAACTCACAATGCAGAATCACAGCACCTGCCTCTGTCAGAATCAACCAATCAAAGTTCTCAATAAAGAGTGAAAAACTTCCCACGGAGGGGAAACCTGCTTGTGCAAATCATAGTATCTGTAAAACTCACAAGCAAAATAGAGCAAAGTTTAATTTTCTGCCCAAATTTTTACTTTTGCTGAGAAAGATGGGAGGAAATTGAAGCACACTGAGAGCAAACGTACCAATCTTGGGATGAGACGTTGGCAGTGCAGCCTCAGGGAAAGGCGAGATCTGGCAGTTGTCCTGGTAACTGGGATAGTGAGGCTCTGGATGAGACACCCGGCAAGGCTGCTGGACGTTGGTGTCCTGAACTGCAGGAGAACAAGGGCCTTGTGAATCACTTACACACCTTACACTGCATTCACCCCTATTCTTTTACATTTTATACAAATTCCTGCACTCTGTGGTAAATTCCCAAGGGTTGGAAATGTGAAACAGCAGCAGGATCTCACACAGCAAGCAAGGAATCCTGGTCCTGGCTCCACCCTGCTCTGCTTTCACCTTTAGAGCCATTGGTTCCTTGGTTCTGTCCCACACATCAAAATATCCACAATCATCACAGGGCTCCAAACTCTGGTTCTTGGAACAGGATCATTCCCCCAGGAGAGCTCACAACCCAAAGCATGACTCAAACTGAGAGAACTGAAATGTATGTCATGCATTTATATTTTGTTTGATTTAGCCTGGCATTTTTCACTCCGTTTCAACCCTCACCTAGTTTGGGGTTTTTTGGTAGTATTTTAGGTTAAATCAGGAGTGAAAAAAAAAAAAATTACAGAAATGAACATAAATGCCAGGAACTCAGCAGAGGTAAACATTAGCAGCTGCCACACCTGGGCAAAGCTTCTCCTTCGGTGCAACTGCTAAGATTTCAAACTTCTGAAATGATTTCACAGGAGGGACAGTGCCTTAAGCAGTGTCTCCCTTGAGAAATAAATCCTTTGTGTTGCACTCAAAATGTTCCTTCCTACAGTAGGCAGTGGGCATCCAAGCCTCCTTTCCTCCTCCCCAGGGAGACAGCTGAGCTCTTACCAGTGGCTCCAGTGAAAACATCCCCCTGTGCTGGGCTCTCTGAGATGATGGCCGTGGCCTCCACGGTGGACGCCCGGTCGAAGGTCAGCGCCCCGGAGGTCGTGATCTGTCCAGAGGGGGTCACGGTGACTGGAAACATGAAAGCACTTCCATAATTAACTCTCAGCACGGAGGAGATGCCTGTCCAGCTGTTGATATCCCTGGGCTGCACCATCCAAGCTCAGGGGACTCACAGATCACCAGCCTGGGATAACCCAGTTTGGATCACACCCGTGACCACTGCAGTTGGAAATGGGAATAAAAGCTCCAATGGGCTTCTGCTGTCCTTCCAAGGCTCTGGGGGCATGAGCCCAAAATGTTAATTTACAACCTAATACCTCCCAAATCACCACCTTTTCAGTTATTTTATGAACCATAAAACACCTCCCATAAGATTCAGTGAGGCCACACAGCCCATCAATTTCTGGCTGCTTTATGACAATTTTAGCAAGAGTGATAGTTGCTACTTAAATCAACATAACAACCTGTGGATTACAGCTAATTCCATGACAGCTGGACAATTTTAGCTGTTTATCTACACGAAGTGATAGAATGTACTTGGCCAATGCAAGGAACAAGGCACAAAATCTTTCTGGATAATTAGACCTAAATGGCTTCACAATGTTTAAAACCTATTTTAAAGAGGATTAGTTAACTGGTGCCATTAATTGGTGATAGGCTGATTCTGTGGCACACAATAATTAAATTAAATTAATTAAATAAAATAATTAAATTAAATTAAATTATTGTGGCACACAATAATTAAATTTTAAAATACTGTAGCTACTACAGCTACTACAGCTTCCTGGCTGGTGGAAGTATGTGGCCACCAAAACAAGTTCCCTCTTCCAGTGCCAGCATGAGAGAACAAGTAGCCTCATAGCATCTCACATAACAAACCAAAACAGATTAAACCTATTTGGGGACTAAAAAAAATCAAAGCCATAAAACAACTCTGCAGAATCCTTGTGTGTTTCTCCTCCTACTGTTGCTGATGATCTTACTTTTTTACTTAAGCTGCTGATGCTTACTTTTTTCGGTTTTTTTAGATTTCTGTTGCTTCCTCCTCACCTCACTTTGTACTGTTACCATGCAGATGGTGCCAGCGTGCTGAGAGCAGGAGGACACATGGATGTGACTGGGGATGTGTGAGCTGGATCAGCTTGAAAATTAATTCCTATTCTCACACAGATGATTTGCCAATCAAACCAGTAACTAACAAAGTTGAATGCTGGAGAGAGAGGTACAGATCAAAGCATCACCTTCCATCTCCTTCATTAACGATTCTCATTCCAAGTCGACTTTCATTCCAGCTTTTTTTGTACATATTGCAAGGAATATCACAAACCTTACTCCAGCTTCTAGGGGATGCAAAGAAGCTCAGGCGATGGAATGGGGATCTCTGGCAGAACAGAGAAGGGCCATCCTCCCCCAAAACCTAATTCCAACTGGAAATTTCTTAGTTGTTATTTGTGAAAAATCTACCTGAAATCCACTATGGATCCAGGCCAGGACTCCATAATTCTCCCCCCACTGAGAGCTGGTAGAGGGGGCAATATAATCATAGACTATAACCATAGAATCCTGAAATGCCTGGCCTTGGAAGGGACCTTAAGTCATCTCCTTCCACCACCCTGCCATGGGCAGGGGCACCTTCCACTAAACCAGGTTGCTCCAAGCCCCATCCAATCTGGCCTTGAACACTTCCAACCATAGGACATAATCCAGACCTCTCTCAGCACAAAACTGAAACCAACTGTTCACAGCACAAGGATGTCATGATGCTTAAACCTGAGGTCTCCTGGAGGTCTAGAGCTGCACTTTTTCCTATTCAACCTGTGTCCAGATGTGGCAACACTGCGCTACTTTCTATAAAATAGGAAGTGACACTGAATCAATAAAACCATCCAATGAAAAGAATGTGACCAAGAAAAAAATGGTATTTTTCTCAGCTGGACAACTCCAAGGAACCACTAACAGACATAAAACACCTAGCAGGGCAAATCTCCAAAGAAAGGAAGCAATTTTTACCAGGAGAAAAGAACCTACATGTAGTTGCAGCAGTGGCTGGAAGCAGAGTGATGTTTTTGGAGCAATTCTTCTTCACTGGAGTTGCGGGTATTTCATTTTCTTTTTTCCGCCTTTTATATGGCACAAAGAGTCGTATAGGGCCACTCTGGGTAGAAAGACACCAGAAAGAAAGTGAAAAGAAAAAAGGAAAAGGCATTAGCTGAGGCACCTCTTTGGAGACTTTGAGTTTATTCTCATCTTTCCAGGAATAGCAGCACAGATCCCCATGGATGATGTCTGGTTTGCAACAATAGACCAGAGCACTTAAAAGTTTTCCAAACAAAAGAACTTTGAAAAAAAAAAATTAAACTCAGCTCCCTGAAGAAGCACAAATTCAACCTCTTCCCACTATTATTTATGGAACAGAACTGGACAGATAACCAACTTGTTGGCCAAGGAGGTGGAAGAAAAGAGAAAAAGAGGGAGAAGAGAGGAAGTCCCAGGCTAGAGAACAAGCACATCAGTCATTTCATAGCAGAAAAGCAAAGCAAAGTACCAGGTCAAGCTAAAGTCTTCTCTTTCTGCTTCAGGACTTAAACCTCATTTTTGAAACAAACTAGTGAAAAATCAAACCCCAAATCAACTAAAAAAAACCCCAAGCAGTTTTAAAATTAAAATATTGACCCATCATAAGATTATTATGTTAGTTCTTTACAAAAATATTTTTCCAACTCAAAACATTGTGAAATTTGAATCAAAAATCATGAATAGCATTGACATCCCCAAAAGGCATTTTGCATAGATACATCAATTAGAAAAGGAGAAAAAGTAAGGAAAAAAATCAGTATGATCTAGTTTTACTGAGGCTGTTCCGCAAAAATGCTAGCAGTTCCTTATGTCCTTTCTCCATGAAGCAGGGACAAAGCACTTGTAACACTCATGTGTCAGGGCACTCAATTCCCAGGACACTCGTGACCTGCTGCCCAAGGGCTGTGGCAGCTTGTCCAGTTAATTTGTCCAACAAAAAGAATTAGTTCCTAAAGTAATGGATGTAAGGCTCCCACTCACCAGTGTCATGTCGTCACAGCAAGCGGCACAAGTACACGAGGCAGCATGGGGATTTAAAATCCCATCCTGGAATCAGAAGTGAACAGTTCAGCATGAGAGTCACCAAAATCACCCAGAGCACAGCATGATTCTGCTAAAAACTGTGGATGGCTCCCAGAGTGGTACACATTCTCTGCTCGATGCTGTACAGTAACAGAGAGGCCAGTTCCCCACACCAGAGCAATGGGGTGAGAGGGTCAGAGGGAAGAAAATGAAAACCAAACCTTTTCCACACCCAAAGGCCAGGCTATATGAATTGATTTCTGCCCCAACAGAAATTGACTGCCAGCCTAGCAGCAATGCCAAGCTCTCCAGGAGACTCACACAAAGGGCCCAAATAATGAATGGTAAAAGTGAAGAATATGTGGCAGGCAAAGACATAGGAGTCCAGGTTACTGAATTACAGTATAATGGATGAGAGCTCAATTCCTGTGGCACAGCTCAAGGCTGGGCTTCACCCTGCAGAAACTGTTTCCAGTATAAGCAAGATTCCCAGTGTGCTATTTGAGACACATCAAAACCAATTCACTGGCTCTCAGCCAAACCACCAGCACCTGGCTCCAGCTGCCCTCTCCTGCAGAAAGGAGGGAGCAAACATAAACTTACATGGATAAGGCACTGCAGGGGCCGCCCGGCGTAGCGGATGCTCCTCTTCCAGTCCTTGCTACTGGCTCGCCCCGCCATGGCTTCAAACTCCGTGGGGCTGTACCAGTTGTCCCCTTGCTTAATGCACCTGCCACGGCCTCCTGAAGTAAAGCACCAAAATACACTCTCAGTCCAGGTTAAGGATCATTTTGCCACTTCTCTAAAGAAGGAAATATGGAAATTGCTGGACAAAATAGCAGTTAATATGTAAGAAGCACTAAATATGCCCATTGGCTGCTTCCCATTGCTCTGGGGTAACTACATGCATTTATTGTCATGGCTGTGACAATGACTGGGCATGGTCAGAGCTACAACTCTGGGTCTCAAAAGACTATTAGAATTACTCCTCCACAAGGAAGAAAAGTCTTTCTCGCATAAACATCACTAATTTAATTCTTTCCTTGATTTTCACTTAAATTTCTGATCTTTTTTTGTGTTGAAGAAAACTTTCTGTCCACAAAGCAAGCACTGCACTGAGCAGCCAGGTTGCCTGGCAATTTCTGCTGCTGCTTCCCCACAGGGATAAAAACAAGAGGAGGAGCCCAGGAGCCCCGTGAAAAGACAAACTCTCTATTGGTATTGCAGCAGGGATTCTTCAGAGCTTGGCAAAAATGCAAGTCTACTCATGAGACAAAAAATCATTAGAGGAGACGGCCTATCACTGAAGGGACTCACTGCATGGAAGCCTGGATATTTGCAGGTTTAAGAAAAAAAATTAAAAGCCTCTGAAGAAAAAGCAAAACAAAAGGAAACAATAAAATCAAAAGGCACTGGGCTGGCTTGGAAACTCTCTTGGGTTTTTTTGTCTCATGATCAGCCTCAAGAACACCCTCAGCACGGGTGGCAGTCACCTGAGCCCAGCCTGTTCTTGTACAGAATGCCGCTGATATTGCGGCACCGCACCGGCAGCTCGTTCTCGTACACAGACGGGTCCCAGTTGTACTTGGTTCCACTTTTCCCCTGCACGGCCGTCAAAGGGGTAGGAGGAGACTGTGGTCCTTGGAGAAAAGAGAAAAGAAAGGTGAGAGCAACCAAAGGGCAGAGTGGTGTTCCATCCCATGCTCGGCTGCGTGATTTGCCAAGGGGTTGATTGGAGCAGCTGGAACACCCCCCACAATGGAGCAGCACAAAAAACTCACCCTGACCGAACTGAGAAGGGCTGATAATTCACCAAAGAGGACCTGAGGAAAGGATCTGACAGGGAATAAACGCTGAGATTGTGACCTGATCCTTATACCCGTAAGCCACGGTGTAAGGAGCTGACTGGAGATTCCCCTTCCCTGAGCCCATCCTGTGGGCAGTGTTGGAGCACTGAAGGTTTGCTGTGCCATCTCGTGGGCACCAAGGAAACTGCCAGGCAGCCCTGAACAAAACCTCAGCCACAGAGACACTAAGTATCAGCCAATGGCCTGAATGGACGTGAAAATGTGTTCCAGGCCCCTTGGAATGAACTGGGAGACTTGGATTTTTATTAACCAGGTTAAAATGATCCGTGTGCCCTTGTGGGTGGGATGGGTGTAGAAAGCCCAGTAGCAGGGCAAGATTTTTCAAGCAGCTTCTTTGCCAGGGTTAGGGCAAAGAATGAGAAAATTAAACACATTTCTGACAGGAAAAAATATTAAAAAACAATAATAATATTAATAATACTTCCTTCATTCCCAAGAAATACAAATACAAAATACTGTGTGAGGATTTGTTATCTTACAGGTCTTTTCCAACCTGAACAACTTTATGGTTTTAAAAGAAGGCAAACCATCCTTATAAAAGCATGCACATATTTTTAGATTCCAGAATGACAAGTAGAGTGGAGAAGCAGCCCTCCCTCTGAGAGAGTGACCCACCACAACAGACTGTCTAATACCTGGTGTGAGAGGTGCCGAAGGCCCCTTGATCCCGGTGGTTTCGACAATGCTGCCATCCGTGTGCACCACTATCAGAGTGGCTTTTTCAGGGTTCAGGCTGTCCCCAATTTGAAGGGCTGTTCTCCCAGACTACAGAAGAAATAAAAAGTTTAAATTGATTAAAATACTTCAACGCAAATTGATTTCAGTAGCCCACAGGTACCCCAAAACTCCAATCAGTATGGCAGTTATTAGGTTAATTTTTGAGTTTTCAGACAAGCAAATTCCAATATTTCATATTCCAGGCCACCACTTCTGTTAGAATGAGTACGTGGGAGTGGGAAGGTAAAAGAGATGGGAATAAACTCCCTATAGGTCCCCCAGCTAATGAGTTTGTAGCTTAAAACCTGGATATTACAATGAAAAGAAGCCTTTGATCTTACTACAGGTCTTCATTTACACTGAGAAGCTTTGTCAAATGGCCTCAAATCAAAGGACGGACTTACCAACACATGTCCTGAAATTGAAGCTGCATTGGCCACAGATGTGGTGAAAACATTGTCTGCAGAGGCCCCCACGTTGGCTACTGTCACTGTGGTGACTTCTGGAATGTAAAGCAAGGATTAATGTTCTGCTGCATGCAAAGAGCCTGATGAACAAAAATTAAATTCCTTCTTTCTTCCTATTCAAAATTAATTTTATTTTTCATAGCACTTGTAAGTTGTTATGAACATAATCTATTAATTTATTAATAGATTAATAATTTAATTAATCTATTATTTCTATTAATCTTTGGGTTCAACAGGCTTTGACCTCCTTGAAACCAGGGCAGTCGCTATCAGCATGTGATGAACTAAGGGAAAAATAAGTATTGCACCTGTACTAGGAATACTCCAAGCTGTGATACTTTAAGTTAAATAGGGGTGACTGGCAAGCATCAGGATAAATTGAACAACAGTCTCTGCCTCTGTCATGTATTAACTCCCGTGGTGCACTTGGTTGTTAAGAACTACCCAAAATTACAGCCCAGCCTTTCTGTGGTGTGCAGCGCTTGGCCTGGCTCAAATTTCTGGGTTTCCACGTGGGGTGAGAGTGAAAGAACAACAGGCGCTGGGGTGGAGACACCGGAGCGGGCGACGGGCCCTGGATCCTGCGGCCCCGCAGCTCAGCTGCTGCGGGACTCGGGGGTTTGGTTGTGGGGACTGGGGGCCGTGGCTCAGGTGCACTGGGCGGCTCCCGCTCTTTACTGTGTGTGAAGGGGCGGAGTGTGGGATTCGGTGAGGGGGTGGGAGCGTTCCCTGAGGGAGCTCGCTGTCCCAGCCCGAGCCCCGGGAGCTGCGTGGGGGCCGAAGCCCGGGCTGGGGGA
>WEIU01001963.1:64194-118020 GCA_013389925.1 Aegithalos caudatus
GGGTGAGCGGCCGCGCGCGGGATGCCGGGACGGCGGAGGACCGGCGAGCGGGGTGGGGCGTCAAGATGGCGGTGCCGAGCCGAGGTGAGCGGTGTCGCGATAGCGACACGACAGCGACACGACAGCCCTTTCCGGGGCACCGGGGCGGCTGTTTCCCCACGTGCTAGACGTGACCTGTCGCGGGGGGACACGACTAGAGCGAGGCGGGGCCGAGGTCTAGCCCAGCCCCGTTGGCATATCGCGACAACCCCGACACGCTGAGTAAAATCCCGGTGGCGCCGTGAGCAGGGTTTGGCGCATGTGCGGCCTGAGGAGCACCTTAACCCCGGGAAAGATAAAGATACTTTCCTGAGGCCGAGAGAGGCCTCGTGAAAATCCAGATATTTGCTTCCATTTAGGAACTGCTTGGGATTCAGAGGGGGAAAAATCATCCTTAGTGTGGCCAAAGTCTTTAATTTCCGAGTCTTTCACAGAGGTCAAAGTTTTCTCCCAAAACTGTAAATTTCTGCCCTGGGTGGATAAGGTGATTTAGAAAAATTTGCCAAACTCTTAAAAAAGAAAAAAGAAATCCTAATCCCAAATGTGTGCAATGAGGTGCATGAATGTGCCTCCTCAGAAGGATGCATCTGGGTTAACCACAGCTGCTGCCTTCAGTACAGTCTTACCTTAAAAATGAAACCATTTTGTTAGGAAATGGGCCATGTTCCAGCTCAAATCCCCATCCTTAGTGTCACTCACTCTAAAATCAGCACCAGCCTGAATAGATAACCAAGGTTTTGTTGGGCAAAGCACTGAAATTCCATATTCAGGTGGTTTAATGATCCCTCTTGACTCAGAGTCCCTCTGGCAGGGGTGCTGTGGCGTTTCAGGGTTTATCCCTGTGAAATGTCCCGGTCGCTCTGAGGGAGGCAGCACATCCTCAGAAACAATGAACAGCGGCTGCCATCCCGGCTTGGAACTGCAGGAGGCTCCCTGCCCTCTCCTAGGAAAGGATTAAGGAAAGAAGTGTTCAAATATAAAGTTGGGGAACTGCCCTGAGGGAATTCATTCGGAGTTCCCTGTGGGAATTCCATGACTCTGACTATCATACAATTCAGCATCAATGGTGTAGCTGCAGTTTTGGATATTGAATGAACATGGAATCATGGAATCCTGGAATGGTTTGGGTTGGAAGAGACCTTGAAGCTCATTCAGTCCCACCCTCTTCCACTTTATCCCAGGGACACCTTCCACTTTATCCCAGGTTGGTCCCAGCCCTGTCCAGCCTGGCATTGGACACTGCCAGGACACATCCAGGAGCAGCCACAGCTTCTCTGGGCAACCTCAACACCCTCAACAGGGAAGAATTTCTTCCCAATATCAAAGTCATTCCCCCTTGTCCTGTCACTTAGGAGTGACAGGATGAGAGTTGGGAGCCCCCAGTCCTTGTAAAGAGAGGAGAGGATGAGGTCCAGGAGACATTTCAGATCATGGACACATGAATCACCTAAAATCATGTGCCTGTTCCCGCTGTGTTCCCAAACTGGACACCTTAATTAGCTGCCTGGAGTTAGGGGGAATTAACTTGGGCCTGAATGCATAAAACACTGAGGTGAAGAGGACACTGATCTCAGGAATCCAGGGATGAGGATAGCATTGTGACAACGACAAGCTGTCCCTGAGGAGACAGATGAAATGGCCTTTCACAGGTTTTACTCTTCCTGGAACAGAAATCCCAACTGTGCAATTCCTCATGTGTCTGAGAGAGGCTGAAAATATTAATGAGGAACTCAAGAGGTGCTTTAGTAGGTGCCATGATGTTGCATGGGAATTTTATGTGTTTTTTGCAGAAAATAATAAGGACAAAAGTGAAATGTGTTGGTTGGATCACTGGAGATACTTGGTTTGATTTCTGTGGGCCATCAGAACACCCTGAGGTTGGATGTGGAATGACTTCGTGGAGGGAACCGGTTTGGAGGGATGACATTTGGAGGGATGGTATTTAGAGGAACCTGGAAGCCCTGTGTTCTCCACAAACTTTCTCACAATTTACAAGCAAATGGATCCCATGTTCACCTCCTTCCTGCATAGTTAGAGGGGATGAAGTATCATCTGCTAGGAAAGGACAGGATGAACAAGTTCTGGATAATGCCTCTGCACTCCTTCAGGCTTTGAAAGAGTCTAAAGTTCCTCACTTAAAGTGGCTTTTCCCAGTAGGGATTTTCCCCAAATTATTTGAGGCTTCATCTAGTGGAAAAGCTTATTTTCGGAATCTGAAGTCCACAATCTGGAAAGCTATAAATATTCCTGGGAGAGGAAAAAAGAGATTCCTCCCAGAATTTAGATACTGTTGTTAGAATGTTTCTGGATTTAGACTTACTTTCTTCTCTTTATTTTCTCCTTCTCCATGGAAAGGAAGAACATCAGAGATTGTATCCTTTCTGTACCACTGCTCCATCCATGCGAGAATCCTGGGGAAGATTGCCTCCAGTGGATTCCTGTCTTCTGCCCTGTGACTCTGCACAGTGCTCGGTCTGTGCTGAATTTTCCGTCAGTGTCGTCCACAGGAAGCACAGCTGGGATCATATTTTCTGCACCTGTTCTGTGCAGGTTTAGCTGGGATTTGCCCCTGGTGGGCTCCTGCTCCTGCTGAAACCCCTTTAGCCCCTCTGCAGTCATGAATTAACCCATTTCCTTAGGAAAGGAAGTTAAAAATCAGATTTATGGACTGGTGGACACACCTCCTGCCTCACAGCTCACAGAGAGCTGACACAGCTGACAAGGGGTAGTAAAAGCAGCTCTCAGTAGTAACTTCCTCCTCTCTTATGGTAAGTCACCCCACCTTTACTCCTGCCAAGATCCTAGTAACCTCCTAGGAGGAGACACCCTTGGCTCTGGAGATTTCCATGCTTAGAACCTATCTAGTAATTTTTTGCTCCACCTTCCTTCAACTGGAAAAACCCCAAAACCTGGTTCTGTGTTAATAAAATGAGCTGCTCTGGGAACTGGAATCCATCCACAGCGCGTGGGTGGGTTTAGAAACGGGATGGGCAGTTCTTGTAAAAGATGCTTGGGATGAAATCCCTGCTTGGAGATATTTGTAGGATTTGAAAAGGGCTTAGGGAGAGGGGGGAGTGAATTAAGGCTGTTTCTTAGGAATTTGCATCTCAAAGCTGGGCTCAGACAGGTATGGAGCACAGTTTCCATGCTGTGGGCAGGAACAAGGCCTGGCTGCTGCACAGAGCCACCTCTTCTCCAAACACAAGCAGGATGGAGTTTGCCAACTCTCTGTCAACTTCCTTAAGGCTGACTAAGAAGTGTAGAAGTAGTCTGGGGCAAGGTACACATGCATTCCCCCACTTCCTCCGGCGAACGGATGCCCCACTACAGACCAAATAAAATTCCTTAAAGAAGGAGCTAAAGCCAAGCCTGCCTGAAACAGCAAGCTTTTATCCCAGCCCTTGGTGTTCACAGCCTCAGGTTCCTTCCTGAACCCTCCCCACAGGCCAGGCATAGCTGGACCATTCAGTATAAAGAGGGAGTGCAGTATATTTTGGGGTTACTGGGAAATGGTGATTTTTATGGAACAGACCCCACCTCATTGCTATGAGAAATCCTTAACAACAGTTCTCAGCTGTCATCGCTTCCCTTACAGATCCTGCTTTATGTAAATGGGATTTATTACATCTTCTACTTCTTGGCAACTCTTGCAATGATTATTTACAAAAGTAAGTTGCAGGTATTGTCCCCAGAGCAGACTATGCTGATACACAGCTGGCTTTTGTCCTGCTGTGTTTTCCTGCTTTATTTACTCTGGTTTATTCTCCAGGTCAAGTTTTCAGTTATCCAGATGATCTTTTGGCTCCTGATCTTGCCGTGCTTTTCCTTATGGCCATTCTGGAAATGCCTCGATTGTACTTGGGTAGGTTATGTTATCAGTGCAGCTGGAAAGTAATCTGTAAACATCAGTCATTTGGAAAGGAGTCTGTCAGTTGAGCAGATATTTGGAGACCCCTACCCCTTTCCTTTCACTCCTGAGGACACCTGCAAGCAGCAGCACCTTCCTCTCACTAAGACAGAAGGGTGGGAAGGGCCTCCTGACATTGTCAGAGCTTGCTAAAACTTCAAGTCCAATTTTTAAAAAACCCAAATCACTATTAAAATCTGCTCAGTATTCCCAAGACGTTTATGCAGGGTGGGGCCCTTGAATCAATCTGAGTGGCATTAGGGTTGGATTTATTCTGCTGCCTTAAAGCTCTCTGTGTATTTGCTTGGAGCCTGATCCATGAATTAAGAAGTGGGTTTCAACTCTAATGTAGTTAAACAGCAAAATCTGCTGAGCTGGGCTTGGAAATAAGCTACAAGGAAGAGAGAGAGAGCTTCTCCACAGTGACAGGAATAGATTAGCAGAGAATAAGACTTGAAAATGAGGATTGGACTCCAGGAGTGCACCAAGGTCACCAAGGGGCTGGGGTGCTCAGGGAGAGTTTGATGGTTGAAGCTGAGTGCTCAGAAGGGTGCAGCTTCAGAAGTGAAGAGGTTAAGAAGAGGTGTCCTGGCTGTGGCTATCACCTGATGAACTTAGATTAACTTTGGGCAGTTTTCCTGTTTTGAAGTGGAATGTCCATTGGTGTTGCTCTTCTTGTTTGCTGGCAGAGCCTCGATTCAGGCTAGTATTTCAATGTATTTTGAGCTTTTTTAGGAGTGAGTAAGAGCAAAGTCAGAAGCAGGACCTTTTTTGAGCAGGCCCATTGTGGAGTTACAGCTGTAGCTGTTGTCAGAACAAGCCCTACTTGTGGCGTGTTTCCCCGCAGGTTTCAAGGGTAACCTGACGGAAGCAGAGGCGCCGCTGGGGCTGAGCCTGGGGCTGACGGTGGGCAGCGTGGTGCTGAGCGTGTACCTGCTGCTGTGGCAGGCCTACGTGCTGTGGGCAGACGTGCTCCTCAACGCCCTGCTGCTCTCGGCCTACGCGCTTGAGTCGGGCCTCAAGGTCACAGCCATCGCTGCCTTCGTCAGCTGAGCCCGGCCCCTTCCCGCATCCTGCCACACATTCCTTCTCTCAAAGAGTGGGCCTTCATTTCCACTCTTGAATTCCTTTGTATATAAAAACCCTGTAAAGCTTTTCTCTGTTTAAATTAGAAGTTTTGGGGGTATAGATGTCCTGCCCCAGGAGCTGTGTGATGCTGTCCACCATTGGCTTATTTATGGGCAAAGGCAAGGGATGAATAGCAAAACGCTTTAAACTCTGGCATTCACCAGGGATCAGTACTAAATACCTGTTCCCAACACAGGACAGGAGCCAGTGCTGCTGACTTGGTGGGAGTTTTCATGGCAGAGCAGCAACATGCAGCCCAAGTGACACAGAAATGAATCAGGCCAGGGCTCACTTGTGCCTTGCCACACACATCCGTGTTCGAGGACTCAGCTGCTCTGCTGCTCTCGTTTGTTCCCAGACCTCAGTGGTAATTTCCCTGACTTTAGTAGGGCAGAACCTGATGCATCCCAGTGGGGGAGAGTGGAACTGGGTTTTGTGCATACCTGGAGAGCCAAGCCGCAAGGTTTGGCAGCCAGTTCTTACAGACTGCGTGAGGGGGTGTTTGGTTAAACAGGATGGCTTTAAAATGAACAAACCCATTCACCATTCATTCTCCCTTCTGTCCTGTTTAAAAGTCCAACAGAATGCTGGTGGTTTTATTTCTATTTGGTGTTAAATACCCTTGTTTCTACTATTCTGCAAAAATTACTACATTCAAGCCTGTCTTTTAACTTCTAACTGGTGCAAGTACAGTTTTTTACTGTCTCAAAAATATGTGTTAATGGAAAGCTTTGGGAGTTCCTGGGTTTTTGAAGAAGCCAATTTTCTATTCAGAATTTACTATTTTTGTATCTATTTATTCATTCAAATAAATAATGGTTTTGATCTAAGGAGTGTTTGAAATGCAGAGCATCTTGTTCAGATCTTGGGCTCCAGTCATCCAAAGGAAGACTTGGGCAAGCCTGGATGTGTGTGAAAGCCTCTTCTGATCCTGGTCCTGCTGCTGTGTGTAGCCCTTCTCCTGTCCTGAGAAGGTCTGAGCTGATTTGCATTCACCAGGGGCTGAAAATCGTGGGGTGCAGGCCTATTCCAGCCTGCTGGTCTGGGGTCCGCCGTTCGAACCCAGGGGGCAGAAGCCACTCCAAAAGGATATCTCGCCAGAGACAGCCTTCTAGGGGCCAGAGCACCCCCTCAGCGGGCCAGAGGCTTCTCTCAGCAGAGACAGGGCAGCTTAGTGATTTCTCAGCTCTTATGTGATTTCAGCTCTGCCTGCCCTGTCCTGCGAGGCAGCCTCTATTGCTCGCCCAGGAAGAAGAGAGGAGGGTCCCGTATAGCGATTCCGCAGGAGTCAGCTTTATTGTAGAGCACCAGCGAAGGGGAGCCAGTGACGGGTATCCTAACAAGCGGGGCGATCTAGGGGGTTTTTATGGGCAAACCAAGGTGGGAGTGGAGGAGCACGAGCCAATGGGTTACAGCAAATTACATTCAAACTTCTGGGGACTTACAGGACCTTTCTTGGTCGCTGTAGCTGAAAAGTTACTTTCTTATCTTGGGGGTCTGGCAGGGGGTTGTGCACTCCCTTTCTTATCTCCTCAGCAGGCCTCTCTCCAAGGCAGGGCCGCTCGGGCCCTCTCCATCCCCACACAGGCCTATGGCACCTCAGCCATGCTGCTCTTTGCTTTCTGGTGGGAGTAGAAAGGGAGAAAAGACACAAAAGTTCTGTGGAAGGGCCCAGTTTCACCCCTCAGTCATTCAGTGAGTGGTTGGACTTGATCATCATAGAGGGCTTTTCCAACCTTAAGGATTCCAGTACCTAAAGGGGGCCAACAAGAAGGCTGGAGAGTGACCTTTCACAAGGGCATGTAGTGACAGGATGAGGGGGAGTGGTGTCAAGCCAGAAGAGGATTGGTTTGGATGAGATATTAGCAAGAAATTTGTGACTCAGAGGGTGCTGAGGCCCTGGCACAGGGTGCCCAGAGAAGCTGTGGCTGTCCCTGGATCCCTGGAAATGTTCAAAGCCAGGTTGGATGGGGCTTGCAGCAATGTGGTCTAATGGAAGGTCTCCCCACCCTTGGCAAGGTAAGGAGATGAGTTTTAAAGTCCCTTCCAACCCCAACCTTTCTGCTCCCAGACCAGGTAACAGCAAGTTCTGTCCACATTACAGCACCTGACAGTCACAATCAGAGTATCCACAGGCACAACCCCCCTTGGACAGGTCCTGATAAGCCAGGGCACAGCTGGCCCTTTGCTGCTCCCACAGAAACATCACAGCAGCAGAACTGGGGCTAAGGAGCACCCAGGAAACAGAACGACCAAATGTTTCTGTGTTTAATCTGCCTGAATGGAGCCCCCACCTATTTGTCCTCATGATGGAATGTGCCATCACATGCTTGTTCCAAGGAGTGACCAGCATACCGAGCTGTCCCTGCCTCATTAACGATCAAAGCACACAAGCAAAACTCTTCCTGGATGGGCACAAAAAAAAAGCACAAACTTTTCCTGGTGTTTGCACCTGCCTTACACAAAGGTCTGCCCACAGAACAACTGATGGGCTCTAAAGGGAATATTGTAAAGTGGAATTTTTACCTGAATGCAGTGATACAGCAAACAGGGTCACACAGGTTAATGTTGAGTCACAGCCCATGTTTCACCTTCTTGGGGTGATCACCACAAACAAAATAAACACAAAATATGAATTATAAAACATGGTGAACCCTTTGCTCCCTCCCCATCACCCAGGTAAAAAAAAAAAGGATCAGCAGAGAGTGCTACTACTTGCTGATAGTGAGGCATGGGGTAAATAGGCACATAGGATAACATCAAATTTTGGGCTCTGCAGACTGCTCAGAGCTGTGGCTGGCTGTCGGTGCCTGCCAGGGTCAGCTGGCACCAACCTGGACTTGCATTCTCACAATGGCAGGACAGCTCTGCTTGCAGTTTTCCAGTTCCAGATAAAACCGTCCATGAACTTTTGTGGGGTACTGTTGGTGCTGACAGCCCTGCACTCTGTGATGAGGGATGGAAGCTTCAGAGAACTCCTTCATCCCAAGTATTTCCAGGCTTTCAATGGGAATTGTCATTGTGCTGGTGTCTCTGATTCCATGGTGGCATCTTTCAATGCTGAGCTGATACAAAGACCCAAAGTGAATCAGCTTCAGAGAGTTTCCCTAACCAGGGGCTCCTTTCCAAACCATTCCCACTGCTTGGAGAAGCAGGACACACACAGTGAAGCCATTGATGACATTTGCCAGACATACAATCGCCAGAGCTTTTAATTACGAGGCCCAGCCCTTCTGAAACAGGACAAGCAAGTTGGATGCAAACAGCATAAAAAATTTAGAGGAACACATATTTTGAGGAGCTGGGTTTGGGTGGTGTTTACTCGACAAGGCTTTGTTCTTGAGCCATCACAGGGGTGTCTGCCGCCAACCTGATTTAAAAGGCTGATCCCAAGAGGCAAGTCAGCCTCCTGGGATTTCCAAATTGGAGATACTGGGAGATAGGGTGTTATGGGTCCGTGACTTTATGATGTCCCTCTGGAGTGGCCTGGTGCTCCAGTGAAGGAGGGAGGCTGAGGACATGCACTAAGTTGGTTCCCACCTGGGAGCCATGCCAGGAACCACCACCATACCACAGGGTGATTCCCTCCTGCCAAACCATTCCAGGATTCTCCAATTGCCTCTGGCCCACCCCCACCGGCACCAGCTGTCAGGTGAGACAGCAGGGAAGGTGTAATAAGCTGTGCTGTGGTTTTCTTCCCTGCCCAGAGGAAAAGTTGCTGCATCTGCAGAGCAGTTAAGAGATTTGCTGTGGCGCACAGCAGCTCACAGTAGCCCTGTCTTCACTGTTAATGTGGAGCTGGATAGGAAGCAGTGCCTTAAAACACCATCCTGTCAATTCCCTGTTTTATCCCAGGAAAGTCAGCCCAGCCCAGCAGTCCTCCTGAAATACCCCAGTGATGCATTTCAGGGAATAGGGATCTTCTGCACAGAACCTTCCGGCTGCTGAGGCTCACCAGGCTCCAGCACAGCTGACATTCCCACTGCATTTCCCTTGTGTTGGTTGGATTGATATCCCTTCTCCTGCCTGGTACGGCAAGCATTCCCTAAATCCTACTTTTGCTAGGGCTGGCCGTATTTTCACAATATATCCCCTGGGCTCCTGACGAGGAGGATGACAGGGCACTGGATGGGAGTGTCACAGCGAGTATCGGTGCGTGTTCTCCCGCAGCAGGAGAGGTCGTGGTCCTGTCAAACCCGAGCTGCCGAGATCGCGCCTGTCAGGCAGGGAGCTGCTCTCCCCCTGCCCGCCCGGCTCACCCGGCCGCATTCCTCCCACAGGAACTCACCGGGGCGGCTCCTCCGTGCGGCGCCGGGACCCGTGCCAGGCCCTGCGCTGGGCATAAGCCCCTCAGAGAAACCCACACCAGCGGGGAACTCAGCAAATGTCAAGCTAAGGAGTTTGGGTTTCTCCCAGACCGCTGTCCTGAGGGGGAAGCTTTTCCTTGTTTTTTTTCCCCTAGTGCCACATTTCCAGCCGTTTCTTCCCAGGGCCAGTGACACGGGGTCTCGCTTCACATGTACATGGCAGGAGCTTAACACAGCGTGGGCACGGTGGGGAAGCCTGCAGACACATGCACTTCCATGAAACTCTCAAAAACATCAGTTTTGGGAGAGGAATGGCCAACCAGAAGGATCCCAGCCTGCCATGGACACATCGGTCTGACCCAGCTGATATTTTCCCTGCCAAGGACACCTTCCACTATCCCAGGTTGTTCCAAGCCCTGTTTAACCTGGTCTTGGACAATTCCAGGGATGGGGCAGCCACAGCTTCTCTGTGCCAGAGCCTCAGCATCCCCACAGGGAAGAATTTGTTCCCAATATCCCATCTACTGTCTTTCATGGAAGAGCTGGGGCAAAATGAGGGGGTTTATGGCCACATAATCCCAAGGAGCATAGTGCCACAGAGAGGGCACCCCAAAGGGGACTCTGCTCCGCACCCCTGATTTCTTTGGGGAATATGAGAGAAAGGACGCTTTGCCTTCTCCCTCCATCTCCCAACACCTTTCTTTGCCGCAGACGTCGGGACAGAGAGCAGGCAGGGGCGATGCTAGAGGAAAACAAGCCGCGAGCCAGCGCTGAGGAGAGCCCTGGGCTGCACAAAAGGTGCCTTGTTCCCCCATGAGCGGTCGGGCAGCACGTCCCCTCCCTCACCGGCGATGGAAAACTGAGCTCCAAGCGCTCCTTCACCTCCCCTCGCCACCTTCACCCTTCCCATTGGGTACAAAATGTTCTCGGGAGCAAGAAACCCGAAGTTTAACACGTCCCTCCTGGGCTCTCGGTCGCCTTGCCTGGGGAGTGGGCGAAGGCTGCATAGCCCCCGGCGCTCCCGGGGCCACCGGCTCTTGGTTATACAGTAACCTGTTGCTCCGGGTCCCAGCTCCACCTCTCGCTGCCTCCACATCCCTCCCCTCCTCTCTCCTCTGCCAAGGAACCTCTGTCACCTGCTCTCAGACACCCGGGGCGAGCGGCGCCGGGAGGAAAGGGCAGCGGGGAGCCACGGCACGGGGACCCCCTGGCCGGGGCGCCGGGTGGGCTCTGCCTCCCACTCTCCTTCAGCGTTCGGGGCATCGGGCTCACAGCCTGTGCAGGGAGGACAGGGAGCTTGACTGCTGGGGAATGGCAGCAGGATTTAACTAGGAAGGCACGGGAAACTGGGAGAGAACGCACGGGAGCTCAGCGAACTGCGGGAGACGAGAGCGGCTTCTCAGCACCGGTGAGTAACTCTTTGGAAATCCTAAAACTTCATCCCCCCCCCAACTTTTATCCACTTCAAAAGTCTGTCTGATTCTGCTGCGGAGGGAGCATGGCTTGAGAGGGGCCGTGGCTGGGAGAACTCTAGTGTAGTTTTCTGTTGTTTTAGATTAAAAAATATGAAAAAACGTACTTTTCCCAGCATTGTGTTTTCTGAGTTGTTTCCCGTCCTGGTGATTCCCCACCGGGTGAGATCCAGTAGGTGGCACTTTCTTGGCAGCAAAATGTCCATTTGGCACAGAACGAGGCATTTTTTTCTGTTACTAATGAAGTCTGGAGACGTAGTTTTGAGCAGCTGTTTGTTTGCAAACCTCGGGGTTTCCTCTTTTGGGGACATGTAAAGAATTTCTGGCCGTTCCCCGCCGGGCCCCTCAAAGAGCTGCTGCTCTTGTGGGCGAGCTCTACCCACCCCTCACCCTGGCAGGACTCACCACCCGATTTCAGAACGGAGAGAAGCTCGGAGCTGCCTGTTCCCTCTCGTGACAGCTCTGCCTCCTGATGAGATTTCATCTACGTTAACGAGTCATAGCATTCCCGTACCCTTTCTGTTATTTTCCTGGAAAATGCGGGTGCAAACTCCACTGAGGACAAGGCTCAGGGATAAACGATGTGACCAACATTATTTTCAAATACTGGAAATAACTGTGATACAGCACAGTAGTAAAATCCTGTGATTGCCCTCCTCTAATTAGGGCAACAGGGAGTTAACACTTGTGTTGCTGGGCTGCTCCAAAAGCAGGGATCTGATCCATTGGTAGTTGTTCATCCAGGAGTGCCAGAACTTGGCTGTGAAGTGCCCCAAAAAAAGGACTTTTCCTGAGGTAAAGAAGTGACAGGCAGAGGCTCAGCTCCCATCTGATACAGCAGGGACCCACGCGGGGTTTTGCCACGGATGCCGCAGGCAACAGCACATTCCTGGCTCCATTTTGCTCTGTAATTGAGTTTTCAGTTGATTAAGAAGGAGAATTAGTTCTTCACAGACAGAAAGAGCAGGCAGCAATGCTGAATCAAGGAGCCCTTTAAAACAGGTCTGGTAAGAGGGACTTGGGATCCACTGTGGGAACATGTCTGTGAGAGGCAAAGGTCGTTGGTTGGCCGTGTTTAAAACCGAGGCTGGAACTGGTGTTTGGGACAACACCAGAGCTCAGTTCCACTGTGGTCAGGCCTGCGTTGTTCCTGCTGCTGGTTTCTGCAGCTGAAGCCTTGGGAAGGAACTGGTGTGCTTCCACCTGTATCTCAGCCCTCCAGGTGATCTAGAGCAGGATCTACTCCACTGTACTCAGCAGGGCAGGGTGGGTTTGTCATATAATCACAGAACTTAGAGTTTTGGGCATGGTTGGTTTTGGGCAGCCGAGGAAAAGTTTAGCCCCAGCATTGTTGAACTGGCTGTTGGTGAAGTCCCGGGAAGGGAGCAGCTGCGAGTGACGCCAGAGAACGGCTGTGATGTGCACACACTGCTCATGTGGGGCCATGGAGCAGTTTGCCAAGACAAGCTTTGAGTCCTTGGCTTTCTGCCCTTCTGCCATCGCCCTAATGTCAGGGTGGACATGGACACCATGAGAGAGGAGGGCAGCCTGGATCCTTCTCAGCACCAGGAGGAAATGTCTTCTGAGCCATGGGATAAGTACTGCAGGTGCAGACAGAATGTGCCTTCAGTGCCCACCTTGGCTGACTGCAAACCACTCACTATCAGTCAGAGTGACAGTGCCCAGCCCTGAGCCTGAAATAGCCCTGCAGATCTGGGTCTCCATCTGCCCAACTCCCTGGGATGGTGTGATGGGTCGAGGGTAGGACTAGATGATCTCGAAGGTCTGTTCCAACCACAATGATTCTGTGAGGGACATAGCAGAGCAGATGCTGTCTATGGTGATGTCACAGCAGCCACCATTTTGTCACAAATTGTCATGGCTGCCTGCCTGAATTCATCCAAGGTCATGAAGAAAGAGAGAAAGGTTGCACAGGAGGAATCCCAGCCTGCTTGCTCCTCTCTGGTCACTCAGCCAGGTCCTGAGAGGAGACCCTGCTGGGGCATGGCTGCAGGGCCAAACCTTCCGGAGGTTTGTTGGCATCTGTCCCTGGATGAGATGGCTTGGAATGTGCTGAAAAACAAAATGCTTTTCATAGGGTCACAGGATGGTTCTGGAAAAGAAAGATTCAGAAGAGACACTAATGCACTGTAGGACTCGGGAGGTTTCAGTACTTGTGGCAAAAAAGAAGAAACAGGGAGAACAAATGCGTTGGCTTGTGTGGGCTTGAGAAACATCCATATGAAATAAATCCTGGGACTCTTGGAGTATTATTCCCAGAGGGCTGGATCCAGGGGTGCTGCTTTTGAGCACTTTCTGTCACACTTGGTTTTCTCCCTTCCATGTCATGGTCTCTCCCAAGTGCTGGATCAGAACAAGTTTGTGGTTTTGAAGAAGAGTCGGTGTTTTTGTCCCTGAACGGGGCTGATCAGGGCTCATGACTCTTTTCCACAAGTGCAGTCAGCAGTGCTGCCCTTCCCTCTAGGGTGGACAGGAATGCACGGCCTTTAGCCTGCGAGCTTGGTGTCATTGGCAATAAAACAATCACCCTTGTTATACTGGAGCCTAGCCTAGTGACCCCCAAGCACAAGTGCCAAGTAAAGTCCACAGACTTCCTGGGGGGACAGGGATGACCTTCTTCACCCCACTAGAGCTTTACCAGCAGTGCAGTGTCTGCCTGGCATGGCACCTCCCATGGAGCGCCGGCAGATCCAGCAGCACTTGGCTCTGCCAGCACGGCCTCCTGAACCACCTGTGTGGCCAAGGTGCAGTAACATACCCACCTGCCTGCCCAGGAGGTATTCATGTTTGCCACTCCAAGGGAGGGGAAGGCTGGGACCTCCAGAAACCCTCCCTGCTCATCTGACTGCATTGTAGGAGAGTCCTTGCTCCATCAGAAATGGTGCCAGGCACTGAACAACACCTGAGAGACACAGGAGACGAGATCCAAGGAGGCCCAGGAGGCCTGGGAGCACAGTTTGGCTCTGGATCTCCACCTGCCCACAAGACCATAGTCAGGAACGCAGCAGAGCAGAAGGATTTTCATGGAGTGGGGAGGCTGTGAACAGCATCCCTGTCTGCTTGCAGTGGGTTTGAAATGTCAAGCTCAGGGAAAAATATGCTGTCACCCATCCCTAAAATATTTAGGTGTTAAGAAAGAAAGGAAAGGGATCCAGGGAGAGCTGTTCCCACATGGACATGGTCACCTCTGTGCATAGGTGAAGGTTTGTCTTTTCCCAAGGCAGTGAGAGCTTTCCTTTCTCCTGCGCTGGTGACGGTACCGCCTCCAAAAGTGAAATGCACGATGCCAGGGGGGTAACCAAAAAAGTCCTGGCATTTTACTTCCTGGTAATCCAGATAAATTAGGAAGAATTGCAATTAAGAAGGGAGGAAAGGGCGTGTAGCTGAGCTGGACCGGTTTGGAGATATTTCCCATTCACCTGAACAGCAATTCCCCAGGAGAGCCCAGCCCTTGTTCCCATTCCCCAAGTGCTCCCAAGGGCATTACTGCAACGTGCTCACTGCCACTGAGGATCTGCCGAGGAACAGAACAAAAGCTTCCAACCCCCGGGAAGAAGTGGGGAGTCACAGGCTCTGCCTGCTCTGCTGCCCTAGGACAGGGACTGAAGTGCCCAGACAAGCTGCTGGGGCCCTGATTTGGTTGGAAGCACCAAGTGAGGCCTGGAGGTGCCTGTGCGTGCAGGCACAGTGGGATCAGGGAACCCTCACAAGGCAAAAGGCTGATGGCAGAGGCTGGGCTGCTCCAGCCCATCTGGCATGGAGCTGGAGACTGCCTGGGATGCTCCGTGCCCTTACATCCATCCCTGCCTTCAAAGGAGGGTCCAAATCAACCCCTCTGACCAGCATCTCCCACAAAGGTTCTTCTTGTCCTGCTGAGACGGGCAAACACATCTCACACATGAGAAATCCTCATCTCCAGTGCCAGGGGTGCATTCCCCCCATCCAATTCACACTTGAGGTTTCACCAGTCAAGGCGTTAGTCCATCTATTCACCTCTCTTTTCCCACTCCCTGGACACTGCTACAGCTTCTGGCAACAATTTCAGCTGGAATGGAGGAGCTGAGCACCCTCAGGGTGATGGGATAGGATTTTGCAACAGCCTTGGCTGTTGTGATGGGCAGGTGTGGCGCAAATGGGCCCTCATGGCTCATGGGCCTCCAACCCAGCCTTGCCTCAGATGAAGGCAGAATTTTCCATAGCTGGTGGAACAGGAACACTCTACATTTGTGGGCTGAAGTCTTTCAGGACTGCCTTGGAATGGGACAGCAAATTCTTTCCTATTTCTGGTTGGGGCACTGACCCCCAAAAATTTTTCATAATTTGAATTGAAGTTTAGTCCTTCCTGCTTCCTTTTTTCTTTTTTTTCCCTTCCTCTGTCTTATCAGTCTCAACCTGTCCAGATTTATATCCTACAAAGGTAAAGTGCAGCCCATCTGAATGGCAATAAACCAAAGTTCAGGCACCACAGCTGATTCAGAAAGTGAAATAGTGGTGCTGGTGGGATGGTGATTAGGATCAGGCTGAGTTAACACCACCCTCTCCCAGACTGTTTACATCTAAATTCCTTGTTCCTCAAGATGGACAAAAGTGGGAATCATCTGGGAGTTGAGAATCTCTTCATGCCTTGCAAGTCTTGGCTGCTGGAACTAGAGCTGACTCCTAAAATCATGGGTGGCTCCAGATTCCCTCACCAGCAAATACAAAGTGAATCCCAAACCTGACCCACCTCACTGCTATGGAGATGCCAGCAGCTTGTCCTAGTCTGTCACTTATTCCTCATTGCCGCCATCAGGACTCCCTTGGGTCAATCCATGTCCCACCACTGCTGCCAGCCAGAACTGTGACTTGTGGACACCAAGTCCACCAAACTTCTCCATGACCTTGTGAAAAGTGTTCCAAGGCCAGGCTGGACAAGGCTTGGAGCAACCTGGTCTAGTGGAAGAGAGGGACAATGCATGGCCTCTGTCCATGACAGGGAAATGGAAGTTTTTTCCAACCCAAACCATTCAATTTATGACATGATAAGTCAGGTTTGAGGCTTTCAATGGTGACTCTATGTAGGCAAAGCAGTGACTTTGCTGCCAGTGCTGAGATAAACACAGAGGTGTCCATTTGCCTGAGCCTGAGACAATCCTTTCATCAGTAAATTCACTTCATGAAAACAACAGGGAGAGGAGAAGAGAGAAAGGTAATTGCACCCACAATATCCCTTAATAAATCATAGGTTGGAGCCTACTCTCACTCCTGACACTGCTGCCTCTTAATTATAGCAGTGTTCAGCTGAGGAGACAGAGGAGGAGAGCTGGGCTCTATGCAGAAGGGAGCACTAATTAAAACCTCTTTTCTCTTGGAAGATATTAATGTCTTCCTCTGGGGCAGAAGCAAATGGCCTTGTCCACAGCCATTCCTGTGGGTTAACCTGTAACTCTGACTTTCACACAGCCAGGCAGTTTGTCCTGGTTTTGGTACCTGGTGCTCTCAGCATTGCTTCTGGGCTGAGATATGGGACTTTCAAAAGTCCTTGAAAAAGGAAGGGGAATAACATATACCCAGGCAGCCTGTGCAGGTGTGGAGGTAAGGGTAGGTAATAGGGCTGGCTCCTCAGTCCAGGTACTGACAACAAAAGGGTTTTGTACACTATACCTTCATATGTGACACAGGCAGGATTTCTGAGATGGAGAGGGTATCCCGGACTGCACCCAAACAAATCCTCTGATTGGAGTTAGGTGGACCTTAAGGTGTCCATGAGAAGAGAGTCCATGCCCTCAGGCTGGTGGGGGAAGGAATCTTGTACCAGCAAGGCACCTGCACACCAGCATCTCTGCCTGATCTCCTGATGGGTTTGGGACCTGGTCATGCAGGCTGGCACATTCCTGATTCACCTCTTTTTCCAGCTCAGGAGAACAGAAACCCTGCCAAACTGCGGGAGGGGAGTGGTACATCTGAGTCATGGAAATGACAGTTTGAACCACTGAAGTCAAAGGGCTGATTCTATGATTCTATTTATTCTCTTTCCATGATGCCCAAAGAGAGTAAGTCAGGCATCTCCCTATAGCAGGGAACCCAACTGGTGAAGGAAGGATCTAGTCCAGCATCCAGGTACATGCTCACTCCAACCTGGCATTCAAGCCAGAGTCAAAACACAAGGAAAATACTGGGTTGGATTTCCACACCCTCCCCCGCCCGCTTTTTTGTTGTTTTTTTTCTTTGCAACAGAAGGTGCAGGGCAGGCAGGGCAGGAATGCAAAAGTAGCATGAAAGGCTCTCAGGGATAACTTCAAGACTGTCAGGTTTGCTGTGAGTTGCTCCTGCTTGGAAAATAAGTTGATAAAGTTTCAGTAGCTTAAAAAAAGCCAGAAAAGCTGTGTCTCTGTCAGAGAAGCTGCTGCAGGGAACGAGGCAGGAGCAGGTTCAACAGGATAAATTGAGAGCAAATGTACCAGAGCTGTGCTCATTGCTGGTCTCTGCCAGAACGAACAGGTAACACCCAAAGTGTGGTTAAGCCATCGGCTGCCCGAGCAATCTCTTGAAAAGGAGCAATCTCTTGAAAAGGAGCAATCTCTTGAAAAAATCTCTTGAAAAAGAAAAAACCTCTTGCCACTGCTGCATCTGTTCTGAGCCTAAAAACAACCAGGAACAGCCCCTGGATCTGTGACTTCAGCCCTGAAACTTCCAGTGCTCTTCAGCAGAGGGACACTGAGGTGGTGCTCTCCTTGAGATCTGTGATACAGCCTGTGGCATGGATACGGGGAATGAGGGAACAGCTGCTTCCTGCTGACTAAGCTGGGGGGCATCCCATGAAACCAGCAGCTGGTGAGTGCAGCAGGAACAAAAGAAGGTGGCTGAGAACACCGTGCAGAGCCAAGCATGGAGCATCCTGCCACAGGCCATTCAGGATGTCCAAAGTTTACACAGCTTGGCCAAATGCAGTTGGAAAAATTCAGGGATGGAAAAGGGTTCCAGGAGCTCTTCACTTGCATTGCTGGAGGCTGGAAAAATTTGCAGAGATGCTCCCTGTGCTTCTGTCCTATTCCTGGCTTCTCCTCCAGGTGTCCATGAGTGCTGAAGCCGTGTGTGGCCCCAGACTGCCACCAAGCAGAACTGAGGGCAGGTGATGGGAGAGGTGAGCGACCACCCCACATCCAGGCAGCCATCCCTGGCTCCTCTGAGCCAAGGGGAGGGTGGAAGGGAGGAGAGGAGCTCTGGCCTCAGTGACTGCTCAGTGGAAAGAAACACTGTACAGGTTTAGTCACAGCCCAGGAAGAGAAACCTGAAACCAGCCAAGCAGCCACGTGCAAACTAGACCAGACAGGTCCCAGAACATCTGCTCCACACCTGGCACAAGCCTTGAGACACTCCTGCTCCCTGATCCCTTCTCCTTGCCTGCCAACAGCTGGTGAGCAGTCAGAGGTGAGAAGGATGATGTGAAGCAGGGGAAGGTTGCAGGGGAGATCTGGGCTGCCACCATCCCCAGCAGTCCCTGACATGATCTGCCCTTGCCAGGTGCCTGTGGCTGCTGGGATGCTGCCCACAGAGGCCGTGCTCCACTCCAGTGCTGCGTGGGTGATGGGCACACAGGTCCTTCTCTTGGAATTCTGTCCTGACAACTCAAGCTAAAGGAGGACTTGGGTAGCTCATGACATCCCTGAGCATCCGTAAGCTCAGCAGTAGGCCCTTGGGGCAAGATTCAGGAACACCTGGCTGGGAAGCACCAGGAACAGCCCTTTGTCCTTCTCAAACCACAGGTATTCCTGTGCTCTCAGGGCCACATGCCCTTCCCTTCAGAATGACCTTCTCAGAATATGCCAGGTTCTCCAGTGTGCATATTTAGGCACAATTCGGCTTCTGCCAACCCTTCTCTGCTCCAGAGGGGACACATAAACCTGTGGCTCATTTAAGGATCAGACCCTAAGGACAGTCAGGCCTGGAAGGAGAGTTCAGTGGTTTTAAACCCCAGGCTTTTAAACACCTGGCTCCCCTTTGGCTGCCTGTGTTGGCCCCACTGCGTGCAAACAGCCCTGATCCTTCCACACACACCTTGCCCACCTGGCATAAAAGGGCTTTCTTGCTCTTTTCCCCCTTTCCTCTGAGGATTACAGGGTTATCCAGGCCAGAAGGCACCTCAGGAGGTCTCCAGTCCAACCTCAAGCTGGGTCAGCTCTGAAACCAGAACAGGCTGCACAGTTCAGTCCTGCTGTTCTTGAAAATCTCCAAGAACGAGACGGCACAACCTCCCTGGGCAAACCTGCTCCACAGTGCCACGGTTCCCACAGCAGAAACCCTGTCCTTCATGTGCTCTGCACAGCTTTAGCCTTTTGTGACTGGAAATCTCCATACCAAAGACCCTGTGGGCGCACAGGAGTGGCCATGGAAGCCCTTCCTCTTTAAGGTGCTGCAGGAAACTCTTCTCCCCGCTTCCCAGCCCTGAAATCAGTCTGGTTCCTCCTAGCCCAGCTCAGACTCCCATCCCAGCTTCTGCATGGACCAATTGTGCTTCTTCCTCCTCGCCCTTGCAAGAGATTAAATTTTTTTTTGTGGCAAGATTGTTAAAATGTTTCTGCACCGCAAGATTAGAAACTGCCATTTGAATTATTTTGATAAACCCAGCCTCACACATCCTTCTATTCTATACAAAACAAAGGGCAAAAGGAATGAGGTTTATTTTGGTTTTGGAATGATCTCTCCTGGGACTGTTTTGGTTACTGGGTAACTGGATGTTCAGGCTGAAAAACCCTTCTGTGGTCTCATCCACAGCTTCACTGAAAGCCTAAACATTGGAAATCAACCCAGTGATTTCCTGTGACTGTACATCTTGTCTTCTGACCCCAGAAATGGAGCAGGGCATCCTTCAGCTGGGTGTGAGTTTTGAAGCAGAACATGTTTTGTACCATCAATGAATATTATGGCTATATATACTCTGTGAAAATCCAAAAATCTCAGCATTTTGCATGTAAAACAAATCAGTGATGGACAGCAAAAGTCCTTTTGCATGAACTCCCCCTTCTGCCATTCACAGAGGTGAATGGGAAGGAATAAATCACCATTTTTCCATTTAAAATTGTATCTACCATGATAATATATATGAAAATACCAACTACAGAAGGAAAAAACTATATTAGACTACTACTAAAAAAGCTCAAATGATGTTTTCAGACCAAAAGCTGACCTGTGTCCCACCATGTCTCCAGGAGCTACCACTGAGCTGGTTAAACTTGTGTCAGGCTGTTTTCCTGCAGTGGTACTCAGAGCCCATTTCCCATGTGCCAAGTTCTAGCTCAAATGAATTGTTACAAATAGCCAAAAATACCCGGACAGGATATGAGTAGGAAGCACAAAATAGGATGGGAAGAGATAGCAATGAATGTTGTCATGATTAACTTTAAAAGGCTGGAAAAGCCGTAAATATCAAATGGGATTTTTAAGAGATGAATCTCCTCCCTTAAATCTTCTGCCCCACCCTCCCAGCAAAAAACCCAGGATTAGTTTTACAGCAGGAAATGAAAATTACTGATGCTTCCCAAGCTCCTGTTGCTATGGGCAGAGATTGGGAACAGGAGCAGAGTGGAATAGCTCCTCACTGGTATAGGCAGAGGGAGATGGGCTGTGGCCCTCTCCTTTTCTTTGGGGAAAGATGGGATGCTGTGACCTTCCTATATAGGCAGAAAAGGATTTTTAGTTCAGATTGACCAATTACTTTGTGCAGATTTATCAATTCTCATCTAACCCCAGAGACTTTAAGCTGACATTGCTGGAGACAAACTGAAGCTAAACATGGCCCCAAAGTGGCTCTCAGCCTAATAACAGCTTTTCTCTGATAGTGAAAAAGCTCTTGGCACACCAACTTCCCTGCTACATGCCTGAATTTCTGCCAGGGAAGTGAATCAGCATTTCAGGGAGTGACCAAAAATGCCCTTCCTTTAGGAGGAGGTGGTGGAAAGGTCCCTTGGATCTCAGCAGCTCTGTCTTGCTCATGAAGCAGTCAGCATGGGGGAGTGCACTGACAAACGAGACTCCCTCTTTTCCCTCCTGAGGGGATGAGGAACCAGCCACAGCCCCCAGCTTTGAGGGGGGGTGCATTAGCTGGTGCATTTCAGCCCAGTTTGGGCTAGCAGTAGCCAGACAAGGATGGTCAGGTGAATCACACTCCGCCTGGGGCTAAAGGTTGGGAATTACTGTGGAAAATGAATCTGCCTGCCAAATGCATCTGTTAGGCTTTACAGCTGTCCTGTTAGGGGTGAGGAAGCAGGATTGCTGAGGCTGGCTCATAGGGATTGCACAGGATTGATGTGAGGAGGGCACTGTGCACATTACAGCAATCATTTCACGGAACATTAAGACACTTGAGTGCATGGCTCAGACAGCAAGGCCAACCTGTCCCCTACCTGTACACCCACACAGTGAGAAATGATTGATCCCCACCACACAAACCAGGACCATCCAGGGGATATCAGCGTGGTCCCTGTTGGACCAGGCAGCTTTGAAGCCGGTTTTGTTTGAAGAGGAGGTTTTGTTGTGGGTGCTTTGCATAAACAGAGCACTACCTTCCAGCATGGATGTGACAGTCATGAGCTTTGTTCCTGGAAATCCCACTATGACAAACAGTACTCCACTGTGCTTCTCTCCATCAGAACTGTGACATTACTGCAGGAAGCAGTAGGGACACAACAGGAACCCTCACAACTCCATCCCAGCTTTAACCCATCCTCACAGATTCTGGCATGGTTTGGGCTGGAAGGGACCCTACAGCCCATCCAGTTCCACCGCCTGCCATGGGCAGGGACACCTTTCCTTAGACCAGGTTGCTCCAAGCCCCGTCCAGTCTGGCTTTGGACACTTCCAGAGATGGGCAGTCTGCAACCCCCACTGGTGCCAGCCTTTCAGTGAGTCTCCCAGCTGTTCCACACATGCCTTCAAGCTTGGAAAAGTTATCAGAGAAATATTCCAGCTCGACCAGAGGTGCACATGAGGAGCACCTCTGAGAGCTGGTGCCTGCAGCCAGGGACACGAGCACACAGCCAGTTTTAGGATTTTGGTGTTTTGTCTGAACACAGAGGTGATTCAATGCCCTCCTCCAGGCTGGGCTCGGCCGTTATCCCTCCTGCTCTGGAATATGACACACACAAGCAGAGTCACTCCCTATTTTTACTGGCCTGATCTCTTGAGTCCTGATTTTACAGAGAGCAAAGAAAAAGCTTCCCTTTAATCTTCAGTGTGAAATCCTTCCCAGGTCCAAAAATGACAGCTTTGAACCCCTTGCTGCTGGTGATTCAGTGCTAAGTACAGCACCAGGCTGGGGGAAAAGGGATAATTTTGGGGGGTTATGGGGTGAATAAGGATGCAGGGCAGAGAAACCTTCATCATGACAACCACCAGTGCTTTCTTCAGCGAACTTTGGATACCAGGGAATGCTACACCCACAGGTCCTGGCAGCACTGGAGCCATCCAACCTTTCCCTTGCATCCTGCCCAGACAGTCCCACGGCCAGCTCCAGCCTCCCACAGCTCCTTGGCTCCCACCTCACAGGAGCTGGGTGGTGCTAGGGACAGGATTAGCTCACAGAAGGTGTGGGCACAAAACAAAAACAGGACAGAGGGGAAAAAGCTAAAAAATTCCTCACAAAACTCCTGTCTTCCCAGGAAACCGAGGGAACATGTCCTGCTGGTTTTTCTTCCTGGGGAGTACAAGTGACTCACATGACACTTTCTCCCACTCAGGTAGTTTTGAACTGGGGTCTTTTAATTTAAACCATTTAATGAGGTTTTATGTAAGGAATGCTCATTCATCTCCCTCCATCTTTCCAAAAGCATCCATTAATATTTAATATGCTGTTCCTGGGCCTGGCTCTCTAGCTTTCTAAACTGCAGCCCAAGCATGGATAATGCTCACCTTGGAACCCCCGGCAAGATACAGAGCAAGCCCAAACCTGCTCCCTGTTTTCCTTCCACCCAGCTCCTGCAAAATTCCTCCAACAGAGAGGAAAAGTGTAAATCCAGGAGCTGTCACTTGGCACTGGAACTCTGCAAACAAGTCTTTCCAGGGGGTAGTGGAGCCAGCTTCCAGTTTTTCCCAAGATCTTGGAGACTGTGGCTAATTGTGCATTTTCCCTGGGTATTTATAGAGCAGGGCGCTGTCCAGACTTGCTTTTGGTTGTAGTTCTGAGAGGAAGGTTTTACTCCCTGGCAGGAATATAAAAGCTCCTCTTTTTTGGTTCAGTTCTTTCCTTTCCCACTCCAACCTGTGGGCACCAAGGGCCTCCAGTGCCACTGGACTCCAGACTGGGACCTAAATTAAGGTCTGTTTGTGGATCACCATGGACACATTCTCTCTGTAGGTAGTTCATCAATCTCCCATCAGGAATCTGTAAATTTTGGCACTTTATCTCTGTAGTGCCAGTTTGTGTTTCTGAGCTCCCAAGGCTCCATTTCAGCCCCTTGGAGACCAACAGTAAATCCAGATGGGACTCGAAGGGGAATCAGGGTCCACCAAAGCTGGTAGGGGGTGGCTGTAGGTCTGAGATGCCTCAGTCCCAATGAGCTGCTGCCACTTCTGCCGTGGAGGCTGAAGAACACTTGGTTCCTCTCTGCCCAGACCTGTTGGGCTGGGTTATATTTATCCAGGTGCTTGTCTTCTGGAGAATCTCCAAAATGTGAACAATTTGATGTGCAGAGCAGGGAGTGTTTCCTTCAGGCACCTGGCAGGTTGTACCTGGGGACTGCCTCTGCTGGAATGTGGCATGTGCCACACACACACGCTCCCCTCTTCCATAAGCTTATGTCTTCCCAAAGGGATCCATGATCCCGAGTGGCTCCATCACTGACAAGGTAACTTGAAAGGGTGGAAGAAGGAAAAAAACAGAGGACTTGACACTTTTCCAAACTTGGGGTGCTGTAAAGGCATCTCAAACAATACAGATAAAAATGGGGACTCCCACAGCCACCAGGCTCTCCAGGCAGTGCTACCTGGATATGTTCCCCTTTCCAAAGCAGGAATTACCAGCATTAAGACAGAATGGTGAAGTTCTGACTTGGTCCTGCTGAACAACCAAGGCTTGATTTTGCAAAAACAGTGTTTGGAAATTTTGGATGGGACAAGATCCTGGCTTGCTTCTCCAAGGAGAAAAAACAACCTGTTCCTCTGTTTGGCTGTCAGCCTCTCTGCTCTGGATTTGCATTTCCTGATGCTTTCTGACTAACCCAAAGATTATTTTTATTTATGAGTGCATGTTCCTGGCAGGGACCCTGAGATTCTTCTGGTGAGCCCTGAAGCCATCCTTACGGGCAGGTTCAGAAAAGCAACTAAAAGCAGGAGAAGGGTGGTTCCAGGAGGCTGGACCAGCAGACCAGAGGCCCATATGAAATTCTCAAGTCAACCACAGGCTCCTGGGGCCACTCTCACAACCACTTCGAGAGATCTAAACCAGTTTGTGTGAATTTAGGACTCTTGGTGTCTCATGAGGAGCCCTGAGCACACATATCCCAGTGCCTCACTAATGCCCCAAATCTGTTTTGTTAGTGGATTGATGTGGGATTGTGGCGTTCCCTACCTGCCAGCTCCTTCCATACTATCAGAGAGGGTAGGATGGTTGTGGGAACTGGTGGGATACTCCCAGGGGCTGGGGGAGCTGTCTGGAGCAGGACCAGTGCAGGACACACACACCACGGTGCCTGTGCTCCCTCTGCTCTCCTGTGAGTCCAAGCAGCCCAAGCTTTACAGCACAGCCCATCAAACACCTTTCTCCAGTGTGACATTCCTGTAGGAAAACACCCCAGCAACTCTAACAGACAGTGCTTTGTGGGCCTGGGAAGTCTAAGAGATAACATCGTGTGGTGGCCAGCTCATGTTTCTCCCTGAGCTTTATGTTACTCCCAAGGCTGCTGCCAATCCAGCATTTCTGCCTGCCCATCCCCCTGGCACGGGATACACACACAGAAAGCAGGGTTGCACTGCACCTCTCATCCTAGACAGGATCCCAGGGAGCATTTCCTTCTCAGGGATCTCACCAATGCCCAAGCCCCATCACCTCTTGGTGCAGAGACTCCCTTCAGCATGGCTGGTGGGGAATTCGGAAATCCTGTTGCCCCAGGCAGATTTTGGTGGGATGACTGATGGAAACACAGACAAGGCTTGTTAGAAGTGGGTTAGAACATGCTTGGAAAAACTTGCTGTTACTCCTAGGACACTTAGCTTAAGGTTTTGGGGGGTTTTGCCATGCTTTTCTGTTGTTCCAGCAAAAACTGTTCTGTTTTGACCAGCATAAGTCCCTGCTGCTACAAACAAACCCAGTCTCAGTCTTAAAGGTCTTAGACCCATGAAGAGAAAAACCCACAAACATCAGATGCTGCTGTTATTAATGGTGATGATAATAATAATAGCCCTAAAAACCCCACTAGTATTTCACATTTGCATATTTTCCAATCTTTACCCAAATCCAGAATTTTTCATGTCCTTTCCACACCCTATAAGAAGTCTGACCACAGCAGATAAGGGAGAACTATACCTAATAAAAATAAAGTAAAACAATAGCAGAGATCAGCCCAGAGAGGAGAAAGAGATATTACTCTTTCCCTTCACAAAGTGCTTCTCCACCCTTGGAGAAGAGGGATCAATGTCACAGCTCCCTCTTCAAAGAGACTCAGAGAAAGCCAAAACAATGCATGGCCAGCTTCCATTTGCTATAAAAGTACAGAAATATGGCGCAGACAATGCCAGGCTCCCGTCACGGCTCCGTGTGTCTTTGGGAGGATATTTGACCTCCAAGGATAAGACCGGCCGGAAAGTCAGGGAGTGGGATTTCCTGTGCTTTAAAGTACATGTTTTCACGCACCTTGATGGCCTTCAGCACTAATTTGTGATGGCCTCCCTAAGTCCCTGTGGGACCTCCTGGCCTGGGCCAGATCAAGGTGCCAGGCTTTAGCTATGCAGTTTAGCTTCCCTGTAGTTGCTCCATCAGCAGCAGACTGAATTTGAGCCTGGCTTAGCTCCTGGAGTCCGTATGTCATTCCACACCGTGCCCATGTGCAAGGCTCTGCTGCCTTGCTTGGTGACCCATGCAGAGACACTGCCCTGCACCAGCAAAAGGGCGGGTGATGGTCTTGAAATTGGCTTTGATTAGGCTGAGTCAAAGGTGACACCTGCACAGCCACACATTGCGTGGTGACACTTGCGTCTCGCCTCCCTTCCTACGCTCCTCCCGCTGGGCAAGGAGGAGGCAGCAGCCACACCTGCCGGGAGATAAGGGGAAGATCAGAACCCTCTAATCAGGGCAGGGAGAAGACAACATCTGGCTGATGCTGCAGACTGTGGGAGCTCTTAAGGATGCTCCCAAGGGGAGAGAGAACCTAGGGAAGGCCAGCCCACAGTTTCATCTCTCATGTCTTTGGTTCTGTCTGCATTTCAGGTGAAGTGCTCTTAGCCCTCCTTCACCTTTCACAAGCCCGGTTGCCTCTTGATTTAGCAGACTCATTAGAAAGTCTCCAACCCCTCAGGAATGTGCCCTTCCCCCTTGCAGCCTTCCAGTTCAGATTCAATTAATATCCGGCAATTAACACTGAATTAAAAGCTTTGGCATGAGGCTCCATCCTGGTTTCACTTGGCCAGCACCACACCGCGCCCTCGCTGTGACCAGCACAAGGCCGAGCACAGCCACGGCCTGAATGTAGCAGAGAGGGCTGAGCAAAGGGCAAATAGGAAAATAGCAGGAATAAACAAAGAAAAGGGAGCCCAGCACGATAAGGACCTGCTGACTTGGCAGGTGTGTGCAGTGCTTCCAGTTTTCATGGGCTCTTGGGACACAGGCACACATCTAGGTTAGCTTATCATTTGGGGAGCCCAGCTGATCCCATCAGTGCTTTATTAACCACCATGAGATGAAGAATTCAGGGCTGGTCCTGCTTCACCCACGAAGACTCCTCTGCCACTGCTGTGGAGTCTGCACCTCTGGCAGCCAGAGTTGGGTTGCACCAGTTGGGCTCCTCATGGAGCAGATCCCAGAGGTTTATTTTTTGGACACAACTTAGAAAGGAGAAATAAAAACCAGGGTGACCTTAGCTGGATCCCCGGTTCCTCCTGGTGCTTCACAGCTGGGGCTGGGACCAGGTCTGAGCTCCATCGGCCAAACTTGGTGACACATTCCTGCTGGAGTAACCTGGATTTCAGTACATTAGGACATGGCCCTGGGGCAGCAAGAGAAAGGGAGCCAGAAATATGACACTAATATGCAGAAACACTCCCAGCTATCATCAGTTGTGGCACTCAGGTGATTGGATGGTGCAGAGTAAACAGAGCAGAGCGGGGGTTTTTAAGAGCCCAAGTTCTCTTTTCCAGGTATCTCATGCTAATGCACAAAGAGATCCAGGAGATAAGAACAGTTTGAGGACTGTAAAAGGAAACCAGCAGACAGCTATTAACAGAGGAAAAATTCACAGGTACCCAAGCTTGGGCACAGGGATGGGTTTTATTACACTCAGAGGGGTTGGCAGACCAGCAAGTTTCTATTCTAATGTGGATATGAATTTATATCTCTTATAGGTGTGCATAGGGATTTCAGTATCAACTGCAAGAGAGAAAAAAAGAGGGAATTTAACATACTAGCTACTAAAATGCACTTGAGAGTCCTTTCTAGCAGTGTCTCCGTGCTCTGTGTTACTGTGACAGAAAACAGACTGAAAGTTGTAAGGCTGAGCCCAAAACATGCTGGGATTCTCCATGCAGTCTGTGTACAGCCAGGTACTTCACTGGCATCCCCATAAATGCATCCCTCTGACATCCCACTGACAGTTCTGATAAGATCAGTGAGAAAACTGTCTCTGCCCTCACCTCAGGGTGAAACACACAGAGCAAAATACCAGAAGTGTTCCAACACAAGGAATAAATACGGATACATAAGGAATCTAGGGCAGCTCTGCTGATGATACAACAAGCCCTGCAGCAGATAGTCAGCCTCCAGAGGGGAAATCCCAGGTGTCAGGGATGACTGTAAAATATTCCCTGGGGATTACACACACTTTAGCCCAGATTCAATGAAGACAAACCCTTGAAGGAAGCTCCACCACCTGCCCATGGCTGTCATGGCAGCCCTTGGCACATGCCAAGCTCACTCAGCAGTTCCCTTGCAGGAAATCCCACTGAGGACACTGAGGAATTTCTTCCTTTAGGCCAGCAACAGTATTTCAAAGCCAAACCACTGAATTCTGACAGCCTTACCCTGAGGTAAGAAGGGTCTGACCCAGGCACAGAAGTGCCCCTGAACTTTAAAAAAATTTAAAAAGAGACTTAAAAAATTGTAGGACTTTGCCTTGGCTTCCCTTCAGCTCACACATGGAGTGGAGGTGAAGAGCTTGAATACCAAAACAAATAATTCCCTGAGATCGTATTATATCTTGTTTTCAGGTTTTGTTTCTCTTTCCTTGCAGTTCTGCTGCCAGAACAGTGCCTGGATCTCTCTCACATCTTCTCCCACATTCTAATTCTCATTGGAAAGAAGAGGAAAATAATCTGTGCTGATCCTGTCTGCCTTTCATTAACCACTCACCGCAGTATATTTTCCTTCATCCTTGAGCTGTCAGTGGAGCAGCATTCAGTTATCCCATTTTTCTTTATGTGGGCCATCCCCTCGTAAAGACACTTTAACAGCTGGTGTAGAACTTATAATTACCACATAACAAAAGCTAATGGCACCCTAGGCATGAAAAATTTTTTGGGACACACAGCCATGAGCACATGGACACAGGGATCCGGGACAGACCATGGAAGGAAAGGCCACCTCAGTCCCTGTTTAACCTTAAGCAGGACAGTGCTGCTGGAAAAAGACGTGCTGGAATGGAAGAGCAAGAGGGAGAGGTGGAAGTAGGCTTTGAAAAAGTATCCTGGGATGTGTCACCTTTAGCCTAGGTCAGAGCAGTGAGAAGTGACTGAGAGCAGGGAGGAAACACCCTTGTAACTCATCTGACTGCTCCATCTGCTTGGAGACCCCAGCTTGGAGGCAGGGAGGGCAGGGTGCACATGGATAAATCACCTGAGAGCCTGTTCTATAACCTCTGACCCTGTCTCTTGTGCTTCTGCTGCAGTTGCCTGGCCTGTGAAGCAACATGAGTCACAAGGGATCCCTCAGCAGCAACCCTGGCTCATCAAAGTAAGGATCTTCCTGTACCACTCCTTCCTACTGTTCAGGGGATACTCCAAGCAGTCCCACTCATCCCCAAAGTTCCTGGTGTTTGTTTCACCTCTCCTGGGCACCTCACAAGCTGGCACTGCCTCACACATCACCTGCCCTATGCACTGGGATTTGATAATGGCACAGTAGGTGGAGAGAGCAGAGCGACACCAGGAACCTCTCCACCTGCAGCCTCAGGCTACAGCAGCCCATGGCAACTTCCCAGTGGAGCCAGAGCCACCAGCTCTCTCCCTCCTTCCTGCACAGGATATGAGCATCTGGACCACTGCCTGCCCTCAGGGAGACACGGTGACAAAGCACAGAGCAGCCCCTGGGCACCCATGGGCTCACTGCTCCGTGCAGGACAGCCCGACCACAGCACCTCAGATCCTGCTTGGATCCTCCTCTGCCAGAAAAAACACTGTTATCTCCTGGGAGCTCATTCCTACCCATGACCCAGGCATGGGGGGTGGCCCTGCGTGTGGTGCTTAGAGACCTGACGCCCCAAAACTCAACAGGTTACACACAATTCCACCCTCCCACATTCTTACATGGGATACATTTTATATCCGAGCACCTGCCTTCAAAGGGGTACATCTCCAATATGTTCATTGAGAAGGGATCATCACCTTGGCTCTTGCACTGCCTCTTGTTCAGGCGGATTCAGGGATAACATAGAGGGGATTTCCCAGGGATAACATTGGGAGCTGCTGTCCTTAACCCAGCCCCTCCAGAGTGCTGTCCTTCCAGGGGACATTGTGAAGGTAACTCTAGTGGGGACAGGCCTGGCTGGGCTGCTCCGTGTCCTGTTTCCACCGCTGGGTTCAGTGACATGTGCCTGTGGTGTGGATAACGGGTAGGGTTGCACAGGGAGCTGTCAGCACAGCCCAAAGGAAATGCTTTGCAAGGAAGGGAAGGGCTGGTCCTTCTGGGCAACTGCAGGGCTGCTGCGTGAAAACTGATCTTAAAAATATTTGGGAGCTGATGGCTGATTTGCACCTTCTTTCTTTTCCAGTGGCAGCATGGGCAAAGCCGAGGGAGCCTCCAAGCTGAGTGCAAAGGACCTGTATGGTGAGTCGCGCCCGCAAACATATCCAAAGTTTCCCATGGCAAAGGCACCTCTGAAGAGCTGGATGTGGATGTTGGGGAGCTTTAGGCTGGAACTCAAAGACACATGAATCCAGAGTTCCATTTGCAATAGGCTGGCCTGACCTTGCAGCAAAAACACACCTCATGTCTGTGCTGACACCTCCCAGGACACCTCCCACGCTGGGGACAGTTGGGATTTTGTGGGAACAGAATGTTGCTTCTCCTACCCAGATCCTCCCCAGGTCTGTTAACAAGATCACCTGATAAAGGGCCTCACAAAAGCAAAACTGTCCTCAGCAAGTTAATTATTATCCTCTTCTAACTACTCAGTGAACCATGAAAATTCCATGCCCTTTGGCTCTTTGGAAGAGCAGGGAATGGGCAGGATGGGTGTTTATGCACAGTCCGAGAGGCAGCTTGTTTGGGTTGAGCACATTTAAGTATCAATAACAGTTATTCCTGATCTCAGCAGATCCAAGTGCCCCAGGTGAAAATTTGGCCTCTGGGTTGGGCAGAACAAGCATAAATCCTGTGAGAAATAATTATTTCCTGGGTAAGAAGTTGGAGGTTGTCTGGGGTAACACAAGCAGCTTTTGGGGAGTCCGAGCCTTCCAGCTCTCCCACCTGAGAGCTGTGGATATACCTGGTTGATGTTTAATTGGGAAGGAACAGGCTGTGTGCGCTTTTCCTCGGAGATCTTCTATTTGATCAGAAATTGTCCTCAGCAGCTATGAACTGCCAAGGTGGTTTATTTGTCCCTGGGAAGTGACTCTGTTTGCCCAAGGGTTTTGGTTGGAGATTTATCCATGTGGAGTGGCCTGGAGCAGTGTCCAGAGAGACCAACCCCACTTGGGGAGAAGTGGGATGGCAGGGGCTGTATTTAGTGCTAAACAAAGCCATTGTTAACGTCACTTATCTTCCAAGAATTGAAACATGAGGATAATAGCAGAGCAGAAATTTGGGCTGCTTGTGGCCTGAAGGCTGCAGGGTGGGCAGGTGCCAAGCAGGGGTTTGAACTGTCAGTCACTTCTGGAGATGGAAGGACACATGATAAAGAAGCAAGAGGATGAAGTGTGGAATTTTGGGGGCACACGGGGCTGCTAGTGCAGACAAACTCCTCCTGCCTCCAAGGCAGTGCATGTTCCTTTGGCTGTGCACTGACACTGGGCAGGAGGGCTGTAGTTGCCAGGTAAAGAGCCCTACAGAGATGTGTAAAAATGAACCTGGGAGCTCACAACGGTATTAAAGCCAAGCAGATTTGCAGGCTGGCACCAAGGGTGCAGGCAGCCCAGGGCTTCAGCCATCAGATTTCCAGAGGGGGATCTAATGGTGCCATGGCACAGGGAGCACCCCTCAATCCCGTGCCACAAAAGCCTGTGCAGGGAAAGGCTGCCAGACTGCCTTGGAAACAAACACAGCTCTCAAATAAGCACTTTTCAACACAGAATTTCATCTTCTACATTTTTTTTGTACGAACACACCTCAAAAACAAATTCACCAGGGTTGGGACCTCTCTGACCAAATTCCAACAAACCTAAAATGAGGACTCTATGTCCCTGGGCTAAATCCTCAGGAGGAGTAAAGCAGCTGCCTGCTATTTCTCTGCCCCTACTGCAGAATGTGTACTGCATACACAGAGTGAGCTCTGCAGGCATTGCCTGCACAAATCAGTGCCTCTTGGCCAGCCCAGCCCCTGGCATGAGCACATCCAGAGGGATTTTGCTTGGCAGCACTTGAAACCCACCCGCTAATTCAGCAAACGACACTTAGCACGTGTGGACTAATATTTAAATGTCTTGGTCCCTTTCCCACTCGGATCCTCCCTCCCCCAGCATTAATTTCTGCTGTGAGCTGGCACATTTGGGAGTAGAGGGCAAGCAAGAACTAAAATTCCAGGGGGAATTATGTTTCATAATGAAACAAATCACACCAAGCTGAGCTGGCCTTATTATGTGATTACAACACTGCTGAGGGACATTTGGAGCTGACAAGACTTTTCATATTTCCATTTTCCTTCAGTGCAATCAGGCTGGACCCTCAGCCTGTGTACACTGCCAGACCTCCAGAAGTGAGTGCAGTGACTCCCAAATTCTCAGCACACAGGCATCCACACATTTAAAGCTCGCTGGGTTGTGACGGCTCCAATGCACACAGGTGTCTAAATATTATTTCTAGGTGAACAAGGCTTTGGGTTTAGCTTTCTAAATATGCTTTTTCTACAGTTATACTGGCCTAGCATGACAGGGGTGTTAGCTGCAGGTACACAAGTGCTACCTGAGGGCCAAGGTGTCCCCAGTATCAACAGGGACTTACTGGGAATATTAAACCCACCTCAGGGGAGACCCAGAAGAGGGATATTTAAAATTGTTGTGGTGAGGCTGGAACACAGCAGCAGCTTCAGGCTGTGCACAGGAAGGCACCTGGATGGTGAAGGTGGAGGTTCACTCTGGGAAGGTTCTCACAGGACACAGCCTCATCACACGGCTGCTGATGGGTGGGAAAGGCTCTGGTGTCACACTTGGCCTGCTGAAATTGCATTGATCACCAAATATGTTGCATACCACTGTGTATTCTTCACTGTGGTGAGCACAGAGGGATGCAGAGAGATGACCAAAGGGAATTCTACAACAAAACTGGCTTAAAGCTCCAAGATACCCTCCCCTGGCTCTGCCCCAACAGAGTTTGATACACTTTCCAGCTGCTCTGCCATCCTCAGTGGAGTTTCCTGGCTCTCATGGGAGCAGGAGACTCATCCTTTCCTTCTCCCTTAATAAAACAGCACCACATTCCTTCAGCTCCACATTCTGGAGGGGTCTGTGGCTGCAGGGAGCAGTCCTGCCTCAGCTGGCAGCAGGGAATGGCTGGCCCCTCTCAGGTTGCCACCTCTCTCCCCACACAGCCACCAGCTGAATAAATGTTAATGCACACCATAAATAAATTAGGCTGCTTCTCTGCTTACGGGCGTCTGTTCCGAGCCCAGATGAAAGCCTGTGGGGGGAAACCAGGCTCCGGCAGAACCCATGGGAAGGACTAGCAGGAAGCATTTCTGCACAGCACTTCCCACAGCAGGAAAGCTGCTGCCATCCCTTTCTGGGGTGACTTCAGGTGGGCTTCTGCAGGTGTTCCCCTCAGCTGCTTCCAGAGCTGTCAAACAGCGCTGGCTGGCTCTTCTGGTGGATTAGACAGTATAGCAGGAGGAGCTGAGGGCAGTTTGATGATTGCAGTGATTTTGCACAGGGCTGTGGGGAGGAGCAGCTGATTCCTGTTTGGCTGCTGTCTGTCCCTGCCATGCTCAGCCTTCTTCCAGCCCCCACGCCAAGCCTGTGAGACCCAGCCAGCTGGTTCCAGCCTGCCCACTCATCCTCCATGCACCCATTTCTGGGAAACAACCAGACTTGATAGGGCACAGGGCTGGAAAAGGGGTTTTGGAGCAATGAGTTAGGCAGGAGAAGTACAGTGCTGATGCTGATCACTTGACACTTCACTGTAACCCAAGCCAGGCTGCGGTGCTGTAACAGGACACGAGGCACTATCACAAAGAGAAGAGCCACTTCCTGCCCAGTGTGGCCCTGGACAGGGATCATCTCCCTGGGGACCCACGGGCAGAGAGGTTCCACTGGTGCCAACATCACCCCAGAGCCACAGGCAGCTGGTTGGTGCTGGCCAAGCAGAACACACCAATGGAGAAGGAGTAAATGACATTTTATGGTCATGAACCAACTCCTGGGGGTCTCCACAGACTTGCCTTGTATCACAGCAGGGCCACATGGAGAGGTCTCTGAGATGGGACCCTCCAGCCCTGAGCACAGTGCCCAGACTGTAATTCCCTGCTCTCCCACACCCTGCCCAGACCATGAGCTTGTTAACAATTCCAGCTGGAGGCCACATGGCTGTCACATCGTTATTGACAGGAGCTTGGAGGAACCGTTCCTTCCCCATGACCTTTAGGAGGGGATTTGTGCAGGATTTAACACAAACTGGTATTGTCTGCAAGAGACAACAGGCAGGAGCAATGGCTAAACCCTACTCAGCCACACTGCTGGGTCAAGAGGACCATGTCCATGCCTAAATCCACACAGATTTAGGCAACATCTGAACAGTGCCACTCACTGTCATGTCTTTAAAGGTTTCATCATAGTGGAGACAAAGTCTGAGGTTCAGAAGAGACCCAGCCTTCTGCCCAGGCCATTAATTCCTCATGTCCTCTTAACATGAGGAATTCCTCATTCCTCCCTTGACCTTCCCCACTGCTTCCTCGGTGTCATTCCAGCTCCCTTCTTCACATCCTCTTTCCTACCCAAGTTTCCAGCTTCAGATTACCCTGCTCCCCTTTGACACTGCGTGTGTGGGTGACCCTTTTATTCAATGCCTTGGACAATTCATACACTAACTGGAAACAGGGCTGGAAGAAAAACTGGAAGCCAACAATCCTGTTGGTTCCTGCAGATCAAGCCCCAGTGGTGGGTGGGACAGGGAACACTGGCTCAGTTCAGCCCTGACTGGAGCTACTGGGAGGAGCAGACACTGCTTCAGGTGCTGCTGGCCATGAGTTTGGGATGGCAGTTAGTGACAGGGATGCTGTGGAGAGGGATCTCCCCCCTCTGATGCTGCTCAGCATCTCCAGTGACCCTTTTCTTTGCCACCTTGAAAGTACTGAGTGCAAGTTCTCTTCTTGGATGGAGTAACTGCTTAGAGCTCACACAGAGGAACCATTTCCTAAATGGAAATGGGGCTTTGGATATGCTCAAGTAGCAAGTAGCTTGGGAACTAAAGCTGTGGTAGTTCATAAAAATAACAACAACAAAAAAAAGGGGGAACTTTTCATTATGAATTTTTTCAAGACTCAAAGTGAATTAATTAAATCAGGATTCCTCCAATTCTACTATGTTCTGACATTCAAAAAATATGATAGAAATTTGAGAAAACACCTCTGGGTTTTTTGGTGAAAAATAACTTGGTAGGTTTCTTCCAGGTGTGGTTGTAAAAGCAAAAGGGAATACCTCTACTGGTGAACTGTGGCTCCTCAATGCCCTGATTATCCCGCTCCAAGCTTCCCGATGGACACCGTGCCGCCAGACACACTGAACACAAACACACACTGTTCCTCCATGTACTCAGTCCTTGCACAACCCAGGAGCTGAGCCAGGTTTTTATTTGCTTTCCTAGAGTGGGTTGTGTCTTCAGTTAATAAACCAGGAATGTGAGCACTTGGGGCTGAGCTGTGGCAAATATGAAGGTGCCGAGCAGGAATTCAGCTGTGTGAAACCCGGGAGCCGCTGCTCCCTGCTGCCACAGCCCATTCACACCTCAATGAGAGCTGTTCATTCACTCCAAGAGCTTCCAGATCCATCTACACACACCAGCCATGAGAGAGAGCTGATCAGGCAGACATTCCCAGTGCCCCAGGCACTGGTACAGACCAGCTCCAGCAGTTCAGTAAGTACCATGGATCTAACAGCAAACCCACCGAGCTTGATGCTCCCTAAACTGCAAAGATATCCCAAAATGGCCATAGAGAACAGGGAAGGAGCAAGGCAGGACCTGCAGATTCTCCCCAGTCAGCAGCTCAGGCACAGCAGGTCAGTGCAAGGCCCAAAACCAGATCCTTGACTAACCCTGGGTAACGTGCAGCATCCCATCCTCCTGCCTGGCAAGGAAGCAGGAACCTGGCAGATGCTGTGTTCAACTGCCACATCTGGACCTGCGCTGGGATCCTGGAATGGAGGTTATTCCATACTGCTGCTCTGTCAGCCGGCCTGGCAGGCTTCCATGGTGCCATGAGCACATGGAGCATTTGCTGCCCTGTTTCTCCTCAGCAGGCTGGTCCTGACCTGCTGTTTGGCACAGGGCAGCTCACGCTATGCTGGCAGGTTCCTATAAACAGCGTGCACACTGCTAGATAATGTATAGATAATGTAAAGATTATACAGGGAACTGGCAAGCTCCAGAAGTAACTGCCAGGACTTCCCTTAGGCTGCTTTAATGGATTTGGAGGCAAGGGAGGTCAGCAGTGTGACTCAGGGAATGGAGGAGAGGTCCTTGGTATGGCACTGGCAAGGAAAACAAATCCAATACCTCTCATTCCTCAGACTGCTCCGTACTTGTCCATACATCCCCCTGTCTACTGCTGTGCCTTCTGCCCAGCAACAGCTGTAAACAAATGTGGGGAGGGACAGGGAGGATCAGGTAGGATCCTGTGTGGTAAAACTAATTAATCAGAGAAGGATGTGCCTGGAGGGGAGGCAGGGGGCACTGGCAGTTTGTACTGGGGGTGCTGTGCCCCTCTGGCTTGACAGAGGCTGTGCATGGAGAAAGACAAGCCTGCTCCTGCCCTCCTTGGCACTGCTCAGCATTCCCAGAGATCTTAACCAATTATCTCAACTGTAAGCTGGTCCCACGGGCAATTTATCCCGCTAGTTGATCTCCTGTGCTCAGTGAACGGCGCGTTCGAAGCCACGTCCCTGCTCTCTGCTAAATAAGGTTTTGCATGGAAATAGGGAGGGAACTTGGCACTATGGATGTGCTTTGGCTTCCTGGACTAAGCTGATAACCCCAGCCCTCCAGGATGTGTATCGATCCTACTTTTTTTTTCCCTCATTTATTATTCTCTTTCATCCTTTCCAGTCCTTAACATAAAGCCAAACAGGACTCTTTCCCTGCCAGCCAAGATTTTAGTATCATTACTGGGATTTCAGCCCAGCACTGTTTTGAGCCCTTAGGTATCATCTTTTACCTCTGCAGTGGTCTCAGCTCCTCCAATTTCCTCACAGGAAACACCATTCCTATAGTGCTGTTTATCTGTAAGATACCGGTGGTAGATAACATTCCTTGCCATTTTCCCCACTCCTCTGGGTGTGAGGCATGATTAAAGCTACCTGGTTAGGAGATAACTGAATTCCATTAAAGAACCATTTATAGGGCTTTTTCCTCTCAAAGGATTGTCTTAGGGATCATTGGGCCAGACCCTGAGAGGCAAGAGATGAGACAATTTACCAAAGGGTATGCATGTCCCACGTGTTATCCATGCTCAAGGCTTTCAAAGCTTTCCCATCTCATACATTCTGCAAGTGTCTGGGATCAGCACAACTGCTCCTCAGGCCACAAGGGATCCCACCAGCACCTGCCAGGATACCCACACTAGGAGCTGGATTGTTTCCTTGCCAGACATGAAAAGAACAGGACAAAGCTGTATTGTTTTCCCATCTCTTTGGCTCTCTAGGCAGACAAAAGGGAAAAAGGACAGTGGTGGCCACTGTGGGCTCATGCCAGCTTTATCACCTCTGGATGTTTGCTGTACTGGTGCCACAGCCCTGGAGCTCTCCCTGCCCTTTGCCTGTGTTATATCCAGAGTCCTCCACTGCCACAGACTTTGAAGGTCATAGCAGGAGATAAACAAAGGTGCAGATGGGTATCTGAGCTAATTTGGGGAAATCATCACTATATTCCTGCAATGCTCATCCATCACATGGGGATTATGCAAATTCTCCATCCTGGGGCCAGGTTAGGGGTCAGATAACACCTGAAGGTGCCGAGGTCCTGTTGCAGGACGCTGTGGAAATGCCAAGTGTCCTGGTGTGAGGTGTCAGATGAAGCAGGAGGAAATGAGCTGCTGCTGCTGCTGCTGCTGACAGGCCAGCATGCACTCATACAAAATGCAGCAGGTCAGGGGCAAGGCTGTGCAGAAGGGCAGGGTGGAGCCGCACAGGACAGCTGACCTGCCTTCTGAGGTATGGCTGGCCAAGGGCATTCACCCGGAAAAGGGAAAGGATCCCCCTTGATCGAGGAGTCAAACAGCCATGGATTTTGCTACAGGCATCATTCACAGAATGCCAGAATGGATTGGGTTGGAAAGGACCTTAAAGCCCATCTCATTCCATCCCCTGCCATGGACAGGGACACCTTCCACTGTCCCAGGTCACTCCAAGTCCAGTCCAAACTGGCCTTGGACACTTCCAGGGATGAGGCAGCCACAGCTTCTCTGGGCAACTTGTGTCAGGGCCTCAGCATCCTCACAGGGAAGAACTTCTTCCTAAAAGCATTTTGGGATCAGCCCAGCCCACATAGAGTCAGATTTTAACAAAGACAAATAATGATGCATCTTGGAAAGCCCAGCAGTGTTTCACCACATTGTTTTGAGTAAATAAACAAACAAACAAAAAAACCCTAGTTTTCTTTAAAGCACCCATGCTCCTTAGATAGAGCCCAAACACAACTCTTTGATGATCTGCAAGGTGGATCTTTAATTCTTCCTGTGTTTAAATCAAAACTAAGTGCTAGGAAAGAAGGAGATTTGGCACCCTAATGTCCCCAGGAAGTCTGGCTGGTTCTAGACCTCATGGTCTTATTTGTGGATGCCAGCAGGAAAGACAAAAATAAAAGTTTTCATGGGTGTGGGGGTCAGGTAGAAGCCAAGGAGACAGAAGGGATTTCAGGAGAACATGCAGAAACACCCCATTTCTTGCCCTGGACAGCTTCTGCGACATCATTTGAATGACATCAGGAGACAAAATAGAGGCACTTTGTTCTAGTTCTGTGACTCATGGAGGTAATGCAGAAATTCCTCCAGGGGAAAATCAACAGAGGGAGGGGAAACATCTGCATTTCTCCCTGTCCCAGGGCTTGCTGCTGTCTGAACAGGGCTGCAAAGGGCTAAAAGGCCTTTGCTCTCTTGCACTCACTGAGTGCAGGTGATGGGAGTTGGGCTATGCAGAGTTCTGAGGTTTTGGCCAGCCCACAAAACTTGCAAGGGCTTCTCTGAACATTTTCTCAGCAGTGCATACTGAGATCTCCCCTGACTGCTACATGTGCAGCTTCTTTGAACTTGGAGGAAGGGGAAAAGACATTGGAAGGGATCCCAGAGAGTCTGAGGGCAACCAGCTGCTGCACTGACCACTGCTACAGCTCCACAGGCTGTTTTCCTACCAGGAACACAGACCTGTGCTAACCTCCCACTGGAAACTTAATTCCCCCAGTATTCCTTCCCTCCCTCAGCGACTGCCAGTTCCCAACACAGCTCCGCACCCTTCCTCTCAGGGCTGGAGACATTTGCCTGTCCAAATGTAAACTCCCTTTCTTTCCAGACCACCCACTTCAGCCTTTTCCACTCCCTTTGGAAAAGGAGGGGATGGGATGTCTTAAAACTCCAATCTGTCTCCATCCCACATGAATGTGGTGTTCTCATTTCCATCAGTGTCATCTATTTACATGAGAAATGCTCGGAGAGGAAATTGAGGTTACTGAGAGGAAAAAAGTGCCTCACATCAGCCCCGAATCCCTGTGGGATGTGCTGCCTGTGCCCTACCCCAGACCTTGCCCCACATTCCAAGTAGGACAGACTGCAATTAAAGCCCACAGCAACCTGAAAGTGCCATTGAGTCTTTCCTGCCAGCCTGAGGTGGGAAGGGGCTGCACTGCAATGTTAATTCGTTTATTCAAGGTCACTCTGGAATGGCTGAGCAGGGAGCTGGGCTGGGTGTCTGAGGTCTTTCCTCTGAACCATCCTCACTCCACCTCCAAGCTGGTGCTGGTGGGGTATGAGACACAGGCTCAGAACCCTGCGGTCTCCATTAATGCCTCTGCCAATATTCCCATCAATAAATCAATAAATAATTTCTACTGGGGAAGAGCCACCACTCCAGGGCTGTCAGCAATCAGGCACAGAGGCAAAACACCGTCTTGTTTTCAACCACAGGAGCAGAGCTAGAAGGTGTGAAGTACTCTTGTGTCCTGCCAAGCTGATAGCACAGCCCTAAGAGTGTCAGGATAAGTGTTAAAAAGCTTTAGAAATCAACCTGAATTAGCTTCTACCCACCCTTGCCAGGCTCCAAAGAAGAGCAGTGGTATCTTTTCATGATCCTTATGCTGGGATATCTCCGGGTGCTCAGTATGCTCCCCGAGCCATGGGCAGGATTGTGCTCAGGCCAGTGCACCAAGAGGAGCTCGATTTAAAAGCTCTTGGCTGACCAAGGAGAAAGGTGAAATCCCCAAGGCCAAGCTCAAGGAAAAGCAATGCTTGTTCTGGAGAGACACCTGCTGGCAACACCCGCGGAGCCCGAGCTGGGAGCTCAGGGACTGTGAGAAAGACTCATTATTCTCAGATCCAAAGAAAAACAACCAATACTTCTTTTCTTGTTTCTTACAGAACAAAGAAAAAAATACTCCAACTCCAACATCATTATGCACGAGACTTCCCAGTACCACGTCCAGGTGAGCACACACACGATGGAGTGCTAAGGGGCTGAGAGGCCAAGGTCAGTGATAGGTGCCCGTAGTGCAATGTTTCCTGTGTCCTGGACCTTTAGGAGGCCAAGGGGGAGTTGGGAACCTCCTCACCATTAAAATCAGTATCCCTGAGTAAAGGAGAGTGGGAGAAAAAAAAAAGATTTAAATAAAAAAGGGGAATTCTGTACAAGGAAAGAGGAAATGGAGAAGCTCTTTTCTTCTCCCTCCTCTGTGTCTAAAGGAGAGCAGGAAATTTTGTCCCTCCTGTCACCCTGTGCTTCAAACCCTTCTGATCAGCACAGACAGGTTAAAAGTAGAGTTCCCATGGTGGTTACTAGAACTCAGCTTTCCAAACAACAGAGACCACATGGACTATCAGCTTTCAGCTCTCCTCAGCTACTGTGTCCTCTCATGTAACACAGACCCCTTCACATAAGACAGGCAATAAGCCAAATCTATCTCCCACTGCCACAGACACCCACCCCAAAAAGAGAAGCCATCCTGGCCATCCCAAACTCAGCGATTCCTGTAACGCAACTTGGTGGTGCAGGACTCTGTGGAGGAGGTGGGGACATCCATTACTGAAAACATGAGCAAGGCGAGACAGGAGAACACTTCCTGATGTTGATAATTTAGGAGATGGGGCCCTTTAAAAGCCTACATTTAGACTTGTAAAGTGCCTGTTTTGAAAGAGGTCCTGGTTTCCATTGGAGAAACCAACTCAGTGCCTTAGAAGTAACTCATGGATGCAGAGAAGGGACTTTAAACAGTGACAAGTAAATGAAATCTTCATTAATTATGCCATAAGCCACCCGTTTGTGAGTCTCTCCCCTGAACTTTGACCAAGGCAAACAGGATTGCAGTGGCAGGCAGTGAGATAGAATGAGTTTTCCTAACAGGAGGCATTTTACACCCTTTGAAATAATCTGATCAAAATTTAATGGTGTATAGAGTCATTGCCCTTTCTAGTAAAAGCTGCTGTATTTGAATGTCCATCTGGATGAAAAGGGGTTTTAAGGAATAAAACAAAGCAGCAAGCTTCTCCTTCTCAATCCACCCAAATCTACAAAAAAGGAAAGCAGAAAAATGTTCTTATGGTTGAGTTAGACAAGTAGCTTCCCCTTCATAACTGAACAGTAAACAGCAAAGGAATTTATGAAGCTTGTAAAAGTTGTGGATAAAATAATAGAAGAGATAAAAATGCCTGTCATCTTGAGTAAACCCATTCTCTTCACTGCTCTGAAAGAAGAGGGCTTGTCACCTCTGCACAGATAAAACTGACTTGGCAAATACCTTCCCATGCACTGTTTTACAATTACAGTAACATACACCCAGCATATTTTTCATTCGTGATTGCATTGCTAATCTCAGCTTTCAGCTCACACACCTGCCAGTTCTGTTTAGACAGTGCCTCACCCCATACCTTTGCTTGATGAACACAGGAATGGGCCTTGCATTGTCCCCTGCTCCTTCCTCCAGCCTTTGGGAATCATCTAACAGCAAATGGGTCACCACAAACCCTATCCACCCCTAATGCCCAAGAGCATGTTTTTAAAGACTTTCTGCCAGTCACATTTACCAGTGCTGTAAATCCGAGTCTTTCCCTGCTTCCACCTTGTGTGGAGCCAACTGTAACAACAGTTCTTGCCTGTGATTCCTCACAACCATCCAAGGCTCTGTGCTCCGGGTGCACACATCCCTCTCGGGTCCATCTGGTCTGTGTCAGACCCCAACATCCACAGCTTCTCAAAGGTTCCAGTCCCACAGCAGGACATGCTGGAGCAGCATCAGCTTTGGCTGCATCTTAATCTGCTTCCCACTTTGCATTTACCTGGGCTTTTACAGGGAGAAAGGAATTCTTAGCCAACAACTCTCTCATCCTCCTCCATGACCCACTGATTCCCATGTCAACAGTGGACACAACCCACTGGGTTCCTGAATCAGCTCATGAGTGCATCAGCACCAGAAAAAAGCTACTTGATCCCTGAAAAATTTATGTCTGATCACTGGGAGAAGGCAGGAAGATTTGGGACCAAAGGGAGAAAAGCCAGGCAAAACTCATCCCGTTACTACAAATTTCCCATCAATTTAGGACTTCCTTTAAAACACCCCCCATTTTTCCAGGTCTTGCTTTGAAATCAGACTATAGGATTATAGGATGTGTGCATCAAAGAGAAGCAGGCATTTCACTGCTCCCTCCCCACAAAATCTGAATGCCTGACAGGACCATTTTTGGGGTGGCCACACTGCTGTCCCTGGCTCCCCAGGGCAGCTCTACCTGCAACACCTGGGTGTCCCTGCTCCAGGGGTTAATTTGCTCCTGCCTCTCCAGCTTCGCCATTGCTGCTGAAGTGCCTGTTCTGTACCCTACTGAGCAAGGAAATTAGAGGGTCCTGCTGGTGGATGGGCCTTCAGTATTCCAGGGACAAGAGAAAAAGCTGGGATCTGGCCCAATAAGCCTCCAAGGATTGCAGGCCCTTGGACTACACAGATTCCTTGGGCAGGCCTGTAACTTACCATGCAAAACCCTCCAACCCTCCAGCTTTTCTCTGCTGGAGAAAGTTGGTAAAGACAGGGAAAAGCTTCAGCTGCTTTTTGACAGTCAGGCACGTATCTCCTTCCTTTCTCACCAAGAACACAGCTGGGCAACAAAAGAACAAGGTGAAACAGAACCATCTCCTTTTCCTTCCTGATTTTTTTTCCCTTTCTTGCTATTACCTGAACATGTGGCCTGGATGTGCTGTCACTGCCCCAGAGACAACGGCTGGGCAAACAGCTTGGCACCTCCGAGGCCCAGCTTTTCCTGTCTTGCAGTCTCCTCTGCCAGCAGCACAACCAGTTCTTCCATCCACAGGGAGCAACACTGGATTTTTGGAGTGGCCTTCACCCACTGCTAGCAGGCACACAACATTTGGATGTGATACCCCTCTCCTTTCCACAGCTGCCTCCCTGCCCATGGAGCCCTGGGAGCAGACCAAAGCTGCAAGTGCTGCCCCATTACACAGACTGTACATGCAGGTGCCAAGTGCAAGGCTTGGATCACCTCACACTTCAAGGTGCAGTTGGAGCAGGGATGGGAAAGCAGCCTGGATGGTTACACTGTAGCTGAGCTGCTCCTGGCCCAAGTGCACACACGGGGCAGTGAACGAGGGGAGGACAGCACGGAAGCCTGGCTGGGTTTACAGGACAGGTGAAGGGAGGTAGGAAAAACAGGATAACCAAGCAAAGACACAGGGCAGGACAGAGGCAAACAGTGAAATAGCCTTTCCTACAGCCAGCAGCACCCATTCTCAGTACTGTGAGTGCTGATTTGGGTATTTTTGGGGGGAAGGTAACCCCAACCCTAAGGGGGGCTTAAAGGGCTAGTGTAGGAGAGCAGCCAAGTTTGGAGCTCCTGCAGGCTTTGCAGCATAGAAGCTCTTCAGAGTAGCTGTTCCCAGAGCATGGGACCCAACACACTGCAGGAATCCCACCTGGCACAGAAGACCAATGCTTGCCCATGGCTTGTGTGACCTTTTTGCCAGGCACTAATCCCACACAAGCAGGTTTGCTACACAAGACAAGCAAAACACAAATGCTTTAAAACGTGGCAAGCAAAGTGTTAGTTCAACTGCCATAGTTCTACTTCCAAGCCAGGTTCAGAGGGGCCTGGTGAGTAAGTTGTGTGTGTGAAGCATTTAGATGGGGATCAGAGCTTCTGGAATTGATGAAAGTAATATATAAGTGGTAAAACTGGTTATGAAAACCCATTATGAAACCCAGGTCTTTCACTGCCACAACCAGGCTGGTACCAACAACCAAAACTGTTTTGTGCAGCAACACCATCATGTTTGTGCTCTGAGAAACTACAAAAGTAATTGAAGTCTCTAGAGATGCTTTCATCACCAATTTACACACCCCAAACAAACATTTTCCACCTGTTTTTATCTTCTTTCTCTCCCCAACTTCAGCACTTGGCCACCTTCATCATGGACAAGAGCGAGTCCATCACTACAGTGGATGATGCGATCCGGAAACTGATCCTGCTCAACTCCAAAGAGAAAATCTGGACACAGGAGATGCTGCTGCAAGTGAATGACAAGTCCATCCGGCTGCTGGACTGTGAGACACAGGTACCTGGAGCCCTCTGGCACTGACCCCAGGCTGAAGTGTGGGGTGCAGTGAGTGCCCTTTCCATTCTGCCTGGGAGAGGGCAAGTTCTAAGGAACACAAACAAGGGTGAATCACTACCAAAGCCCTCTCCTGGATTAGAGTCAGCCCTGCAGCTGGGAACAGGATGGTTTTAGCAATGACAAACTAAGGAAGATTGGACCAGAGATCCCAGAAGTTCCTGCACAGGACCACTCCCCCTCAGTTTAATAGTTCCCCCTGCCTGACAGCTTCCCCGTTCTCTTGCAGGAGGAGCTGGAGGACTTCCCCCTGCCAACAGTGCAGCACTGCCAGACAGTGCTCAATCAGATGCGCTATTCCTCCATCCTGCTGCTGGTGTGTCAGGATTCTGAGCAGCACAAACCTGACATCCACTTCTTCAACTGTGACGAGGTGGAGGTGAGCAGAGCCCTCCTGCTTGGTGTGAAACAGAACATAACACTTCTTGCTGTCTGCCCTTTTCCCCTTCCTCCAATCCTTCCTAAAGCCAAACCCTTATAAACATCCCTGTTTTACCTTTGAGGCGGAGATGGTTCATGAGGACATAGAAAGTGCCCTGGCAGACCACAAACATGGGAAGAAGATACGGCCACAGACACTCAAGTAAGTGCTGTGGGATATAGCTGGGAGCAACAACAATAAATCTCTGTTTCCAGTGGTTTAATCACACTCCAGTCTCTTGGAAATGGGATCTGCAGCCACTGATGGGGTTGTTCTGTGACATTTTCCTTGCAGGGCAAACCAGGAAAAGATCAAGCAGAGACAATCCATCCTCCCCCCACCTCAAGGACCGGCTCCCATCCCGATCCAGCATGACATGCGAGGCTCAGCAATGAACAGGAACAGGGTGGCACCACCTTCCCATGATTCAGGTACAGAGAGCACTCAGGAAGTCTTTTCTGGGGATGGGAGACTAATTTACTCAGACAGCCAACCTTCCTGAAGTGGTCTGTGGTGAAAATAAGTGTTGCATGCACTGGGCATCTTCTGCTCAACAAATAAAAGCTTCCAGAAACTCCTTGGACTCCATGGACTTGTCACGGTCAAAAGTGCCTTTGCCAAAACCACCTCCCCAATTCTCCCACTTGGCAGATCCTGCTGTGCCAGCCCTTTCCAAGCCCCTACCCTGAGCTGACACCATTTGCTTTGCATGAGGGATCACCCCAGCAATTATTCCCACTGGAATATCCCCCCTACACTGGGCATGTGGCTTCTAGAAGCCAGGCAGTGCCTCGGGGTTCGGTTTTTGCAGGATGATTGGGATTTAGCACCTATTACAAACATTATTCCTGATGTACCTTCACAACCCAGAACAAACGTCCAAGCTGGGAGCTACCATCCTAGGGATCCCTGCCTCTCGTGGAGCCTATTTCCATCCTCTGATTGTAAATTTATCTTTCTCTCCCTTGTTTGCAGACTATGAACGACGAAGCTCTGGCTCTCATGATCATGAGGAATCCCGCGCCATGTTAGCACAGAAGATTGAAAAGGAAACGGTGGGTGACAGGGACACTGCATAGTCCATAGGCAGGAGCAGAGGCAGGGAGCAAGGGGATTCTCCTTGAACAGATTACAAAATTAAATAATGCATCATTGGGCATTTTTCCAATTGATACCTGCTGTGCATAAAGATAAGGTGGCCAAAAGCAAGTATTCATCACTGCATCAGTGACAATGTCCTCGACCTGAGGCAGCTCTGCTGATTCCAGCTCTGCTCCTCCCCATCCCACTTGGGTATTTTCCAGCCGTCCATTAGCAGGGGTCACTTGTCACATTGGTAAAGTGATGCACTGAGCTGCATTTCATGCCTGGATTACCCACTTGTGTGCATTTTCCTGGGAAATGCAGCTGGCCCTGGGATTTGGGCTCCCAGCCATGTGCAGCCCAGGCTCACTTTCATATTGGTCCCTTGTGTTTCTGTCCTCACAGCAAATCCTGAACTGCACCCTGGATGACATCGAAGTGTTCGTTGCCCGGCTCCAGAAGGCTGCAGAGGCATTCCGACAGCTCAACCAAAGGAAGAAAGGGAAGAAGAACAAGAAGAAAGGGCCAGCAGGTGCAGTGCAGCAGCCACAACAAACGGGGAGCACAGGGGGTCAGGGATGAAGGCAGGGGGACACCTCACCTCCTGGCCCAGAAAGGCTGGATCAATGCTGTGGCACAGTCACGGATCCAGGCACAGCAGTTCGGGAGGTGCCACTGTCCTTGGGCACCTCTGGTAGAGCACACGGAGCCTCTGGCACATAGAGGGAGTTTGCCTTTCCCTGAAAACCTGATTTTCAGTAGTTCTGGTCTCAACACTCCTTTCTGATGTGCCTTCTGCACAGCAGTCAGATGGAACATTCCCAAAGGGGATGCTCTCACTGTCTTGTCCTTCTCTGCTCCTTCTCCTGGCAGAGGGAATGCTGACCCTCCGAGCAAGACCCCCGAGCGAGGCCGAGTTCATCGACTGCTTCCAGAAAACCAAATTGGCTTTTAACCTCTTGGTAAGACACAGAGGAGTTTCCATCCCATGCAGGGACAGGGTTTGTCCTCATGTATCCCAACAGCAGGTGTTTAGAGAGAAACTTGAACATAAAATACTGACAAGGGACAACAGTGTGAATTCCAGGTTCTTCAGAACTCAGGACAAATATTGTGTCAGGCTTGTGCAGGTTTTCTGGGACAAGCTGTTAAACCAAAACTAGAAGCATCAAGTCCAGGATGGGACAGAACAGCCAGAGGGTTGTAACACGTGGGTCTTTTCAGATCCAGGCCTGGGGAGTCTCTGCTTGACAGTAACTGGAGTCCCCCATTGCCCCAATATTCCTGGCCCCTCTCTTTCTCCCCTGTCAGACCCTCTGTATCATGGAGGGGATGAAAAACAAGAGCATAAAGATGTTCCCAGTGCTACCAGCTCTGCTCAGTGAAACACAAGAGACCAGGAGGCTCACAAAGCAGCAGGAATTCTTTCAGTTGTGAGCAAACTTGTCCAGAAAACACATCCTCCAAGCTCCTTCATTAATAAAGAATGGGCAGTCATTAATAAAGCAAGCCCAGAGACTGTAAACAACCGTAATGCAGGACACCAAGCTCCAGCCTTTTCTTTGAGAAGCAAATATGGATAATTTGTGCCTGCTCAGGATCAGGAGCAGCTTACCTCCTGGCAAGAGCCAAGGGTTGAGCGTGGAGCTGGGACTCCGTGGTAGAGCCCTGCCATGTTCCTAACCACATGGCTGCTGAGTCCCTGGGAAGTGCCCGTTCACTGGGTCGCCCTGCTGCCAGCTGTTGTTTCTCACTCCCCACTCCACATTAATGTTTAATCTCCAGCATTTCAAATGCTTTGCATTTTGGTAGGAATGGGGACCCTGTCTCTCATGGCAGTAGTGCCAGGAGGCCAGGACAAGAGAAGGAGCCTGAATGGAAGCATAAACTGGAGAGGTTTCTCACCAGAGCTCTGCTAATTGCTGCTGCCCAAACCCAGTTCTTACAGTAAATTAATCCCAAGGGTTTGCTCCTCCATTCTGCCACAGTTCACCTCAAGTTTCACTGGATTTGGAACCTTTCAGTGCCCAGGGCAGCTCCAGGTGCCATGGGCAAGACCTTGGTGGAGACTGTCCCTTGTCAGCAATTGCCAAGGGACCCTCAAAACACCAATCCTGTTGTTTTCATTCATGGAACTAGTGGGATTCTCAACCCCGTGATAGGCAGAAGCAACCACAACCCTGACCTTTCCTCACTAGGACTTTCCAAATAAGCCAAGGTTTTGTGTGTCTGTTCAAATTACCTTCCAAGCCACTGATTTAACAGAGAGGGTATTCCACCCCTCCTGAAATTAATGGGGAATTAGAAATGGACACAAAGTAAAATATTCCAACTCCCCCATCCCTTACTCTTCTCATCAACCAGCAACACTCCCCCCATGTGACAGAAAAGAGAAGGCACACTCAGGTTAGGGTTAAACTGTGTTTCTCTTTCCAGGCCAAACTGAGGAAGCACATCCAGAACCCCAGCGCTTCAGAGTTGGTGCATTTCTTATTTGGGCCATTGGAACTGGTAAATCTTATTCCCAGGTCTCACTGGGAACTCCCCTTTTATTCCTACTTCACACTCACAAGCAGACAGATTGTGCAGAAGGGTTAAAAAACTGTTCACACCTGGCCACAGCTTTCTCAGAAACTTCCAGAAGTCCTGCTGCTTTTTCCTGGCCTCTGATCCAGTTTGCAGCTTGAAGTAAATACAGGAACTCCAGCAAATATGAATCTTTCCATCCAATCAATAAAGCATTACTGTGAACAAAGCTGGGGTTCCCACTGGGAATCTGGTCTCACCCTCAGGCAAACATGGCTCAGTATTTGCACTGAAAATGCTTGGAAGGAGAAATCCCAGCTTGGAAAAGGAGCCAGAAAGGACAAAGGAATAGCAAGATACTTCCCAATTTTTGAAGTGTCAGCTTGTGACACTTCACTTGTCTGTAGCAACAGCTCATTTGTAGATCAGATCTTGCGTTGACTCCAATCCAAAAAAATCTCATGTTCCCCTGAACTGTCCAGTCTCCTTCAAGGACTTAGTTTGAGGTTTCTTGAGGCGACTGAGCTGACCCAAGGATCAGCTTTGTCTTTGATTCCTGCTCCTCTGTGTGTCCCTGGTTTGACTTTTTGACCGTTTCTTGCAAGCTCTCTCCTCTTTGTGTGGTTTGTGTGTGACCCAGATCATCAATAGCTGTGGCGGCCCCGAGCTGGCCCGGTCTGTCCTCAGCCCACTGCTTTCTAAAGATGCCACCGACTTCCTGAGAGGGCACCTGACACCCAAAGAGATAAACCTCTGGGATTCCCTGGGGGAGACATGGACCAGATCCAGGTGAGGAGAGAGCTGCCATCTCCCCAGGCTTCCCCAGATGCTCCTGCTTCTCCTTTGAGGGGATTCTCTCAAAGACACTTTCCTTGTGAATGTCACCTCATACTCTTTGTCCTAGAGCTGAGTGGCCCCGAGATGCAAACATCCCCACCTACATCCCCAAATTCCGCAACGGCTGGGAACCACCCACAGAAATCTTCCGTGGAGCTCCCTGGGAAATAGACATTGGACACTTGCAAGAGGAGGTTAGTCCTGTGTCCCTGGGGATTTTCTCTTCCCTCTCCCTCCCCCTTTTTCCAGAGAGATGGAGCTGCAGGGGGTGTGGTGGTGTGCAACTAGCTGGCTCACAGCTCAGTTGGATCTGGTCACTCCAGTTAAATACGGAAAGCAAATGAGGCTGGAAAAGGGCAGCAATAATCAGCCTCTCCCAATGCAAGGCAACAGGATCCTGCAATGTCACTGAGCTCCAGGGACACAGGCTTCCCTGAAGAACAACTTGACCAAAAGCTGCCAGGCCATGACTCGTATCCCATTATCCCTCTCCTTTTCTCTGATCAGCTTTCCCCTTTCCTGGTAACACTGACTCCATGTCTGCCTTTCCAGCTCTCCTCAGCCAATGGATATCCTTACCGGAACTCCTCACTCAAGCGTGGTCAGACAGCTGAGCAGACACAGGCTGGGGATGCCTTCAAACAGAATGTCACTCCACATGGAAACAGGTAATGGATCCACACCCCCATAGCTTCAGCTCCTACCTTGGAGAACACACATGGACACATACGGTGACACTGGGAAGTTTGGGCATCCTGAGACAACTCCCTGCCACTATTAATAACCACCAAGAGAAGATAAAGATCAGCTGAGGGATAATTCCTGTGAGCACTGTCTGCTGTTTAACCCCCAGCAGCTCTGCAAGGAAAGGAATCCCAGGCGTTTCCCACCACAGGAGGCAAAAATATTGGCTGACTTCATCAGTCCATCCATAGGCCTTGTTTCCCAACATCAGCCCACCAAAGTGACCTTAAGGATCAGGTGCCAAAGATGCTGCACTGCACTTTGGCATCATGGAATTACAGAATGGATTGGGTAGGACAGGACCTTAAAGGTTACCCAGTTCCAACCCCCTGCCATGGCCAGGGCCACCTTCCACTATCACAGGTTGCTCCAGGCTGTCCAACCTGGCCTTGGACACTTCTAGGGATGTGGCAGCCACAGCTTCTCTGGGCAAGATGTGCCAGGGCCTCCCCACCCCCACAGGAAAGAATTTCTGCCCAACATCCCATTGGAAGCCATTCCCCTTGTCCTGTCACTCCAGGTTCTTCCCCAAAGTCCTTCTCCAGCTCTCTTGGAGCCCCTTTAGGCACTGGAAAGAGCTCTAAGGGCCTCCCTGGAGCTTTCTCTTCTCCAGGGTGAACATTCCCAGCTCTCCCAGCCTGTCTGTGTAATGTTCCAGCCCTTGGAGCACTTCCTGGCCCTTCCTGGCCCCTCTGGACATGGTTGAGGATCTCTCCATTCATCCCAAAGCCACCACAGGTTGTACAGACAGAAGCTGCCAACAAGAGGAATTTGCCCTAAGGGAAGGGCACACACAAACCTTGCCCTGTTGGAACCACAGGGCCAGGGAAGAGCAGCCTGAGCTTCCAGCTCTGCTGGAAAACATTTCAGCTGAGGAAGAAGCTTTGTTTCACTGGAGACAGCAGCTCCCCCTTAGCTTTAGACACAACCAAACACAAATCCACTGATGAGAGGCTGAATAAAACAGTATCTTCCAATCCTGTCCACCTCTCCCCGAAGGAGCTGATAGGGTGCCGGGTTCAGACAACTCTTCTTAATGGGACAACTCTTCTTAATGGGACAGAATTCTAGAAAATGGGGAAAGCCCCCTCCCCTTTCTTCAGAAGCCTTGGAAAGTTCACTTCTGAACCCAGAACCAATGAGGCCACCCTTCTTCCTCAGGTTTTTTTCCCAAGGGAAAGATGGCTCTTTCGCCTTTTAAGAGCCTCAGTGCTCATTTTCCATCACCAGTTACTCCATGGTACAAAACCTTCATCAAAGCACTTTTAGGTCACAGTTTAGAGGCTCCATCTGCTTCCTTGTTTACATGAGCTCACACCTTGGAAATTGTCATATCTCCAAGTGCCACCAAAGTCTTCCCAAATTCCACGAGTCCTCTGCCGTGATTTGACACATCACTTTGCAGGGATTTGAGTCAAGTTTTCAGCTGACCATCCATTTTTCTGTTGCCAGCTCTAGTCTGGGAAAAAAACTCTCAAGCCAGGCTGTTTTTCCATGGTTTTCTGTTCTAATCTAAAAGATTTATAAGCTTTACTACAAGAGTTTAAATCCAGAGCAAAATACCTTAAATCCAATTATATCAGTAAAATAACTTATTTTTCTCATTCACTCTATCACTGGTCCTGGTAGGAAGATCAAATGGTACAGATGGAGTGTAGAACAGGGAAAGAATTAGGATAATTTATCTTCACTAATTCCGATTTTCTCGGCCTTGTAATTGGATGGACCTCCACTGAAACTCCAGTTTTTCTCTCCTGCAGGAATTTTGAGGCCCAGGGAGCGGCTGTGCCCAGGAGATTTGCCAAAATCCGCTACGATTTCACCGCGCGAAATGCCAACGAGCTCTCAGTGCTGAAGGATGAAATCCTGGAGGTAAGTGACCACTCCTGGGGAAAAAATTGTGTCCCCTCCCCTTCCCAGGGGCAGGAGAGAGCTCAGGATACCAGGAAGCACCAACTCTGTTTTCCCTGGTGGTGTGTGAGCAGTGACCCGGAGCTTTGCTCAAATCCAAGGCTGGAACAGGCTGCCTGTGCTGTGTCACTTCCTCAGCTCAAACACATCGGTCCTGTCTTAACCACAGGGAGGAGGGAGGACAACAACTCCCTGCCCTGCCCTGCTCATCCTCTGCTGGGTCTGTGTTCTTATTACCACTTCCCACTCCACAAGGAATTGTTTTCTCCAAAAAACACCTTTTTCATAACCTTTCTCTTCCTGCAGCTGGAGAATATGGGATATGACTTGGGCTGACACTAATCTGTGAGCTGGGGAAAAGGTTTCTATGCAAAATGTAGCTTTTTTAAAAGTCATTTAACACAAACAGACAACAGAAACTCAGTCATTGGAAAAAAAAATTGGAGAAACAGGGACATTATGTAGCCACTATGAGTTCTTCAGCACCCAGAGGTGTTCTCCTATTCACCCTTATGATAAATTCTGATGCCTTCCAGGAAAAGTTTCAATCCTGGATTGTATCTGAGAGCAGCAGATCTAATCAGAGCTCCTGGCCTCAATAATGTCCTCCTGGCAACTTCACCTTCTGGCTGGTCCATCCCCACTATATCCTGGTTGTATTTGCCTGAAAGTTCCCACTAGCAGGTTTATTTTTGTCCCTCTCTCAGGTGTTGGAAGATAATAAGCAATGGTGGAAGTTGCTCAACCGGAGTGGGCAGGCTGGTTACGTTCCATACAATATCCTGGATGTGGTGAAACTGGAAGAGCTCGAACAGGTCTGTAGTCAGGTGGTACCTGACGGGTATCAGCTGCAGGGCACAATCTGCCTCTGGGAATAACCTGGTCATTAGACCTCCCTGCATTTCTTAGGATACTATGCACAAGTCAGGATGAACCCTGAGAAGTAGACAAAGTCAGCCCCACATCAGCACAAAGACAACACAGCAGTTTGTCCCTCCGTGGGTGCGAGGTGGAAAGTTTAAGAAAATGAAAAATGGTGGAAAAAGAATTTTTACTATTTTTTTTTCCTTTCTCTCCAGTCTAACCAGAGGTACAAAGGAGACCTGAGCCCCAGGGGCTATGGCCCATCCAGTCCAACTCACAAGCTGCCTGCCAGCTACGCCGGGGATAAGTGGGGCAGTGAGATGCTATCACGCAACTCTCCACAGGACGCCAAAGAACGTACGTGGGTGTCCCACTCCGTGTCCCACGCTGGGGTCCCTGGGTTTGGGTGCTCTGGGGACCAGACCTACCCAAGGGGCTCTCCTGCACCTTTCAGTGATCAGAGATAGAACAGCAACAGGTCTGGAGGCCATTCCAGGTAGGACAAGAGTCAGGAGAGCACCTTCAGGGCTCTCAGGCAGCCTGGGATGAGCAGGACAATAAATGATCACCCCATTCCTCCTTCCTGCAGCTTGACCTTCTTCCTCCTCCCAAGGAGACAGTTTCCTTTCTCTTCCAGAACATTTAAGTGTTTAAACTGTCTAAAGAACAGCTCAGGTCAATCCCTTTCTCTCCCTTCCCTTTCCTCATATCCTGTCACACACACAGCACCTGCCTGGCCAGTTCCTTCATGTGGTTCCACAGAATTCCCAGCCAAATGGGAGATCCATATCCCTCCCTCATCCTGCACAGAGCAGGAGAGACCAGGGGCCCTGCTCATCTCACACCTTATTCCACCCTTTCCACTCCTGGAAGCAGGAGTCCTTTTGGGACAATGGAAAGCCCCACAATACAAGGACACAAATCTGTTCATAACAC
>WEIU01001964.1:0-10587 GCA_013389925.1 Aegithalos caudatus
ATTTTCGTGTCCTTCCATGACAATTATCCTCAGAGGAATAAGCTGCAGAAGTAAGATCCCACTTGTCTTTGTTAATGGAGGTGGAAGTTTACTTACAGTCAAGGAAAAGTTTCTTCCACAGAGGGTGGTTGGGCACTGGAACAGGTTCCTCAAGGAAGTGGTCACAGCACAAGCCTGACAGAGTCCAAGCAGCATTTGGACAGTGCCCTCAGGCACATGGTGTGACTCAGGGTGTCCTATGCAGAGTAAGGCATGGGACTCAGTTATCCTAACCTCCTCGAACACAAAATATTCTATGATCCTATGATAGTTATCTCTTCTATTACCAAGTCTTAGCTTTTCACTTCCTCAAGAATTCAGATGAACGTAATTTATATACAACTGTTATCCAGTAGCTTATGACACTGGAAAATTACCAGTAATTTTCCTCCTCTTTCAATAGGAAAACAAAATATTGCAGTACATTTATAATTTAAAAATTGTATTGAACCACAGCACAGCAATCTCAGTGAGAATAAATTTTAAAGTATGCTTCAACTTGCACCAAAAAAAAGAGAAAATTTGCAAGGTATTATAGGCACTCTTGACAAAATTTAACAAACTTTTTCAACATATTTTTAGAACTCTACATAGTTCTCAATTGGAAAGATAAAGAATATGGTATCAGCAAGAGAGGCTGGTTGCTTCTTGGTTTTAGTAGCATGTTAAATCTCTGAACTCACCTGTCCACAACCAAGCTGACAGCTTGAGTAAGTTCTGGTGTTGACACCTGGAGATGATTCCGAAGTGACTATACAAATTCATTATCAGCCTTAGAAATAAGGAAAAAAAGAAGAAAAAACACATTACATGTATAATGCCTTTTACAGACAGAAAAACTTATATTGAGAATATTTGAAAGACAATTGCCAAGAAAGCCCTATTCTAGTGAGAATTCCCTGCAAGTTACTCACTGTTCCATGAATGACAAAAACACAGCAAATGGTTCTCTTGAATAAACAAAGCTTTAACCATACAGAATTTTGAAGTAAAACAAACACCTACAATCAACATTAAAATAGTATGCAATGCAACATATGGCAGCAGAAATTACATTATTCAAACAAAGCTGCCTTTTGCCATATCTATTATTGTTACTGACAAAATTGCTATTAAATACTAAGCCTGGAATACCTGCTACGACATTAAGTTTTACCACATGCAGCTTTTTTCAAAATATGCAGTAAAGCAGTCTTCTAACACATCTAACACGTCTTCTAACTATCTAACCTGCAGTATACAGAGATTTCTGAAAAAAACTCAAGTGAGAGCAAGAAAACAATGTTCTCTACAAACACACCTCAGAAAGTTTCTGAAAACCAGATGTCAGCTAAAAGCTTTCCCACATTTGTATTTTCTACTACACATTAGTTGTTATTTTTCACTTGTGTCTTCTTATTCTAATATGATTTTATTACTGGAAACACCAATATTAGTTTTTTTACAATCTAAATGAATGTGTTAATTACATAAAAATGTTAGGGGAGAAAAATAAAATCCAGCAAAAGACAAAGACCAATAAGAAAATATGTGTATATAAACCGTAGTCCAGACTAGGATGAAACCTACTGAAACAGCCTAACACAAAATTAGGAACTAATAAGCCAAACCCATAATATTGGCAGCTAGGCCTATTCAACAGGCAAAAATAATTAGAATGCAGCTATGTCTGCTAGTGTTTTGGAAACAAAGAATCATTTAGATTGGAAAAGACATTTATAGTCAAGGCATCCAACCAGTAACCTAACATTGCTACATCCACTACTAATCCCTACACGCCATCTACATGGCTTTTAAATACTACCAGGGATGGCAACACCCCCACTTCCCTGAATAACCTGTTCTAATGCCTGACAAGAAATTCTTTCTAATGTCAAATCTAAATGTTAAAAACCAAATGGCCAAAAAGATCTTGTAATTCAAGACCAGTATCAGCTGATGCAAAATGCATTATGTCAGAAAGAGTTCATCTTTCTTAAAAGCAGAAGAATTTCAACTAGCTGTCTTTCACGGGTTGTGCACACCTTTTAAAGTGCTGACTATGTGTCTTGAATTTCCAAACAAAAGCAAACAATTAACAAAAACTTTGTGCTGGAAGGAAAGAGGAACAAGACTTTTTAAAACACATGAAAAACCACAATCATTCTCTAACCAAATTGGGTTACTAGTGTAAGCACTCTTTTCAAAACCAAGAGACTGCTGCATGCAGACAAACAGTAACTAATGGATTATGGTGCACTATGTTCATTTTTGAAGAAAGATAACACAAAACCTGAACTATACACCATGTAATTAGTAACTCAAATGACTTTGCATCAGTATCCAAGTCTTTCTTCAGTACAAGTGCTAAAAATAGGTTAAATTTAAGCTCAGAATTAAGTTAAAAGATAAACACTAAGTACCATAAGAATTGGGTTACTAAGTAAAAAGAAATAAAGCACAACCCCTTATTTCATGCTATTACCTTATGCACTTAGTATACTGAACTTCTATGTATCAGGGAAAGACTATAAAAAGTGTGCATTTGTTTCATGTCCTCAAAATAAAAGATACCATCTCCAAAAAAGGCCTTGCCAGGCTACCTGAAATTACAATGTATGTAGACTGTGAACTAGGCATGACATACTGCTTTTTCTCAGGCAGACACAGAACAAAAAGCAAAAATAGTTTTCAGATTTGGAAGAGCTGCTGCAGGCTTCCAAAAAGCATTAGGATCTACACAGAAGCCGGATTCAGAGTAATTTCAGCATCTAAAAAAAAATCTTGTATTTATGCTCAGAAGTCAGGGGTACAAGCAAACAAACAAAACAAACACAAAAAACAAGCCACAAAGCCGGACTAAACCTCTCTAAACAACAGCAAAGAAAAAGTGATTTCTTTTTAATTATTTCAATGGACATTAAATCAGCGGTCCTTCCAGCTGAAATGACACTACTTTGACAGAATCAACTAGGCTGGAAACAACCTCTGAGATCATGAAGAAAACATATGACCAAGTATCTCCGGTTAGGTAAACATGGCACTGAGTACTACATCCAGTCTTCCCTTGAACACATTCAGGGACAGTGACTTGGTGGTGGAGGTTGGGTATTGTTTCTTTTGTGTTAGTTGAATTTTTTTCCTTTAGGTTGCTAGGAAGCTAAGGTGGCCAAGCACAAGTATCAGAGCTGATGCTTTCTGATAATGGGCCACTAACGCTCACCAATGACCTGACACATTACATCATCCCATTGGGAGATGCTCTGCCCAGTGAGGGGTGCCCAAGCTTTCTTACCTAGATAAAAGGAGACATGGGAGCAGCAGTTCATCCTGTTTTCCACTGGATTCCCGGAGGAAGACTGGACCCATCCTGTTACCACTGGACTTTTTCAGGACCATCTCTACTCCACAGGACTGCGTCTGTTACNGGGGTTTACATTCTCTATTCAAAGGGAACTTCCAGCTTTTTGCTGGCAGATACCTGTCCTTTCAAAACCAGGACACGTGGGCAGCCTATTCCAGTGCCCAGCCACTTTTTCTGAGAAGAAATTCTTCCTAATGCCCAACCTACACCTCTCTGGGCACAGCTGTGTCCTCTTGTTCCGTCACTGGCTGCCTGTGAAAAGGGACCAACCCCCACCTGGCTGCACCCTCCTTTTAGGTGAATCATAATAACAGGAATAAACCACTGTATCTACTCAAATTTTAATTTAAATTGCTCAACTCATCAGAAATAAGGAGAGCAGACATGACATGATAGTGTTGAATATTTTTATATATTTAATAAAGAATTCAGTCTGTTTTCTATTAAACTACCATAAATCACTAAGAAGTTAGTGTAAAGGCCATGAAATCATTATAGCAGAGAGATGACCCAATAGAATGAAGAGCTAATAGTATTCTACCTGAAAACACTCAGAAATCTTGAGTCAAGCAAACAGTCAAAAGTTTCTTATGCTGATTGTTGACCTCATGAGCTATGTTTATTTAGTTTATGTTTGCCTGTTGGATCTGCTTATAAGCATGCTTCTTTAACTTTCGCCTTTACTGTCCTAAATCCAAACCATGGAACTAGCTGTTGGGTTTCCTGCTTTTATATATATATATTAGAATAGCTGTGACCCTTGGGCTTTCATATGACTAAGAAGCACTATGAAACACCAGGAGACTCCCTACAAGCAGGGATGTCTGCTTGTTGTCCTACCATGCAGATTTGTATACATTTCAGGTCTCAGCTGGAAAACAATTTGAGGCATCCCAAGAACACAGAATAGTGCACAACTTTCTGACAAATACTTCTAAGCACAGCTTTCCTCCATTACAAAAAGAAATGCCCCCCAGAAAGGAAAACCACAGCAACAGGTATTGAATTGTTCCTAATGAACAAGTATGTACTATATCTAAGTACAACATGAGAGAAGTCTTCACATCCTTCCCATAATTTCCGCTCAGCGTGCAGGATGTACTGAGCCTCTTACAACTGAATCTCTACCTAAACATTTGCAAAATCTCCCTCTGATAATATAAATACAAAATACAATTTTGTATTTATATAAAAAAAGTTCATTTATATAAAAAAAGTTCAACAAACATTCCTAATGAAAGCACAAACCCTCAGGTACAAACCATCTCTTTTAACTAAATAAGCATGTCGATTTAACCTGTAACTATTCCACACACTACTTTAAGTTGTCCAAAGGAGAGTAAAATCTGCCAAAAATTTGTACTGGTGTCAGTGAAATTGCCACTCCCAAGTTGTGCAACACTTCTGTCTGTGCTAAAAGAACAGTAGATGAAACAACCTTAAAAAACTCATCCTGACTGTAAAATAAAAAATCTTTGCAATAAGGAATACTGAACGGGCACTAAACAAACTTCAAAGGAACAGCTACACAAAACAGGGTAAAAGGTGTCCATTAATGATAAACAACTAACAACAACCACAAGCACAAAATACAAACCAAAGCCTCCACAAATCGTACGGAAGTAAGTGAAAAGTCACTGGAATTTCCAAAACTGCAAAACAATGGTATTTCAATACATGTAATTTATTTTTGATGATGACAAACTGATATTAAAATTACTAGTGCAAATTATGAATGAGAGCCAACAGAACTATAAAGCAATGCCGAAATTATATCAAAAGATTTCTAAATTAAATCATCATATGCCTTTCACTGTGTACTCAATATGTATTTTAATTTCTCTACATGCTCAGAAAGCTAAACAATGTCCTGCCTAAGTGTACTGCCAAAAGAATAAGGATGCAAATGCATCTTCAAACAATGTAACCAATAAAGAAAAATCCCCAAACAAACAAAAAATCACAACTCCATCCAAAGTTAAAAATATGAGAACTTTACTTCACAAAAAGAAAGTTTACAGAGAAATGTCCAAATTTTTTATTATGACAACAAAACATTACTAAGAAATTAGTCAAAGAATATTAAGTTACCATATCTGGCTTTATCTTTAACATGCTAAACATTTTAATAGCTACTTCATTGAAATCTAAGTAATATGATTAATTATGAAAAATTAAGCATTTTGTAAAATGGAATGAGTATTAGACAGAAATTATTAAGGCTTAAGATGAAGTTTAAAAGAATTCTAAACAGTCTCTTTAAACTCTTGGCAGAATTCATGGACTTTTCCCTGCATGGCCCTGGGAGCCAAACAATTTCTATGGAAAAAAAACCTGCTTACTTACACTGTCTGAAGTTGGCACAGGAAAACACTGCAGCTGTCAACCTGGGATGTATCAATCATCAGTTTACCCAAAGAACATGCAGCCTACTCAAGTGCATGTTAACAGCTCAAGAGGTCAGCAAGAGTGTACCTTGAACAGCTGAGATCTTATATAAAGGCAGAATATAGATGTCATTTGAAAACTAGCAAAAATTACTCATTACTTACAACGTATCTAATGTCAGATAAAGATGTTTACCCTGCAATCAAGTTTTCATACAAGAACAAAAATACTCTGAAAAAAGAAAATTTTGTGTATTGTGTATTTCCTGAAAGTGACATTTATTCCCTGAAAATGACATTTTTCCCCTTAGCCTACAGTGAAACATGAAAGTGATTGTAGTTCATCATACTGAAAGGCAAACAGAACTGCAGACTACCTTAGGCTTTGAAAGTGTTCTTTGCAAAGTAAATTGGATATTTTCTTACTGATTTTTAACAGCACCAAGCTCAGAAACACTGACAAAAGATAAGCCACTAACAAACGTTATCTGACATAACTAGCTATATCACAAATATTTGCGTTCAAGTAAAACTGTAAACTTGTAAAACATCAGCAGAAATCAAAAAATGAAGAATGCCTCTGACTTACAAGCAGGGAAAGACAAATATCCTTATTTAAAACATTTTATCTTCCTTTTGGAAGAGAATTCCAAGCATAAGTATTTCACTGGCAATTCAATATCAAAAGTACCTAAAACTGTAGCAATATTGCAGTTATTTTTCTAATAAAAACTTAGAGCCATATAATCTTTGAATATTTTTATACCACTTTATCAAGGAGAATTAGCTAGCAATTTTTTTCAAGTAATGTTACTGAATTTACTAAAGTAGAAATTTTTAATTAGTAGCAAAACAAGTGTCAAAAGCATAAGCAGTTGTTTTTTTGGTTTTTTTTGTTTTTTTATCTCATGGAAACTATATATTCATAAGAGTTTGGGTATTAAATTTACAAGTAAGGTTTTTTTTTTGTTTAGATGTATATCATGCACTGTGTTGAGAACAAGGATAAACTGAAAAACTTGCCTCCCTTTAACAAATTCATATATCAACCATGTCAGCTACCTGCAATTTGAAATCAGGACTCTTTTNTGAAATTGCCACTCCCAAGTTGTGCAACACTTCTGTCTGTGCTAAAAGAACAGTAGATGAAACAACCTTAAAAAACTCATCCTGACTGTAAAATAAAAAATCTTTGCAATAAGGAATACTGAACGGGCACTAAACAAACTTCAAAGGAACAGCTACACAAAACAGGGTAAAAGGTGTCCATTAATGATAAACAACTAACAACAACCACAAGCACAAAATACAAACCAAAGCCTCCACAAATCGTACGGAAGTAAGTGAAAAGTCACTGGAATTTCCAAAACTGCAAAACAATGGTATTTCAATACATGTAATTTATTTTTGATGATGACAAACTGATATTAAAATTACTAGTGCAAATTATGAATGAGAGCCAACAGAACTATAAAGCAATGCCGAAATTATATCAAAAGATTTCTAAATTAAATCATCATATGCCTTTCACTGTGTACTCAATATGTATTTTAATTTCTCTACATGCTCAGAAAGCTAAACAATGTCCTGCCTAAGTGTACTGCCAAAAGAATAAGGATGCAAATGCATCTTCAAACAATGTAACCAATAAAGAAAAATCCCCAAACAAACAAAAAATCACAACTCCATCCAAAGTTAAAAATATGAGAACTTTACTTCACAAAAAGAAAGTTTACAGAGAAATGTCCAAATTTTTTATTATGACAACAAAACATTACTAAGAAATTAGTCAAAGAATATTAAGTTACCATATCTGGCTTTATCTTTAACATGCTAAACATTTTAATAGCTACTTCATTGAAATCTAAGTAATATGATTAATTATGAAAAATTAAGCATTTTGTAAAATGGAATGAGTATTAGACAGAAATTATTAAGGCTTAAGATGAAGTTTAAAAGAATTCTAAACAGTCTCTTTAAACTCTTGGCAGAATTCATGGACTTTTCCCTGCATGGCCCTGGGAGCCAAACAATTTCTATGGAAAAAAAACCTGCTTACTTACACTGTCTGAAGTTGGCACAGGAAAACACTGCAGCTGTCAACCTGGGATGTATCAATCATCAGTTTACCCAAAGAACATGCAGCCTACTCAAGTGCATGTTAACAGCTCAAGAGGTCAGCAAGAGTGTACCTTGAACAGCTGAGATCTTATATAAAGGCAGAATATAGATGTCATTTGAAAACTAGCAAAAATTACTCATTACTTACAACGTATCTAATGTCAGATAAAGATGTTTACCCTGCAATCAAGTTTTCATACAAGAACAAAAATACTCTGAAAAAAGAAAATTTTGTGTATTGTGTATTTCCTGAAAGTGACATTTATTCCCTGAAAATGACATTTTTCCCCTTAGCCTACAGTGAAACATGAAAGTGATTGTAGTTCATCATACTGAAAGGCAAACAGAACTGCAGACTACCTTAGGCTTTGAAAGTGTTCTTTGCAAAGTAAATTGGATATTTTCTTACTGATTTTTAACAGCACCAAGCTCAGAAACACTGACAAAAGATAAGCCACTAACAAACGTTATCTGACATAACTAGCTATATCACAAATATTTGCGTTCAAGTAAAACTGTAAACTTGTAAAACATCAGCAGAAATCAAAAAATGAAGAATGCCTCTGACTTACAAGCAGGGAAAGACAAATATCCTTATTTAAAACATTTTATCTTCCTTTTGGAAGAGAATTCCAAGCATAAGTATTTCACTGGCAATTCAATATCAAAAGTACCTAAAACTGTAGCAATATTGCAGTTATTTTTCTAATAAAAACTTAGAGCCATATAATCTTTGAATATTTTTATACCACTTTATCAAGGAGAATTAGCTAGCAATTTTTTTCAAGTAATGTTACTGAATTTACTAAAGTAGAAATTTTTAATTAGTAGCAAAACAAGTGTCAAAAGCATAAGCAGTTGTTTTTTTGGTTTTTTTTGTTTTTTTATCTCATGGAAACTATATATTCATAAGAGTTTGGGTATTAAATTTACAAGTAAGGTTTTTTTTTTGTTTAGATGTATATCATGCACTGTGTTGAGAACAAGGATAAACTGAAAAACTTGCCTCCCTTTAACAAATTCATATATCAACCATGTCAGCTACCTGCAATTTGAAATCAGGACTCTTTTTGATGTTTCACTGTGTTTATTGCTAAGCATGTTAACTATTGTTAAGTTCCGTTTCTATCATACCTTAAATCTTTAGAGCATTACAAATTATTATTCACTTATTATTATTCATCTTCTTGACTCTGGAAGAGAATACCCTCAGTGCAGAAAAGCAAAACATGAGCCTCAGCCTCTTCAGACTCAGCCAAACAGCCTCTTTGCCACCCCCACCTCTCCAATCATCACTACAAAAATACAGGACAACAACTCTCATTTCAGTTATTTAATCAGTCAATATGCCCAAGTGAGAAAACAAAACAGTCAGGAGGACAGAGGGAGCTATTGGTTTACTATTAATTTTTAGTAATAACTNTACCTGCAATTTGAAATCAGGACTCTTTTTGATGTTTCACTGTGTTTATTGCTAAGCATGTTAACTATTGTTAAGTTCCGTTTCTATCATACCTTAAATCTTTAGAGCATTACAAATTATTATTCACTTATTATTATTCATCTTCTTGACTCTGGAAGAGAATACCCTCAGTGCAGAAAAGCAAAACATGAGCCTCAGCCTCTTCAGACTCAGCCAAACAGCCTCTTTGCCACCCCCACCTCTCCAATCATCACTACAAAAATACAGGACAACAACTCTCATTTCAGTTATTTAATCAGTCAATATGCCCAAGTGAGAAAACAAAACAGTCAGGAGGACAGAGGGAGCTATTGGTTTACTATTAATTTTTAGTAATAACTCTATAATAATTACATACTGCTAATTTTCTGTGATATGAATTGAGTATTTCAAAACATGATAGGCTGGAAAATTTTGTGAGGAAATCAAACAGGGCATGGGGAGTGAGGGAGGAACATACGGAATAACCTGGGAGGCTGGTATAAGCCCTGAAAAACCAGCAAGAAAAATTTTTCTATGTATTGTACTGGGCTCCCTTAACACCTAGGATAGACTAGATAGACTTCCAACTAAACAGCTGAAGTCTTTTATCAAGATGACATATAGACTTCACATGCAAGTGACAAGACTTGTTTCTTTCTTGATGTCTCACAAGACTTTTAAATTCAAACTGCTACATACTGTCAGTTCAGACTGTCTTGATCCTACTGTGCCAGTGTTTCTTTTTGTTTTCCATATATTATATTCCTAAATAAGAGCTATTCTCTTTACAACCAATTTCTGCTAAGTAGTCACAACAAAAAATACTCTTGCTCTTTAGAGAATCTATCTGTGAGGTGCTATGCTTTTCAACAACCTAAAAAGCCCTCAGAAGACTGATCAGTAACTCACAAGAAAACTTAGAACCTTGGCCACATCAGACTCTTAAAATAATACTGTGTTATTTTCAAGTTCACAGAAGTCACTCACAGACAGTATGCAATGTTAACTTCTAATTATCAGGCAGAAATTTGTAAGAATGTGTTGGGGCTTGGATTTCTTTTCTTTGTGTTTGTGGAATTTTTTCCTGTGGGTTTCGAGGGAACTGATTGCTGGGTACTTATGGGTGCTTGACAAAAGCAAAGGGGTGGCCAAGCACAAGTTTTGAGGCTGATGCTGATAATGGGCCATTAACGCTCACCAATTACATGACACATTACATCATCCCATTGGGAGATGCTCCGCCCAGTGAGGGG
>WEIU01001964.1:26331-43255 GCA_013389925.1 Aegithalos caudatus
TTGGTTTGTTTTGGGGGGTTTTTTTGTGGGTTTTTTTGTTGTGGTTTTTTTTTTTTTTTTTTTTTGTTTTGTTTTGGTTTTTTTTTTCCAGAAAATGAAATTTAATTATTACCATCTCTCACAATTCCACTGGAAAAACCCTGTTACTTTCTTTAAAACTCCTTCTGGAGGTCTTTGATTACATAAGAATTTCTAGGGTTGTTTCTTATTATGCTTTTAGCGCTTTTATCACACAGTATATAAATATGGCCCAAATAGCATCTAAGAATGCAAAAACTGAAAATCAAAGCTATTAGAAATCACAATTTTATTTTCCTTCTGACCAGTGGTTTTTGGACACTTAACATAGGTAACACTATATATCTCTTGAAAACAGCAGATTAAAAAAAGATAATTTGGTTTTATGACCCAAACAGTGGTAGAATATGCTAAATTAAGACTTGTTACAGATACTAAAAAATTGATACTAATATATTTAACTGCTTCAGTTGTCTGAACTTACTACAATATGATATATTGAGACTGTGAATGATACAAAAGAAATATTTATCCCAGACAGCAATTACATTAGATCATGTGTTGATTTTCCTCCACTTTCTTCAGGGAATGAAGTATAGCTGCAGGTAGAATAATATACAGTGTCATGTTGCAAACTAACTGTACTTTTTCATTATTTTTAGCTAAGTCTCTGTATTCCTAGTGAGTGTCAGCTTGACATCTGTCTCGCCTGACTAGTTCTGCATCCTTACCATGTGACTTCTGACCACATAATCTGTTTTAGAAGTAGCTCAAAATTATCCAATTCCTGAGTTGCTCTGATATTCTGCATGAGCTTTCTGGCAGTATTTCATGATCTAGAAAACCCTTTGTGTTAGTCAGTCTTTTATCTTTTCTAAGGTATCATTTCTGTGAATCCAACCAAGTTAATTTAGATGTCAGTAGTTTGACAAATGACCTCTGAATAATCCAGCAGCAGCTTCAAATACAGTCTTTGCATCCCTGGCCCCCTGTGGATGGCTAAGACTTTCACAGAAGCTCTTACACGAGGAGCAGAGCAAGCAGCAGCAGGCAGTAGCTTCTTAAAATGTTGTAGCTTTAAGGATTAGGTGATAATATTTGTATAATTTCCAGGAACACTAAAGAGGATAATTTTGAGTCCATGAATACTTAATATCTATGTGCATAATTCTGGTTTTGTCTACTGTAAATATGGTATACTCATCTGGCATATCTGAAGAAACTATCATGTTTTGCTAGTGAGATTATTTGTATTTTGCAGGTACATTGCAACATTCCTGCAGAATTCCTTGGTTTAAAAAAAAAAAAAAAAAAANAAAACTTTTTTTTTTTTTTGTGCTAAATACGTAAGTCTGCCAAGTCGTGGAGACCCACTTCATTCTGAAACCTCTTGGTATGACAATAAACAGATGAAATGTAGATTCATACATGAGGGTCGTTCAGCCTGCAGCAAGTACTTACCCAATTGCACAGTACTTATTAGAGGATGGTTCTGACCTCATGCTTCACAAAAAACTATTCTATTTTCTTGTGACATGCAGCATAGGGGAAATAGCTATTCTATTGATTTATATTATGGATGAAATGTTGTTTGTGGGTCCAAGGTCACACTTGCACTCCTCTGACTGACTTTGGGAAGACATTTTCAGCCATTGTCCTTTTTCTCTATCCAGTCATTGTGTAGTGAGAGGCTGACCTTTCTATTTGAAAATATTTTACAAGATAGTAAATACACATAGGAAACAATCTCTAAAATAGAAGGATGAATTAGAAGGCCTGTATCATCAAATCACACTGTAGAGGCATAAAGTAACAATGCTTCAATGCCTGGAGGACATCAATGGAAAGAAATACTAAATCTAAAAGACAATACTTATGTAAGAAAATTTCAGCAAAAAATAGTAATTTCTCCCAGTCGCTAAAGAAAACCTGGCTGTGTGAATATAGGTCTTTGCTCTTAAATAGAATTTGTATTTTTTAAACATAAAAATACATTGCCATGGGAGGTCCAGATGATAAACTGTACCTGGATACAGAAATAGATTTAGTATTCCAATATCCCAGAATAAATCAATAACTGGAATCTTACCTGGTTCATTTATTGAGAGAACATGATTTGCTTTTTCTTTGCATCATGTTAATGGATTTCTTTTCATATTGAATAATACCTCTGTATGTATACTGTTTCAAAGCTTATTTGGGGGAGCATTTCCTTTGTACAGATTGTATACTTATCTAGGGTTATATACAGTGGAGTGCTGCTTACGGAAGTGCTGTTTCTTGAATCTGTTATTTTCTAGTAACCAAAGTAATAAAAAATAATATGTTTCACTGTTAACTTCACACAAAGATTTGGGTGACTATGGATCCTCCATTTCAGCTGGAAAATGAAAAATCTGGATCTACATATTTTTATCATCATTCAGGAGAGTAAAAAAAACTTAAAACCATGTAAGAGAAGGTAAAACAATACACTCAATTAATGTGATTTTTAAAAAATATTATTTTCATTTAAGTACTGCTGGTTTCATTGATAAGGAATTTTCATAGAAATTATGGTTTATTGAACCAGAATTACCACAGATTAGTTTGCATACTTATTAATATGCTTATTTTTTTGCCTTATGTAACTTGGAGTTTCTTGGACTGGACAGTAGTTGTCTACCACTGCATTAAGTCCCAGTAAACATACTGCCTTTGCCTCCAAGAAAAACCTCTTAATGAAACCAGAGAGTACTTTTCTCTAATCTTGCACCCATGTCTAGAGAATATAAAGTATGAGCTGCAACTCTACTGACCTCCGGGAGGCCCACCACACACTCTTTCACACTCTTTTACTTTTTATGGTTAAAAAAATTCAGCTGTGTGTTTCTCTTTATTACAATATTTTTATTATTGTATTTACTGCAAAATTTTATTTGGAACCTTGTCAATTGTCACATTATACTTGCCATTGATACCTCTTTTGCTCATCAATGCCTTTCAGTCTGAGCGATGGAACTTCAATAGCATCTTCTTACTTTTTAAATTCCTCAGAAATAAGTGTGTGTATGTGTCTGTGTATCTGTGATGACTAGGGAACATTAGACCACAAGAGGAAGGTCACACCATTCTTCGTTTTCTTCGTTCTGGGATGTTCAGGCCTATTCCTCAACCATTCTTTTCTGATATTCCCTTTCCTTTCCTGAAAAATATGTGTTTTACACATTAGAATCTTGCTATTTCTAAATATGATTCTTTCTCATTAACACCTTTGGCTCATTTCTTGTTGATCATCAGTACAGGTAACATGTCTCTGTTTTTCTTCTCCATCAATAAAATCCTTCTTCCAATTTATCTCTGTGGTTATGTTGCTTAGGGTTAGCCCTCTATGTTGTTTTTCAGTACTATTGACAAGTTCTTGGGTAAGCTGGAAGTTTCCTCTATCCCCTCTTCTTCCAGTTCTCTCCTACGATGTGGATTGCTATAATATACATCTTCTCTGTTCTTTAGAGCATCCATAAAGTCTTTCAGTGTCTGCACACAGTCACCTTTGTTTGTCAATCACTGTATGTCTGTGTCAATTATCTTACCACCCACCCATTGCACATTCTTTTCTTTGGAAAAATTAAAATACTTTTTCATCCAGTGTACATCAGTGGGTTTCTTCTTCTCAGTTGGATGAGCCATCACATCTCTCTGCAACTATATAGTCTCAGAATTTTTGTTCCTTTCTGATGTCTTGGGGTTGAAGTAGAAGTTGACTCCTAATGTAGTAAGCGCAGTATTGTGGAAAGTACTGAAATTTTGTCCTTTCTTGTCCAGACCAGTTACTTGCATCACAAAGTCCTTTTATCTGAGGTAATTGTATAGACTACACATACCATTTATTTGAGACTTTAGAGGGTACATGCTGTCTCTGCAAAGCCTTTCATACACAGCACTTCTCATACATTCAATTTCATTAAATATGCTGCTAATCTAATATAGAGGAGACAAAACATTCCCACGTGTGCTGGTTTTGGCTGGGGTAGAGTTAATTTTCTTCACAATGGCTGATACAGGGCTGTGGCTTGGATTTATACTGAGCACAGAGTTGGCAATACAGAGATGTTTTTGTTATTGCTGAGCAGGGCTTACACACAGCCAAGGTCTTTTCTGCTTTGCAGTTTGCCACACTGGGGAGGAAGTTGAGGGTGCTTGGGTGGTTGAAGGAGACACAGCCAAGATGGGTGACCCCAACTGAACAAAGGGATATTCCAGATCACATTCCATCATGCCCAGGATGTAAAGTAGGGGAAAGAAAGAGGGAGGATGTTTAGAGGGATGGCATTTATCTTCCCCAGTCATCATTACTTGTGATGGGGCCCTCTTCTCCTGGAGATGGCTGAACACCTGCCTGCCCACAGAAAGCAATGAATTAATTCTTTGTGTTGCTTGGCTTATGTGTGCAGCTTTCTCTTCACCTATTAAACTGCCTTTATCTCAATCCACAAATTTTCTACCTTTTAGTCTTCTCATTCTCTCCTGGATACTGCTGGTGAGTGAGTGAGCAAGTGACCAGCAGTATCCAGAGGGACTTGGGTGTCAGCTGGGGTGAAACCATGATGCCATTCAGGAGCACTCACCCACACAATACTCAGTAGTATATGCTGGAAATAGGTCCATTCCTGCCTTCTGCTTCTTGACCTATGCCTCCTCTTTTTCAGCAGTCACATGGGATACTGTGCCAGCTTCCCTCCCAGGAGTCTTTTATGGATTTCACAGAGACGTGGGCAGAACACACAGAGTTAAGCACCTTCTCAGCGCAACAGGAAAGTGGAGGGTGTCTTTAAGGAAGAAGGGGAAAACAGGTGAAGTAGCATCTGCTTTGAACAAAAGGCCCAGCAAGTACAATTTACCACAAAGACAGAGAAACTGTCTCCTTCACTACTACCATGTTAGCCAGTGTTTTATCCATCATATTGCAGTGATAATGACCTGGCTAACAGATAACTGTGGTGCTGATACAGTTCTAAGAAATAAATTTTCCTTCACATCCAGGTGGCAGAAAAGTGTAACCTAATGCATTCTAAGCCAATTCATACTGGCTGGGAACCTATGCTGAAGGCTGCTGCAAAGTCCCAACAAGAAAACTGGATATAATATAAATATGCAGTATATCCAATATTAATATAAATGTGGTTAACATGGCTTGTCTTAGCATATTCGGTAATGCTGGCTCAGTAAGAGTAAAATTAAAACTTTTGGACACTTCACATAAAAATTTAAAATTTTACAGAAAGGACCCAGCAACTGTCAGTGTGAGATAGTCAACTTGATGAAACAGAAGCAGGAGAGTGATCAAATGAGGTCAATTGCAAATTTTCTTTTTAGTTATTTTTAGTCATCTGTTTGGAAATTTTTCTGAGGGGTGAGAAGAGGAATGAAGCTTTATTTCATGTCATCTTGAGTAACCTTAGATATTCAGACTGTATTCCAAAGTAGCTCTTCTATATGGATTAGTAGTATTGAAAGAAACCGTTAAGGTGTGTCCTTGACACTTTAACTTATTTGCAAGAAAAAATGTAACTATTTTCAGCAAAAAAAGCCTGTGAAAGAACATTGATCTGAACAGTATATTGTACTGTTAAGCGTGGCAATGCAAAATATGCAGATCTATTTTTACACCTTTTGTTGCTTCACATCTCATAATATACTCTATTTTTTCTTTTAAGGTGCTGTAGTTCTTCCACTGTGTTTGGGGCTTAGTGATCTCACCACTCTCCATTTTTTTAAGAAGGTGCTGCCAGATATTACTGAGACCCTAGTCTAGCATCTGTCTTTACAGTGCTGTATGTGCACATAAATCCAGGTTGTCAATATAAACCTGCCGCATAATACATTGCACTCTCAGTAGGACAAATATTACATGCACTGTGAAGTTGGTCTGAACATGCTTGTATGTCATGTACACGTGCTTATACCAACACTAAAACTGCAGTAGATGTGAAGTATTACGCATCAAAACCACAGTGTAATTCTCAGGGCCTCCATCAAACTGGTCCAAGCTTAAGACCTCAGCACAAATAGGCAGCATAACATAGCATAAGCAAATAGGTTATTCCGCAGTCTCTCATGTAATAGGATTATCCTTTCTAAAAATAACAAATCATTCAAGGTCATTATCACTGCATCATCAGAATATCTAAACTTTTCATAGAAACATCACTGTATGTTTTGTCTGAAATAAGTACATTGACAAGATAACTAAAAGGCAGTGATTAAATAGTATAAAATAAAAAGAAGTGTAGTAATGTAGTGGATGATGTGAGTTTAGTTAATGTAATTTTGTACATTTTCTAACCACTACAAAAAGAGATAAAAGCATACTGGGCATACCAAATGGAAAGCCTGAAAACAATATGCTATTATGCATCACTAAAAAGAGTAAAACTAAGAGACATATAGGGCTATAACTGAATAGAGAGAGGACCTTGGTAACAAAGGACACAGAGAAGGCAGATTTACTGATCACTTTTACTGATTACTTTTTTGCACTGGACTTCACTGACAGGACCAGCACTCAGGAATCTCTGAGGAGATCAGGATAAAGAAATGTTGTAAGGAAGGTTTTCCTTGGTTTGGATAGGGTGAGAGAATACCTAGGCAAATCTGACATCCACAAATCCATGGTGCCTGCTGAGATGCATCCAGAAATGCTGAAAGAGCTGGTGGACACCATAGCTGGGCCACTTTGAAAGGTCATGGAGAATCAGGAGAGGTGCCTGAGGCCTGGAAAAAAGCAAATGTCACCTCAGTCTTCCCAAAGGGCAAGAAGGAGGACTCAAGGGACTACCAGCCAGTCCATCTCACCTCAATCCCTGGAAAGGTGATGGGTCACCTCATTCTGGAGGCCATCTCTATCCACATGGATGACAAGAAGGAGATCAGGATGGAGTCAGAATGGATTCAGCAAAGGGACACCATGCATGGCCAATCTGATTGCTTTCCATAGTGAAACAACAGCCTGGATAGATGAATGAGGGGAGACCAGTGGATATTGTTCCACCTGGACTTCCCCAAGGCTTTCGACACTGTCTCCCACAACAACCTCACAGACAAATTCAGGAAGTGTGGCCTGGATGAGGGGACAGGGAGATGGACTGAGAACTGTCTGAATGGCAGATCCCACAGGATTGTTATCAGTGGCACGGGGTCTGGTTGAAGGCCTGTCACGAGTGGTGACCCCCCCAGATTCAAGAGTGGGCCTGGCATTGTTTAACTTGTCCATCAGTGANGCACAGGCTGGGACTGATCTGCTGGGAAGCTGCTCAGAGGTGAAGGACCTGAGGTTCCTGGTGGACAGCAAGCTGTCCATGAGCCAGCAGTGTGGCCTTAGGGCCAAAAAAGGTCAATGGTGTCCTGGGGTGCATCAGGAAGAGCAGTGCCAGCAGGCTGGGGGAGGTGACCCTGCCCCTCTGCTCAGCCCTGGTGAGGCACATCAGGAGTGCTGTGTCCAGTTCTGGGCTCCTCAGGACCAGAGAGACATGAAGCTGCTGGAGAGGGTAGCATAGGTGATTAAGGGACTGGAGCATCTCTCTTAGGAGAATAGGCTGAGGAAGCTGGGCCTGTTCAGCCTCAAAAAGACAAAACTGAGAGGGGATCTCATCAGTGTCTGTAAATGTCTGAAGGGACAGTGGCAAGAGGATGGATCCAGACACCAGGTTGCCCAGGGAGACTGGAGTCTCCCTTACTGGGGATATTCAAGAACCATTTGGATACAATTCTGTGCAATATGCTCTGGGCTGACTCTGCTGGAGGTGGGACGTTGAACCAGAGATGACCTTTTTGGTGGACCCTTTCAGCATGACCATTCTGTGATTCTTTGAACTAAAGGTTAATTAGAACTTCAATTGCTGTTTCATAAGTGTCTATAAAACTGTCTCCACCAAAGCTTACCCATTATTATTCAATATGCCTAAAGATAACAATGGACTTTTGGCTACTAATAGATTCTTTTTGTTTTATTAGTGGATTCCAAAAATACTCCAATTTCCATAAAGGATGAGTGGTGTAAGCAATAGGTCTCTTACAAGAATGCATGAATTTGATAATAATTAAGGTCCCTGCAATGATATTCTTGTACAGTTTCTTTATTACACTGTCCCTAAAACAAGCTGTATTTATTAATAGCATTTAATATCTAGAGATAATTTAGCACAGGTAATTAATATGTGACCTGACAAAGCATTCAGTTTGATTGAGGGGTGACACTGTAACGTCATGGAGAGATGCAACAGAGACGACAAAATTGGAGTGAGAGGAGAAAGAGGAGTTTACTTTTTTGACTTCACCTTATATACATTTCAAAGAAATGGACCACATTGGAAGATAGAGGTTCAACCTCTTCAATTCCACCGGTCTTAGAAGGTGTCCATCAATTGTCTCTCCTAACTGGAGGAATGTCAACAATAACATTGTGTATAGAAAATTTGTGAGAAACTGACTCCCAAATATGTAAACAATCAGAAGGCTAAAACAACAGCAAAAGAACAAGGCAACAGAGGGGCTCTATCCAAAATGCTCAAATGTTACCATTTAAAAAGCCAAACATAATTAGCCAAATGCAATTTTGACTTAAAAATTTTAAATTTATGTGTGTATAACATACCAATAATGTTAATACTATAGTTATCACTATCAACAGTAGTAGTATTATTAGCAGTATCAATATTACTACCTCCTTGAAATCAGTGGTCAGGAATAAATGGTATGTTAAAGAACAAACACATTCAAGAGCATAGACAACTATTAAAGGCAATTAAAGTTTTATTTATTTTTTGTTTCAGCTCCTGTTTTGTTTGTTTCTTCAACAAATTTGTTCAGTATTTTTTCTTGTCTTTTGCCTAGAATAAATCATGAGTCACAACATAATTGTAGTATGATTAATGTTCAAAAGACGGACACTTTCCAGGTGAGCATGATGTCCCAATCAAAGGTTGCATGTTTCCTCAGACTTGTATTTTATGTCCACTGACCACAGTATAAAGTGCTAAAACCTCAAAATCATAATGGGTTATAATCATTCTTTCTTAAATAGTTATGTATCTACACACTATAAAATGTTTGGAAAATCATGCCTGAGTCCTGAAAATTCACAAAGCTCTTGTGAGGATCAATTTCTTTTCAGAAAGAAAAGTAACACTGACCATATCACTCCTTTTGTATCCAAGTGACCTCATAATTTCTGTCTCAGTGTTTTTATAACCATTGTAATACTCAGGGTGAGGTCAGGAAGACATTTCTCGGCTCTTGTTTTTCTCTGGTTTTAATGTCTTATGTTATACATCCATGCTTTTGTTTTGGTCATATAGATGACAGCATTTATAATCAAGGTTTTTGAGAACTTGGTTATTTAATTACCTAAACAACTTAATACACTGAAGCATAAAAAGCAAAAAATAAAAGTAATTTATAGCTTTTTCTTTCTTTCTTCAATTATTAATTATTATGATAACAGAGGAAAACTCACAGATTTCTACCTTATATGGATAGAAAGAAACTTCTATATATGACTAAAACTACTTTAAAATTTCATTAATAAAGTAGCTAAATATTCAAATACAATGTGCATTCATTTAGTATCTTGGGTGCTCATGTTAAAACAGCACAGAGATTCTTCTCACAGTAGACTTGATTTTGTATTTTTCTACACATACTGTTGCTGCAACACTTTACTGTGTGTTTTTTTAAAATTTTTTTAAATTTAATTTTCCCTGTATCAGGTAAGAGTGAGTCACTTGTGCAATTATCTACAGCCCATGAAGGTAAGAGGAAGAGTTCTCTATCTTAACTGGATTTTGGATTGCATGTTCTTTTGCTGTTCCCTTGTACAAGCCGAACTTGTACAACTACAGATTCACAGGTTCCCCTCCCTCACACTCCCCACCAAGAAAACAGCAGGCATCAAGGGTGTCCCCACTGCTATTTTAAAGATAATGTTAGCATATAAGTTTTAAGTTCAGTTTTAAGTTAACAAGTTAACAGTTTTAGTAGTTTTATATAGCAAAGAGCAGTTTTTGGTTTATTTTTGTTTGGTTTTTTTTTTCTTCCAGATCACTAGACAAACCTTATTAAGTAGACTATTTGTGACTTGATTTCTGTTCACAGTAAACTAGCAGTACCTGCATTCCTCATGACAATTTTAACACTATTTTTCTGGTGTTTAGGCAAATACACAGGATTGCCTGAGAGAGCATCTCACTGTAATACAGGAAGATCCTATTCTGGTAAATTCTGCTTTACTGTTTGTAAGGGTTTGATTTTGTTGTTGTTGTTTAATTAGCTGAATGCTATTTTAAGTTCCTACTGTGTATTGGCCAAGTCATGGGAATTGGATCTATGTCTCTTCTCTATTTTTGTGTGTCAAACAAGTAAAAAGATCTGGAATGAGATGAACATGCCTTAGTGAAAGCTACAGAAGCTGTAACAGCTGAGCTTAAAGCAGCACTTGATTGAAAGGAGACTGAAGTGTCCAAGGAGAGATTAGGAGGGAAAAAAAAAAGTATCTGTTTACTGCATTGGAGAGAGTAACAGGCAAACTTTCTGCCTTTCTCAGATACTAATATATTTGGTTCGCTTTTTTGTTTCATATCTGGTTTTAACAACACACAGTACCAAGTGCACCTACTTGTAATTCCTTCAGAAATGAAACCAAAAGTCTTTCTTCTACAGTTCACTGCACAGCAATGTGGTGGTTAACCCTTCTTTCACTGAGCACCATCAGCCACATAATCCTATCCACTACAGCAAAAGTCTTTTACATTATCGTGCCTGGTGTGCTCTACACTACACAGGACCTCAGCTGCTGAAACAAAAATTTCCATGTGTTTCTGAATAAGAGTTTCCATTTCTGAAACCTGAATATAGAAAATTGTTCTCTTGTACTCTTGATTATCCCAAGACTGAAAAGGCAAATACAGGTAGAAGATTCCTAGCCAAATATTAGGGACTATGAAAATGGTCAGAAGTGCATGTCCTGATGATATTCATCAGGAACACCATATTCTAAAAAATTACAATAAAATCCTTCAATAAAAGCTCTTCAATACTACAGATTGTCAAGCAATGCCATAATTCCATCAGTTCAACTGGAACTTCATGTTTTCAGCTGGACTGTGGAGAATGGAATTTTTCCTTCATCTTAAAAGGGTGGGGTAAAGTTTCTATCTTCAGAATCTTGCTCTCAACCAGCAACCATTCTTCCTGAACAGGAAAAATTAATCCTGTTAACCAAACTGAGAGATATTCGAGATGAGAAGAACCTAGAGTAAGAAAGGAGGCAGGATGAAGCTTGAGATGGGACGACATATAACCGAAATGAGGCTAGGACAACAAGTGCAATGGCAGCTAGCACCCTATCATTTTTCAAGTACTCAACTAGAATTCCTTACAACACGAGTTTTCTTTAAGACTTACTTCTATACATGGAGCCATAAACTATGTCAATACTTTTTTTGCACTTTCCTAAATCTGTGTAGGCTCTCAGTTCACTAGAACATTTTGTACACACCGTACGTCATTGTGAAGACTTTCTAGATTGGAGTATCCAAATTCCAGCTGCCTTGAATTCTACAGCAGTGCTGCATCTGTATATCTCATAAAGCATCCGAGGAGCTTAAATTATGTCCTTCTTAGAGCTCCTCTGTCTGATTTATATTTCACAGCTTCAGGGTCATCTGATCAATAGGACAAAAAGATAAAGATTTTTAAAATCTTTGATAAGATCACTCTTCAGTTTGGAAACCAAATAGATTCAGATCTAAGAAAAATCCTAAGTATTCATATTAGAATTAGAATGCCTTTAAACACAAAACAAGACCTGATTTTTTTTTCTGTATCATAAAACACAGAATACTCATTTTTTACCTGTTTCTGATCAGTGTTTGCTGAAACATAAATCTCCACTGACAATCAGCTGCAGCAATAAAAGAACTTATCCCATCCTATCCCATTATGAAGAGTGAGTTGTTCCATTCAGAGCCAAATACAGATCTTTCTTTTCATGTTTCTTTAAAGATTAAAAAGGAAATTAATAAATCCTTGAGATATAAATTATTCAAATTTATATTCCAAATTAACCACCATCATCTTCCAGCTGTGTATGACACTTTCTGTGTGTAATACTGTGTAAGTGTTAAATACTGTGTAAGAGTAATACTGTCTAAGTGTAAAACTGTGAAGTTTTTGTTTAGATACCTTCTGCATTCAATATCTGTCCATTTAGGGATTCTTCCTTTCTTGTGTGACTTATTTTAGAGAGATGCTTATGTAGCCATAAACACATACTTTGTTCTAAACTGTAGAGTATCATATATACATACATACGTACGGCTTATAACCAGTTTAACAAAGCTGCTCAAACTTAACCTATTGGCATTTTCTCTGTGGGTATATGTTTATGTTTATGAATGATTTCTAAACATACACTAGTAGTACATAATTAGAAAATTACATTAGCCAGGTTGATACATTGGTAGACCCTCATGCTCTAGGTAGAAAAAGCACCAGTAGGTGGTCTTTCACTTTAAATATTTTATAATGCAATCTTTTTCAAGTGAAACATTTGCACTAGGTTATGGATCTGCACTCAAAACCACAGTTAATCTGTGATCTAAATAATTATTCTTTTGATGAAGAGCATCTGATATTGTATTAACACCATAGTGTTAATGCAATAGGAACTAAACTGCCAATTTATCTTGATGACCCTCTGAACTTAATCTGAAATAGCATCTATATACTGAATCCATGTAAGTCAAAACATCTGAAATGCAAGAGACAGAGACTTATCCAAGGCCTTTCAAATTCCTATACAAAATAAATTTTGTAATTTTTATACAAAGAATGTTCTTCTGTTTAGTTTATTAATTTTGTTTGGTATTTCCTATGACAATTGGCTGTGATGTCATCTCTATCAGCTTCCTCGGACATTGTGTGTACTAAGTCTAACAATTATATAAGAGTCTTAAATCATAGGAATTGTAAGAATTAGAATTCATGAGATCTAGAAGAGCTTGCATATTTATACATTATGATATGTAAAATACATACCAAAACATATCAAGTTCAAGAATGTAAATTCATATAGTTTAGGTACACATATTTCAGATGTGCAGGCTTCAGAACAACAGAATAAAACTGATTTTGATTAACAGTACGAAAACATGTGTTGAGACATTTTGACATTTACTAGTAGTTTTGTATTTTCCCACCTTAAAGTGAAAAAAGAAAAATGTCCAAGGTGAAAATCATACTTGATGTATAACTGCTTTAAAGAGAAATATAAAGTTGCTTTTTCTGAACATGTATTAGAAAGAGGTTACCTACTACAGTAATTTTAAGGGGTTTCTTCACTTGACAGATTTTCAGTCTAGCATAATAACAGTTCAGTTCAAATTCACGGAATAAATGCACACATAGCACTCATCAGGGATCCAGCAAGCTGGAAAACACTGGGAAAGTTAGAAACAGCTGTCCATAATGAAAGCCTAAAAAACCCATCTTTATATACATACAAACAGGTAAGTAATATGTATATGACAGTAGGATTTTGCATACATGTAGTATATATTTTTCTGTGCTATGGCAGAAATAACAAACAAAACTTTGAGACTCCCTAACAGAATATCCATATATTGCAGATGAGAAATTTTAGAGAACACTCCCAAAACATTGGAATTAACTTCGAAACTTACAACTTGATGGAGCCAGAGAGTTCCCCAGCTAGCCCCCCACTCTTGCCTGCGCCAAGAGTGGCTGCCCCCCAACCACAAGTGGTCTGAGTGGCAGTGCAGATCAGGGCTGCTTCTGCTCTCTAAGGCCCTTGATGGTGTAGTGCTGAAGACCAGGACAAAGATCAGGGATGGAATTCTTTGTATGTTTCCCCAGCCAGTTTATCACCCAGAGAGGGTCAGGGACAAAAAACCAAAAGGAACACTTTACACAGTCGTTTAAATGAGGGACGTACAAGGGGTGGGTATAATTCTTCGACCAATAGGGATGGTTCAAAGGAGGAGTTAGAGGAGGGGGTTACATAACTACAACCAATGGGGGAAAGCAAGGGGAGGATACGGGTTGAAAGAACCAGTCCCTACTGGTCAAGGAATGTGGAAACTTCTAGACCTGAAGGTGGGATCGACGGTGGATTGACAACATTAGGAGGCAGGGTCAGGGAGGAGTTTGGGCAGGGGGTTGGAACACCAAGGACTGACAGTGAGCTTTTCAAAATAAAGGGCAGGGATTGGGGAGGATTGATATCTAGATTGGCAGGTTCAGGACCTGATGGACAATAGGGAGAGGGAGGAGAAACTTGGAATAAACTAGCAACTCGGGAAAAACTGGAGGAAACCATCCAAAGTAAACAGAGAACATACAATAAGAAAAACACACCATAACAACTTTATTTCAAAGTTTGAGATTCTTTTTATACTATTCTATAGAATTTCTCCTATTTAATAAATAGATGCATTCTATGCTGACATACTAACTATAATTCACGTTCCTCTGTGGAGGAACTTAAAACTAAGATGGCATTTTATGTCTGTGTTATCTGTGCCTACATGTTGACATTTGCATTATGTGCTGTACTGAGACACAAAACTGTTGAATATCATGCCTCTTTCTCAACCTTTCACCAAGACCTTACAGGTACTTCTTGGCTAATTGCCTCGCCACGAATATAAAAATCACACTTTTCGTGTGAAGAAAATTTCTAACCATTTGGGTTTTTTTTTCCCCAGAGACTCTTACATACAATTCTCAGGTGGATCCCATTTGGGTAGAATTTACTTTGGATTCATAATGTCTGATTCACAGTTACATGATCACATATAAAAACATAGAAACAACTGAAACAGCTAAAACCCAACACAAGCACTGCAGATATTCACTTTGCTATAGTCCTTATTGCCAAGACTCTAAACAATTTTACAAATAATAGTATTATTATTTAATGAGCATACTAAATATCTGTCCAGATTCATGGTAACCCAAGAAATCAGAAAAGCTCTGAGGGAACCAATACAATCTCTTCTGTAAATAATACAAAGGTAATAGAAATGAATACATATTTTGGGCATTCAGATTGTGTATTAGACAAACTAAAACAGTTCCAAAGGAACTATTCCATCCTCAGACCAAAAAAAAAGTGCCTTTTAAAATTTCCATAAGGCATATTTTTGCCTTAAAAAATAGAAACAAAACTAATAAATTACATTTTAAAACTCTATTTAAGAACACTCATGGAGAGACTGGTACTAACAGAAGTCAGAAAATTCAAATATGGTAGTAGAAACATAAATGTAAGAGGAGTGTAATTCACGCCATTATACCTGTTTGACACGATTTGTGTGAGTTAAAGATAGAGTGCCAGCATAAACTTTGAATTTATTGGTTTTTGTTGCTTTAAATCAGACCCTTCACATTATTTAAACATAGTTTTTGTATTTAATATTCAGAGTGATAGAAAACATACATTTGGCAGCAGATAGATACATAATTCATGCTGGTGGAAAGCATACCTTATAACACTTAAGTGGTTTATTAAACTTGTTTCATCTGATATGGGATAAATTCTATAATTGACAGCAAGTCATAGGCAGATCATACATTTATCATATTTAAGATTACCCTATATCCTTATGCTATAGAAACTATTCTGCTTTAGCCTCTCATGGGTTTGGGGTTTTTTTTCTTCTCTTGGAGAGGAAATACATGAAAGATGTTAATGCTGTTTAAAAATTACTTAAAGCCAAACTCCAACATGAAATTAGTTTAATGGCCTCAGCTCAGTCCTGACAGACAGTTGAGTCTATTGGGAAAATGGTCACACATACTTTGGCACCAGTCAATGGGACCAGCAAGCAGCCTCTGATTTAAAGAGACCTACGCAATGAGGCTGGGGAGGTTGAATGACATCTTATTTTAGGGACCATGAAATCTTGAAGTTAGAAGGGGGGTCATATTGTGCAGGGAGATTATTTCTCTATTCCTTGCTCCCACTCAAGCTTATAGTTCATAAGGAAATTGTTTGAAATTACTCCACTTATTTGATGAGGAGGGATAGAAAAAAAAATTTAAAGAGGATTTCTCTCTCAGACAGTGGATTCTACTCAAATATACTGACTCTAGTATTTTCTTTCAAGTCATTTCTGTTATCTCTGTAGCTTTACCAATATGGACTGGGAAGAGCCTTAGTGTAGAACAGGCTACAGCTAGACTGTATTTTTACATGCATTATGACATTTAACATTTCATTTGTCTGCATCATAATGGATTGAAATGTTAAGAGCCAGCAATAATTTGTTTGACTCCTGCTCTTGGCTGTTGATAACTATAAAACTGTATTTTCGTATGGAAGTTCTAATGCTAACAAGACATATCTAAATTAAGTGGATAGGTCAAAGTGACTGAAATACCATAATGATTATGATACAAGAGGGGCTAACCCCTATTTTTTTTTTTTTTTTTAATGGATGAATGTAGACTATTAAGTATGTAAATTCAGCTAGTATCTTTTTCTTTCACTGCTTTTAGTTGTATGGTTTTTTGGAGTCATGTTGCCCAAGGCTGGAAGGTTCATTTGGGAGACCTTTTTCTCAAAGAAAGATAAAAGCTGAATAAAACATCACAGGTGAAAGAACATCAAATTTGGGCTATACAAGTAATATTTCTCTTGATTGTAGTATTTGTACCATTTTTCTTCATTTTTCCCAGAAAGAAATTACTTATTTAGAGAAAGGTCCCAGATATTTTTTTTAAGGTTGTTAGAAGCTACAAAATAAAGGTGGCTTTGGAAATCATTAAATGAGAAAAACATCATAACTAATTCTGTCTGGATATGTATTGGTGTGTAGATACCTGCCTACCTGATTGTTTTCCTTTG
>WEIU01001966.1:14103-24203 GCA_013389925.1 Aegithalos caudatus
TTCTTACACCCATATATCTGTGTGAAGTTCAAGCTAGAGAAGCTCTTTGCAGGTCAGGATTCAGTTATGAAAGCAAATCAAAGTGTCTCACAAAGAAGAGATTAATGATTTGCCTTTGATGTAAAAACCTCTAGAGTGCAATTGAATTGTCCCCACAAGTTCTAGTATTTTGCTCCAGCAACCTTGAAAGGTGAGCATCAGTGATACACCAGTTTCACTGTATTAGCACAGATACCCATCTTCAGCTGCCAAACACAAGATTCACAAGATAATTTTGGAGTTCTGCTTGAAGCCCTTGGCTGAGGTGCCCTGGTGGCACAGAACACAAGTCAAGCTCTCAGTACTGTCACTTGTCCCCCACTACTGAATGTTGAGCTTCCTTTCAAATCCCAGAGCTTCATGACCTTCAGCAAAATAACTTTGTTCTACTGAGAGACAGACAAGACATGTCAGAGCTGCCTGCAGTGGGAAGAGATGAGCNGTTCTTTGTTTCTTTGTTTTCTTCTTTTTTCCCCACATACATAATCCCTATGCCAGGATGTTATCTCTTGCCATGAAATTCAGCTCATTACACTGAGTGCTGTATATGTTAAACTGCTTTTTGTTTTTCATTGAGTCATCCTCACAAATTACTTGCATGGCATAGCACATTCACCTAAGACCTCTTGTTATAGAAATTAACAAGATTTGTATTTACAGTCAAGAGACATAGGTTTTTTTCAGTAAATTTATGATTTTCAAATGACCAGTTATGAGCTCAAATGAGTTTTTCTTCCAGCTAAATCCACTAATAAAACTGTCAGTTTACAATATTTAATCTGAAAGACCAATCATAGACCACAAGCAAGTCTTCAAAATAACCACTGTTATGTAAGTTATGTACTTAAAATAGCCCTGTCTTGACAATACATTTAAAAAAAAAGTAAATAAAAATTAGTAGTGATTACTCATTTAGAGGAAACAATAAAATATTTTAATGTCAGGCCAGCAAATCCAAGAGATTCCTTAGAGTAAGGGGCGGAATTAACAAAGATTAAAAAAAATCCTTAAAGATCAAAAAGGCAGCATGGTTCTCTTTCTGGAAAGGGAAAGTAAGGATGTTTATTCATTAGGAGGGAAAAAAGTAAATGATCAGTATCCTTACAATGAGAGTCCCTTGCTGTCCTTTGGAATTGAAGTCTGCAGTGCACCTGGAGCAGGAAGTTCACTCCAAGCCACTGCATCCTTACACTTGATGATGGAAACTGTTACCCAGGTATTCAGCCACAAAACAAAAAATAAAGTTTGTCTCCTTCACCGATATGCATCCTGCAGGAGAGAAACTTCTCTCTCTGATGCAGAATGAAGGTCATCATGTCTGTATGGTGGGTTTTGTGAGCCCTGGGTATGCCTTCCAGCAAAAACGGACTTAAGCGTTGGACGGTCCCCAACAAAGCCTCTTTACACAGAATATATTGATTTGATAAGGACTCACAAGGATCATCAAGTCTAGCTCCTAGTCCTGCACAGCACCATCCCCAAGAGGCACACCCTATGCCCGAGAGTATGGTCCACATTCCTTCACGGGGAAAATCAGACAATCAAACAGTTTCCTTCGATACCTCTTGAGTTAGCTGTAGACATTCTTTATCACATGCTTGGGTTACACAGTGAAGAGTTGGATCTATTGGAGCAGGACCTGTTGTAGTAAGAAAAAATGGAATAATTTTAAAATGGAGGACAGTCAATATAGACTAGGTAGAGGAAATTTTTTACGATGAGGGCAGTAAACCACTGGCACAGGCTGCCCAGAGAATTGGTGGCTGCCCCATCCATGGACACATCTGGGTTGGATGGGGCTCTGAGCAACCTGATCTCATTGAAAGTATCTCTGCTTACTGGGGAGAGGAGGACTAGATGACCATCAAAAGTCCCTTCCAGCCACAACTGCTCTATGATAATATAAATTCTTACACCCATATATCTGTGTGAAGTTCAAGCTAGAGAAGCTCTTTGCAGGTCAGGATTCAGTTATGAAAGCAAATCAAAGTGTCTCACAAAGAAGAGATTAATGATTTGCCTTTGATGTAAAAACCTCTAGAGTGCAATTGAATTGTCCCCACAAGTTCTAGTATTTTGCTCCAGCAACCTTGAAAGGTGAGCATCAGTGATACACCAGTTTCACTGTATTAGCACAGATACCCATCTTCAGCTGCCAAACACAAGATTCACAAGATAATTTTGGAGTTCTGCTTGAAGCCCTTGGCTGAGGTGCCCTGGTGGCACAGAACACAAGTCAAGCTCTCAGTACTGTCACTTGTCCCCCACTACTGAATGTTGAGCTTCCTTTCAAATCCCAGAGCTTCATGACCTTCAGCAAAATAACTTTGTTCTACTGAGAGACAGACAAGACATGTCAGAGCTGCCTGCAGTGGGAAGAGATGAGCATGTCACTGTGTAGTGGAAAGTCCTTAATCAAACAAAATCTGGTAAATGCGGGAATGATGGTAGAAGAGGGTGGAATCTGGGGATATAGTGGATAGATTTTGAGGCAGGATAGAATGCTCAGTTATGTACTTGGAACTCACTGGCTTTGGTAAACAGGCTGGAGAAGCAGTGATGGGAATCTAGAGTTTTACTGAGGGCTATATTAGTGTAGGAAATACATAATCACAGAAATGATTATATGCAGGTGCTTTACTGGAGCTCCAGGAGCCAGGGTACAAACCCAAATCTGACTCCGAACCCTGACCCACGACAGACGAGCTTTTATACTGCCTTGTTATACAACTATATATTAATGATTAAACCTGTGTTGTTCTCTTATATACATTGATATGATCCAAGCATGAATTCTTGTGATTTTGGTAAAACAATAATCATATTCAATCTCTATCGAACATTCCCATGCTAAGTATTCTTTCCTGATTTATTAGCCGGATCGAGTCATACTTGATTTGATTAAGACAATATAGCTGTGATTATAGCAAAGTGAGCGTCGTGCTCCCAAGGTTTCACTGACCAGCAGATGCAAATCCCCCCTTTTCTAACTTCTCCTTCTAAACCACCACTAGTTACAATTTTAGAAAACATTTTAACCCTATACTATCAGCTAGACTATGGCACAAAGAAAAAGCGCTGTAGTGGCACTATCACATAATCGGGGAAGAAAAAATTCAAGAGAGAACAGGCAACTAGTAACCTTGGAGCAAGTTAATTGCCTGATAACTTGACGGTCTGTGTCTCTGGGCAGATTTGTTCTGTGCTTTCAGGCAGAGAGGCACTGACACATCTGAAACACAGAAATATTTTATTCATCTGGAAGTGTCATATCACATCAAGCTGTGAATAGCAGAGCAGTTCATCTGGCAAAGGCATAAAAAATATGTCCTTTTCCTAATGTACATAAAATAAGGGGAATAGCATCCTAATTTAAAGAGCTGTTCAGTGAGATAGTAGACTGCAATTGGGGGCTGGAAATTACATATTTGAGGAAAGAGATTCTCTTCCCATTTGCATTGATATAGCAAACCTGAGACAAGCACATTTTGGCTTGTCATTTTTATGCCTGCCCCCAGATTTTACTTTTCATTCTGTATTTAAAGAGCTTTATAAGTTAACCGACCAATACTTATTCCAAATTAAGTGTCTCCTCTTGAAACTAGACCAAACTGGGGGAGGGGAGGAGCTGTTTTATTTCAGATCTATAGGGTTTCAGTCACACAGAGATCCTGAGCACAAAGGGATTTTTTGCTGTTCCTAATGGAAATGAATAAAATATAAAGTCTTTCATATTTCAAAGCAGATAGAAGGAATCTTTGGGGTTTGGTTTATAGGAAAGGAGCAAGCAAATGAGGAGACTAGAAAGGATGGTTATATTCTGGTGATGGACATTTTCCCTCTGTCACATTTTAAAATGAAAAATTTTGAATCTTCCCCCTGTTTTGCGTGCTAACAAAAATCTCAATGACTTGACACTGTGAAGGGCTGCTTTTATGCAAAGGCTTCTACCCTGGAAAGATCAGTTTTGTCACCACCAGCTGAGAAGGAAACTATTATGACATCAGGAGAGAATCTGAGTTTTGATTAAGCAATTCTAAAGTGAAATTCTCCCTAGAGAACTGGCACACAGGAAAATCAAGAAGCTGAGAACCATTAAAAAACAGTCTAGTAGAATGGTTGTCACAAATGACAGAATTATTACAGAGCAGCCAAGTGCAAGAAATAACAGAGGAAAGCTGAAATTTGTATTTATTGCAAGAGTTTTTATCTTTTCCCTCTTCCACTTTTCCCCATACTATCATATGTGGAAGAAAAAGACATTTTCAATCTCTTTTCAAAAGTGCCTCAGCTGATGCTTATAACTCAGTTCTAGCTGTTCCACAATGTTGCTAGCCCCATATATGTGCAAATAGACAATTTATGCTGCCACTTCTGCTGAGCAAAAAGCTAAATTGTGTACTATCATTTACTTCATACAACGTCTCTCAAAATGTGCATGTCGGGGGGTGGTTTATGACATGACAGGAAGTTAATAAGCATTTGGCAGCAGGAGAAAAACAGATACTGGTGAGAATAATAAACTGGACACAATCCCAACTATTTAAAGAAGGTTGAAAGCATTTAAAAGTACATTTCTTCCAAGGGAAAAAAAAAGCCATTTGTCAGGGCATAGAAAAGTTAAAATGAATATCAGTAAGACAGTAAAGCCACAAGAAAATTAAAAACTCAGAATTGAAGTTATCAGCTTGTATATTGTAAACTTTAGCAATAGTCAATAATATGGAATTTTTGCAGTGAGTCCTCTTTGACTATTTGAGGAGCTACAAAACAGTGCAAATGTTCATTATGTGTCAAAGAGGCTGATTTTTTTTTCCTCTGAATGATCAAAATGCTAGGCTATTTGTTTCAAACACAGAAAAAATACTATCTGGACAAAATCTTGTTGTTCAGAGTAGATACAGTAGCAATCACTGGAAGAGTGAGGAAGAGCAATTCAGCAGAGATTGAGCAGGTGCTTGTCAGGGTTTAGTGGGCACTGAACCAGTGGTGGTTGATGTCAAAAGCATTTGCCTGCTCTGAGGTTACAATCAGACACCACCATCAGAGACATTTTGTAGTGCGTATGGGATTAAATCTATTTCTGCAGTAAAAGGAACAAAAACTGTATATGTTCTACCAGAGCAGATGCTGCCTGAGGAAGGAGGCAAAGGAAAGAGAAAAGAAATAACTCATCCAGACCAACATCTCTTTAAGTGTCTGCCCTCAAGTACATCATGGCAATGCCTAAAATCCCTGCCCAATTAAGGCTGTGGGTAGAAAAAGGTCTGCTCCTCAAGGGAATGCTCCTGTGTGGGTAAAGATATAACTCTGGTCCCCAGCACATTCCTGACAGGAAGCAGAGGAGAATCTCAACTGATTCCATGGGACAGTTTCAAATTCAGCCTGAATATCTAAACACCTGACCATATGACTTGATCCTAGAAGTCTTTTCCAGCAAAAATGATTTTGATTTTGCAGCAAGTTAAGCAAGCTGAGAGTAAGTTTGTTACTGGACCCATACCCTCACTCAGGTGCTTCAGGTAAGCACATCCTGAGGTGGAAATCACCTCAAATTGGATTGTGATTTGGGATGACACTGACCCAGCTACAGGAACCATAGTAGATTATGAGCTTGGTTTTCGTAGAATCATGGCATCCTTAAGGCTGGAAAATTCCTCAATCAAGACAATCCAACCACTAACACATTACTGTCAAGGCCACCACCAAAGCATAACCCCTACTGACATACCTACATGTCATTTATATACCTCCAGGGATGGTGACTCCAGTACAGTGCTGGGCATCTTCCTCTACTGCTTGATAATCTCTCCATGAAGAACTTTTTCATAATATCCAATCTAAACCTTACCTGGTACTGCTTGCAGCAGTCTCCTCTTGTCCTATCACTTGTTGCCTGTGGTAAGGGCCTGACCCCCACCTGGCTACAATCTCTTCTTAGGGATTTTTAGAGGGCAATAAGGTCTCTCCAAGCCTCCTTTTCTCCAGGCTAAACAACCTAACATCCCTCAGTCACTCCTCGCAAGACTTGTGCTCTGTGGCTCTTCTCCAGGTATGGGTTTGGACACGGGGTTGAAGCAAAACACCCTGCTTTTTTGTGTGCAGAAGCTGCATGGTCTCAACTCTCCCATGGCTTGCTGAACACAGAGCTGGACACTGAGGACAACCTGACACAAAGGGAGAAACCATCATTAGAAAAATGCTATCATGCTTCTGCACAGAAACTGACAGGAAATCTGAGAAGAGGCACACCCAGAAGCAAAATGCTCTTGTCAGAAAAAAAAAAAAAAGAGAAACCAGTCCATGGCTACCCACAGTTGGCCACTCTTCTTGGCCAGGGTGTTTCCACAGCAATGGTATACTCAGGCACAAACAAAAGACATTTTTAAATGATTCTGCACTATATTTGAGAGTGCTTCAGTGAAGCTACAAACCAGAAAGGCAATCTCTGCCATAGGAAGGGGGGATTTGGAGTCATATTCTGCCTGTCCCAGTGCTGACACATGGGATGGGAGATGGGTGAATCAGGACAGATGAAATACTGGGAAAGGAAGGAGGTGAGGCACCCAGTCTGTTTGCTTTGTTCCTCGATACCTTTGTTTGGTTTGCTGTAAGGTACAGTCAGAGCACTCTCCATTGCTGATGGTGACAGCCTTTGCTCTGTGTTTGCTGGTTTTTCTTACTCAAAGAGCAACAAATGAATCTTGTGAAGTCTTTGATGTTCCCTCAGTACTTTAAATAGATATAATTTAATCTGTGATACATACACAGGATGCTTTATTATGCATACTGAATTCTACGCTCTGTTTCTCATAGGAGAGATAATTTTGAGGGTTGCCACTAAAAATTATATCTAGCCTGAAAACCATAAGATTTTTCTCTACAAAATGCATCAGAGCAGGATGTAGAAGGGTTCTAGCCTTTTCTCAGTCATCATTTTACTTTCCTAATTCCACAAAAATCTTGGCTGAAATAATTTAAAATATAAATGCTTGAAAGTATTTTCTTAGGATAAGAAAAAAAATTCAGCTAAGTTTGTCAGCTTAGTACACTACTTATCTTTATTTTCCATGGGATGTGAATGAACTTGTTCACTCGTAAAAGTTTACAAGAAAACAGGATCTTTTATCTTTTTTAAAAATCAGGAACTCAAATTCTGAACATGCAAGTGCAGGAATTTCTGCAAAGGACAGGAGCATACAGCAGGACATTTAAACCGTAGGCATTCAATGAAAATTATCTGGTCTCAGTATGAATATTAAAGACTGGAAATAAGCTGTCCATAAATCCTATCCAGAAATAATTGAGTCATTTTGAATAATTAAATACAGTATAACCAGTGCCTTAGTGAAGCAATTTAGTGAAGCAAAAAACAGCACACAGAATTTCCAAATGCATTGTTTTTAAAAATACAATACTGTAAATTAATTGAGCACAAATGCAAGAACTCTTTAAATATCTCAGTTTCTTTCTTTCTTTCTTTGTGATAAAGACCATGGTCACCTAGAGAGTGGGAATTTTTTCCCAAGTGAATACTAAGCTCATGATATTCCTATTTAGCAAGATATTTGCCACTGTGAACTCATGGTAGCCTGTAATCCTTTCCCAGGAGCTTCCCTTTGTCCTCCACCCAGCATACTTGCCTATATCTGGAGGTGGCCAGCCCTGAGAAGTCTGGTGCAGGAGGGGTGCAAATGCTCTGCACAAGCTCAATTGGTCTTTTCTGTCTCTCAAGACTTGCAGGTCTCAGGTGTCCACAGTTGCACCACAAACCACAGAGCATGTGAAGACCCTGAATATTTTGTACCATGGAGTCTTGAATGTCATCTCATTTAACTGTATTAGGAACAACTTTAAAATCTGATGGCTGCTGGTTGCACAAAGCCCTTTTCTTAGCCTATAGATTATTTACAAGGGAGGGTTTTTATAATGAGAGTGGTTAAAGAATGGCACAGGTTCCCCAGAAAAGTTGTGGGTGACCCATCCCTGGAAATATTTGAGGTCAGTCAGAACTCAGAGCAATCTGATCTACTTGAAGATGTCCCTGCCTATGACAGCAGGGGTAAAACTGACTGGCTTTTAAAGGCTCCTTCCAACCGAAACTATTCTATGATGATTCTATTGTTCTTAACTCAGAACAACTAAGCAACACCAGAAATGTTGTCATTATTTCTGTTTTCATCCTAGCATACACAGCTGTTGATATGCTGTGTTGAAATGCTTGACATGCTAGTCCTTGTCCACAGTGTGATGAATGGCTCTCTATTTTCACTTCATAATTGCCAGGGTGACCTGCTTTTTGAGGATAACACATCAGGCAGGAAACAAATACTCAGCACACACCCACAGATCCATAGACTCATGGACTGGTTATTACTCAGCTTAGATACAGAGCTTGCTCTTTACACTTGTGGCAAATTCACTCAGAACCTCAGTGGCTCTGTAAATATAATGTTCTTTTAAGTCCACTAATATTACTGTCTTCAAATGACAATATTCATGGACCACTATGAATTCCACAGGAAAAACAGTACGTGCTCTCATTTTCTGCTGTTCTTTAGTGGTATCTTAAAAAAGCTATGTACAACAGAAAATAAAACATAACCTAAACAGCTTTTAAGAGGAACAGATATGAATGTTCTAATGAAAGTAAACCAAACATTTCCACGGAACTTAAGTAGGCAGTGTCCTACCATCCGCAGAAATGCAAGAGCAGAAGCAGGTGCAAATCATTGTCAGGGTTCACTTTGACCCGTAAGTAATGCTGATCAGAACATTACATCTGCTTTCCTACATATATCCGGGTGAAATTAGATCACTGGCTGAAATATTCATGAACACACTGCTCATGCTCAAAGTGAGCAACATGGATTCCACAGTAGGCACAGCAGCTTTTCTGAAAGTGTCCTGGTGTCTGTTGTGCTAAAAACAAGCATTACTAAGCGGAAATAAAAAGGAAAATGTCCCAGATTCCCAAAGATTACATTTTTTCTGTAGTGGCATATCGGTTTGGCATAGCCAACAGAAGTGAAGCCTTTTTGAACAAGTGGAGACAATGATATAATTCCCTAGGATAAATCAATTACTCATGAGATACTCTGTGTAAATATATTGTAGTTAAAAACTCCAGAGCTTCTTTTGCCATGAAGAATACTTACTTGCATAATTAATTTGCAGGAGTTAATTCTCATTTTTCTGGCAATAGGATTGACCTAAAAAATATGCCCAAAGACATAGAGGACATCTGCAGCTGAGTGATCATTGTGCTTTTCATGTGCCCATAAAGCACTCAAAGCTTGAATTATCATTTCTGTGATGAAAATAGCAGTAAAACAACCTATATCAGACATGTCTAGTTACTGAGTGCATTTAACTGCTTCCACACCAACTTTCAAAGGAATTGAGTAGACTTTGAAGCTCATTTAGGTAGAAAAAGTAGGATTTAGTGAGATTTTACTGGAAAAAAAATATTTTCTTTGTCTTGCAATTTGGCAAAATATTCTTCCAATCTCTCTCTTTGTAGAAGCTTTTAGCAGAGTGAGGTGCAACTTAATTTGAGGAGGATTTAACCATTGTAGAGAGCAAAATTCTCACTGTCAAGTGCATGATGAGTCAGTATTTAAATTAATTTATTACAATAATATCCAAATGTGGCAATATATAATTGCATTGACACTTGGGCCAATAAAGCCAAATAAAGGATGTCTGTTGGGGATTGGATTTGTTTCCTTTTTACTTGTGGAATTTTTTCCTGGTGGGTTGCTGTGGAACCAATTGCTGGGTGCTTATGGGTGCTTAACCAAAACAAAGGAGTGGCCAAACGCGAGTTTTGGGGCTGATGCTTTCTGATAATGGGCCATTAATGACCTGACACATTACATCATCCCATTGGGAGAATCTCCACCCAGTGAGGGGTACCCAAGCATTCCTACCTAGATAAAAAGGGAAGCCGTCTGAACACCAGATCATCCTGTTTTCCACTGGATTCCCGGAGGAAGACTGGACCCATCTCGCCGCTGCTGCACTCTCTACAGGACCATCTCTACTCCACAGAACTGCCT
>WEIU01001966.1:24305-38052 GCA_013389925.1 Aegithalos caudatus
TTTTGTTTATTTTGTTTTGCTTGTCTTTCTCTACTACGACATTTGTATTTTCTTTAATATTCCTAGTAAAGAAGTCTTATCCTATCCCCAAATCCTGAAAGCCCGAAAGCCCCTAATTGCAAAATTACAATAATCTGAGGGAGGGGCTTTATGTTCTCCATTCAAAGGGAGATTCCAGCTTTTGCTGGCAGATACCTGACTTTCAAAACCAGGACAATATCCATATGCATTGAGTACCTCAAAGATTTGCAAACTGCTTTTTTAAAGACACCAATGCACTTTCATGCTGTGCTGATTTAGCAGACATTCTCAGTGCTGCTGCTATCCACAGAACCCCAAGTATGTCTCTGAGCTTTACTTATAAATAGATATACTTTGTTAAGTTGTGGGGATGAAATAGGGATTTCCGTTGTCCTTAAGGCTGTCCTTAATATGACTGTGCCTCTCTATTCCACTGTGTCCTGAGCTTTTGCATCTTCATATTTTTCATATATCTTAGTAATGGACTTTCTTTGACCTGCAGTACAAATACAAGAATGCCATTTCAGAGGTGTTAATTTTCAAATGCACCTTATGTCCTGCAAAATGTAAGAACTGCCCCCAGTTTGTTATTCCGTCTTCAAAACGTTGTTTCTAGCAACGCTATTAGATGGCTGCCTGGGTCCTGACCAGGTAGATCACAATGTGTAGTGACAGGCCTAGTTTAATGATATATTTTGCTCAAAAACATTATAAAATCTGCTACTTCAAGGGGTTTAGTGTATGAATATTGCCACAACATGGTATCCATGTTCATCCTTCGCATAAAACAGTATTAGGAGAACAGTATTGTAAATCAAAAGTGAATTAACATCAATTTCTGTCAACTGCTAAAGTGAGTTTAGCAGAGTGGTTGTCTGATGCTGAAGAGGGGAAATATAGTTTGTATACATAGTTTGAAATAAGAAAATCTCTCGACCCTGTGTTCTGCTGTGTCAATGCTATGCTGTAGCGTCAAAAATCGATCTCCCTTTGTTCAAGGAGAGCATTTAACTAAGCAGCAGAAGACCTTCTTGTCCTCATTCCTGAGCTTGTTGTGTACCAAGTTATGCTTATCTCCAGGAACTTCAACAACAAGGTTTATCCCTTTGAAGAGCTGCCCTATCTCTGCCTGGCTCCCCTTCTCCAACCAAATCTTGTTCTTTCTCATAGCTGTGTTAATAACAACAGTTCTTGGTTATTACAAACAATCCTTGTCTGTAAAGGCCAACAGTCCTTGTTTGGCTCCATGGCCCTCCAGCTATTGATGTTTGAGATACACACATTACCCCCTTATCATCTGAAATTCTGCAACACTCAGCTGCTTCAACTTACCTTGGTGTGAAAGAGATACTCACTTATTTCCCAAAGAGCAGAAGAAGATCCTTATATTCCAGGTCTTGCTGCCAATGCTGTGAGCACCATGGGTACCAACTTCCAGCAGTTCTTTTTCTACTCTCACTAATATAACACTGCTATCACTCCTTGAGCTGCTTATATTATTAAGTGCTTTGAGCCTCCATACTCTTTACTTTCATCCATTGAGCCTTCTAGGAAACACTATTTTAAAGTCCAATGCCTGATTCTTTGACTAAAAGACTATTAAAACCACAATCAGGTAAGACTCATAACAAATGGTATTTTAGCAAGTGTTTTATTTCCCAAGTGTGTTGATATTCAAGAAAGATTTTTCAGAACTCAGTAATGGTTTGGGTTCTAGGCAGTGTACATTTTTCAGGAGGTGTGCTAATCCAATTCTTCCAAGAATTCTTGGCCTGAATGAGAGCCTCCATTTACCCACTTCCATTTAATCAGTTTGTTTATTTCTACTTTTAAATTTACCTGGAATTAAATGCATCTTAGTTGAACATCTGAGCCTGCTGGTGAGGTGTTATTTACTGATGTCTTTAACAGCAATGTTAGAATAAGAAGTTCCTGCCTGCCCCAACATCTATTAGCTGGTAAATGGTGTTCCACACCCTGTACAAAAGAACTGGGTCAGAAGAACTGAATGCTGGGCCATAGCCTGGTTTGGCCTGGAAAGGACAGCAGTTCAACAGTTTTCAGAGAATAGCAGGTTAGTTGTTGCTGGAAGGGGCCTCTGCATGTCACTTGGCCCAATCCCCTTGCTCAAGCAGGGATGTCTTGAGCCTGCTGTCCAGGACTATTTCTGGATGGCTTTTCAGTATCTCCAAGGATGGAGACTCTACAACCTCCCTGTACACCTTGTACCAGCACTAACTTTTAAAACAGGTAGCAGCCAGTCTGACAGCATTAGAATTCTGCCAGTATACTTTTGGGGTGGAAAATGGAAGTATAGAGGCAAAATGTGTGGGTAACACAAGCATTTCAGGCTGTCTTTGTCACCAAGCTTTCTCACAGTGTGGGATATGAATTTTAATCTACACTCTATTTTCTACAGAGTTCTCTGCAGTTGGAGAAGGAAGTAAGACAGATAGCAAGAAACATAGACTTAAATAGAACATCTGAACAGCTGCATTTCATGCCCATTCAAAGTAATTTACTTATCTACCTTAATTCAGATAGATTCTTTGAGGAATTAATCACAAACATTTAATATTTTCAGTAGATATGCTATACCAATTAGTTTTCAAAGGAGAGATAATTCACAGTCTGATTTCCTACTGTTTATGATTTGAGGGTTTTTGGTTTTTTTTGTACTGGGGGCAAAAAAGGAAGACAATGCTATTACCTAGTCAGTCATATAGAAAATCATTCCAAAACTGCCATGAAGTATTTTATATGTGGAGAAATAGCCAATATATAAATTGGTACTTCCACCACTGCATGAATGAAGGGCATCTCTCACAGCAGAGTTTCTTTTCCATTTAGCCACTGTCATGAGAGACCAACTTCTGAAAAAATTATGGATAGCTGATGTCCACTGACTTGGAACTTCTCTGACAGAAGGGTACCTATTCAGCATTTGAAGCAGAATATTTTTACATCTCTGAGGACCTGGTCTAGCCTGTCCATAAATTCTTCTGCCTAAAATATGTGAACTTCAAAAAATAGAGCTCTTTTAAAACTCTGAAATGAGAACTAATCTTTTGGCAAAACCTGACTTTCATCTGAGTCAATTAGAAAATAGTTTCAGACTCCAAATAAGAACTGTAGGATGAACTTCAAGCACATTCCATTTAATATAACAATACTTTCTTTGCAGGCTGTGCCATTCCCATAGCTGTTCAAACAGATAGGAATTTATTTACAGAACACAATTATCCCCTTTTCCTTTATTTTTCACAGAAAGGCAGAAGATGTAACAAAAGATGCACATACTCAGAACCTCTCACAGCCTAACAAACATGCATATATACATCCACATTATATACATCACCTTACATACACATACAGGATTCTTAGACAAGAACTGCAGCCACCTGAACAGATGGCAAAGCCACAGGCAACTTTGCATTCAAAAGAAATGGAAGTCGGTAAAAACAGAGCAACACTCAGGGGAGTTTTACAGCCTGAACAGCTTGTCAGTGCCAACCCACACCCACCAGAGAACCAAAGGTATCTGCTGCCAGCCATGACAATGATGTTGGAGATGGCTGGCTAACATGGGGCCAGTGGCTCATGCAAGGGCACAGTTGCAGCCCCGTGCAACTTTAGCATGTGTCAATATTAGGAAATCTGGACGGCAGTATCACCACTCATTTACATCAAGTGAGTGTGTTTCAGTGCCTAGTTCACCCAGAGCCTGGGGGATATCAGCTGGTAGAAAATGCTACTGTGCTTTTTCAAACTGGATGGGCAGAGTGCCAGCAGACTTATTTGATCAAATGTGCAGAGACAGCTGAATGCCTCAGACTCACACTCACCCTTCATCAGGTGAGGAAACACCAGGGAGTCCCACCACCTGCTCTGACCCTTCCCACTACACCACTGATGGAGGCAGATGGCAGAGGAAAGACAACAGAATTGTGAAGCTATCACAGGAATATTTTCAGCATTAAAGTAATCTAAAAATTCATAAATGGGTGGGAAACAGTAATCCCACTGCTCATGCTTTTCCTGTGGTGTTAAAACTTTTATTTTAGCATCTTAAAAAAAAAGTTCATTCTCTTCAGGAGTTCACATCAGCCACTTCAACAGTGGGAGTAGAAAGCCACTTTAAAGCCCAGATATGTGCTCAAGAATATGCACAAACCCAACCCATCAGCAGCTCAGCTTTGCTTAGAAATGACATTTCAGTGGAGCAGATGTGATAGGTTTTACTGAAGTACATGCTCAATCCTGCCCCCAGGGTGCTGTGCCTGAGATTATGGACTCATGAAAAAAAACCCTTTTGTCATTGCCTTACATATTTTCTTGGAAGGTTTATGCCCAATAAACAGAAAACAGATGCCACCGAATATTTGATTACTGTTCTCACCCCTCAGAATCAATATGTGTTTTATAGTTAATGGGCCCAGAAAAAACCCCAACATTCAATCCCTGTGCTTTTGAAACAGCAAGATATGGATATGTTTAATGCCCTGTAACAGAAGACATTTATATGTAAAGATCCTTTTCTTAAAAAGTAAGAAATAAGGAAGATGCAACTGGAAGATCACTGAAGAGCAGATAAGAAAGAATTCAAGCTTGAGGTGAATCACAGTCCTGAAATTTTACAGACCTGGAACATAAAAAATAGGAGAAAAATGACTAAATTAATAGAATGGAAAACACTGCTACAAACACCTTTGTAAGAAAATACTGCAAATAAGGTTTCTTATATATTCTTTGTTATAAACGACTCAAAATTTGCGTTGGAATGAGTAAATAAAATTTAATTTGAACCCACTTAAAATTACAAAGCAAGGGGGGAGAACAGCACTGGGAGCTTGATGGGACTCCTGCCCACCAGAGGCTCAGGTCACAAAATGGCATCTCCGCCTTTTATACCCTGAGATTGCATCAGCCTCATTCATATTCATAAGCAGTCCTTATATGTCCTGCACATTTCTCCCAGTCCATAGCTTTGCCCCTATAAGTATCCTTGGTTCCTCCCCAGGCCTTTAATCACCTTTCACTGGTGGAGCCCTTCTCATTATCTTGAGTGGTGGTGCGATGTCACCTTGCCAGGTCTGCCAGAAACAAGTGTCCCCCTACTCCCTGATGCTTCCTACAAGGGGCAAGTACATGCCCTCTCCTACATGTTTTACAGCCCTATCAGCCAGAGCTGCCAGGCAATGACCACAAAAGGGGAGGGGAGTATTGAAGGGAGAATACAAAAGGGGTCAAAACCATAGTGTAAAAACAAAAGTACATGTCAAAAGAACTGTAAACCCCAACAGAACTTCTCCCCACCATACTCAACAACTCTTCCTAATTTGCATGACCCGATCACCACACCTTATTCATAACCTTCTTTGTTTTAATTTTATTTGCTTTTTAAAGTCTGCTTATTAATAGAGTCCTTTCCCCGAGTTCCTCTCTGATATTAGCATGGAACAAATACACTGTCTTTCACAAACAGCACTCAAGCTACCTCACAAAGCCCCCCTCCAAAAATTAAGGCATCCACTTTGTTGGACACACTGTCATACTGTCACTATCCTGCAGTGTGTGGCAGAAACAATTCTGACAGTCTAATCCTTGCTGCACAAGGAGAGCTTGACTTCTCTCTGAAAGTAAAATACAAAAAAAACCAAAAAAACTTTCTTTCCAAAAGTTTATTCTGAACAGCATTCTATCTACACTACTAAGTGGATTTCAAATAAAACCAAGCATTTTGCTGTGCAAATACAAAGATTTTAACTGCTCCCATCCACAGGGTTACATGGGGAGAATTCACTGCCTTGACTATAGAAAAACCCAGGGAATTAATGATTAGTCTGCGGCAAACATCCCTCATGACTGTAGTTTATCCATCTGTCCAGAGGGAAATACTTTTGACAGTCTGAGTTTGAGCTCATCAGTTGCACTGCAGGGTTTGGTGCTGTAGTGTGGGACAAGGCTGTCTGAAGAGAGAAATTCACACTTTGACAAGTGCTGCAAAAAAATAGAAAATGTATCCAAACCTCAGTATTTTTTTTTTTAGCCCCTCTAAAGTTGCTGATATGGACTCCGCTGATCACCATCTTAAACTTGATTTTTCTCACCGGATTAGGGAAAGATCACAGAACAGATGTGAGTGCAGTGGACCTCCAGTTCAACCTTCTGCTCAGAGCAAGGTTGGTGCTGCAGTTACACCAAGTATTCAGGGCTTTGTCTAGCTGGGGCTTGAAGCCCACAAGCACAGACATGTCAAAAACCTTTCTGGGAAACCTGGTCCCTGCCAGACTATCTTCCTGAAAAAAAGTGTCAGGTCTCCAGCATGAACTCCCCACTGTTAGCTGATGTCACGGGCAAGGACTTCTGTGACAACACAGGGATTTGGAGGCTGCTGCCATCAAGTAGTGGCCTGTGACGTCATGGACAGATGGATTGGGAGCTCTTATCCCTCACTGCTTTTATTTTGAGTTGGCAAAGCCTGAGCCAGTCTGGCTCCAGCCTGAACTCCATCCAAGCAACATTGTGAGGACTGGAGGATCAAACCGGGCTTCTCTAGTGCTGGGTGGTGCCTGTTACTGGCAGATCTCAGAGCCAGACTCAGAGCAATCACTCCTGTTTCCCTGCCATGCCTGTTTCATGCAGCCAAGCACTGCAGATGCAGCACTGAGGGTAAGCTGTGCAGGAAAATGTCCTGCTGGGGTGGCTGTGGGGTGTGTGACAGGACTCAGGAAGCTGGGAGTGTGGCCTTCTCCAGGGGCTTGGCCATTTCTTACCCCCTGCCCCCTGACAGCCATGTGCAGATGTGACACCATCAAAGGGGAGCAGCTCCTTTTCCTCTGCTCTTCCCAATGTGCTGCAGAGCACAAAGGTGGCCACGGAGACAAATCAGAGCTGCCCCTTCTAGCAGGACATTTGGGATGACGTTTATTGCTACCATGGGGTCTGCCTGGCCTGTATGCTATGGTGGATACAGAGAAATCCAGTGTGCCCACTCTGCAGAAGAACAATAGTGACTGTCCGATTTTCTGTTCATGGACAAGATGACTATCTGGAGACATCCATCACAGTCCCTGAGGAGCTGCCAGCAGCCAGCAGCCAGGGAGGGAGAGCTCCTGACAGCCCGGATGAGACTAGTTCCCATCCTCCTGCAGTGTCCTGTCCATCTTCTCCACAGGACACACCACTCCAGGCCATGGACAATGTCCTGCCTGAGGACATTGCTGTCAACAACAGCATGTCATGGACACTGTGTGGTCTTGGCTGCACCAGAGAATGGAGACCATGTACGGGATCAATGGTGGCTGATAGAGAGCACACTGCTGCATTGTGCACTGTCTCTGCACCTATGGCCCAGATGAGGAGATCATGATTGAGAGTTTGCAGGATATCCTGGAGGAGTACACAGTGTCACTGGTCCAGGGCACCATCAACATCACTATGAACCAGTGCAGCAAGGAGGCCCAGAGGCTGCTGTGCTCCCACACTGCCAGGGATGAGACTCATAGCCCAGGAGCAGGTCCAGCAGCTCCAGACCCCTGAATTCCTGCTCATGAATGTGGGAACTCTCACCAGCAGCCCTACAGTCCCAGTGGAGGAGGAAGAAGCTGGCAAAATGGAGGCTGCCCTTTGTGAGGGTCACAACTATTCCCCACCAAAGCCCACACTCACAGAGTGGGACCGTTCCCAGGACAGTGTGGAGCAGGAGGTGGTGGCAGTTGCAGGTGCCTCTGCCCAGGGCAGCAGCTGTAGCCTCTCCACTCCCTGACAAGGCAGGGACAATTCACCTGGGGGGTTCCAGTGTCCGCCAAAGAGGAGGGGTGCCAGGGCTCTCCTCTGCCCTGCAAGAGGCCACCCTGACAGCATCACTAGCAAGGCTCCTGTGTTATTTCTCCTTGTTATTGGAGAAAAGGGGAATAAACTGTTTCCCCCACACAGTCTCTGGGCACTGCTTTCTCCTGCTCTTGATGTCTTTCTCCTTCCCTTCTTTGCTTTAAGTCTGTGCCCTCACATTCTCCTAAAATTCCTGCAGTTATATTACAACAAATACTTGGGTATGGAATTGTCCTCTTCTAGCCTGAACCCTATCATAGTATCTCCAAGAGAAAGTACGGTGCTGGTTGTGTGAATTGGGTTGGCTTGATTCTGCTGGGTTAATTTTAGCTGGTTTTTGGTCAATGGATGCTATCAATCAATGCCATCAAGACAGCCAGCTCTGTTTTTTTCCTCCTTCCACGTCCTTCCAAGCTCATTTGTGGGGGTATTTTTGAGCAGAGATCTTCTATGATTTTGTCTCTGGTTTGTTTTTCAAAAAAAATTACTGCAGCCAGAGAGCACTTTCTGAAACCATATGATTTGTCATCCTCCAGGGCTGAGCACAGCCATTTTGACAGTTGTTTCTTCCTGACAGCCTTGTAGTTCTAAGGATTATCCTGTAGTAATGCAGGAAGATATAATCCAAGTATTAGATCCAAAAGCAGCCTGATTGTATGGGGGATAAGACAGAGAATATAATGGAACTGGTAAAGCAGCCTAATATGTTAGGCCTGATCAAGGAAAAACCATGGGAGAAACAGACACAGATAACTGATCCCTGGGGTAGAGGTGACAAAGAAACACATTGTGAAACTTTGTAATGATTACCAAGTAACTGATGTCATAAAGAATGTATAACCAATGAGAAATTGTTACCAAAAATTGACCCCTATATAAGTGCCTTATATGAAAAACCATGTATAAAAGCCCTGTATGCTCAATGAATTTGTCTTCTGATCAGAACTCGGGATGCCCCCATCTCTCTCAGTTGCTGGTATGATTCCATGCTGAAGCAGGAACAACCACAGCCTGCACTGTGACTAATCCTGCCAAGCACGCTTTCCCTGAAATCTCTGCTAAGAATCTGACCATCCCCACTCCCGATCACAAACAAGATGGCACTATTTTCATGCCTTTTTCTTTCTGTGTTTTAGACTGTATAGTCATACAAAGTACAAGATGACAATATTTGCCCAAATGAAAGGTAGTGCTTGCCACAGCATGCTTTAGTCATCAATAAATAGTTCAGGTAAGTAGTGGGTCTGTTAACTAGTCTGTTTGCTTTGGGACAGAGTAAGGTTCTACACAGGCTTGCTCAAGGAATGCCAGTGTCTCTAGACTGGACAGAGTAATTCAATAATCCTTTAAAAGGAAAAATTAAGCTGTCCACTAAATGAAATGGTGAGTCACAGGAATAACTGGGAGGAAAGAAGCTTTAAAATCTTGGTAAGATCTGGACATTTGAAGATGAAAATTGTCTTTAAATCAAGCCCTTCTTCACTAAACATCAAACTTTGGGTAAAACATTTTCTGCTCTTGGGCTGGACCCCAGGCACAGACTGCTGCAAAGGCAGGCTGTTAGCTGTGTGACAGAGTGAGTGATGTCTCTGTCATCCAGGGACTGCTGGGAAGCAGGGCTTTTATTTTTGTGTAGTTGTTTCTGAGTCAGCTCCTTTGGTGTCTGGCTTAATTCTTAAGTATTAATTCTAAGTAATTTCTCAATCTGAAGAAATAGGACAATATGAGGAGCAAGACTTCTGTTTCCAGATACCAGGTGACAGTAAACCTGAATGAACAGATCTGGTGAAGAAGCTTTAGCACACACCTACTGTTTTTTCTGAAAGCAGTGTTAATATTATAGAGCTGAGGAAACAAAAGGGGTCTTCAAATGCATGGGTGTCATCAACACGTTTATTAATTTCCAGAAATTCTGACTAACTATCCCATTCTTGCATTTCAGAAAAAATCCTCCCTATTAGTGTTAGCTATCATTCCTGAAAACAGACAATAACAGAAATAAACATCTATAAAGAACACTTGGCCCACTTTTCTATCAATATATATTTGACTCTCAAGCAATGGCTGCACTTCATCAAATATTCTTTCTTTGTCCTTTAATTTAATATCTGATGCATCTGTCCATCATGCAGTTCATTAGAGCATTTAAATTTTAACAGTGCTCTTGGGCTGAAGGCATGAAAAAGGGAAGGCATAGGCATTTGTCATTCTGCTGTTACTGAAAAGAGTGTCTTGGCTATCCATGTTTAATTCATTTTTGGACACGAATGCTCCTAAAAGAAGCAATTTGGCCATAGTTTATCTTCCCAGGCAGCCAGGCTACATTACATGCCTTGAAAAAGACTTTTTTTTACAGCATGTACACAGCTTCAAGGCTTGCGAGCATATACTAGCAAAATGGGCTTGGGAAAATGCATTTGCACATACTTATGGATTTATTCACTGTTCCACCTCTCAGAATTAAATGTTTTGAGGCAATCTAGCCAGGGACTATATCCTCTGAAGATAATTAAGAACCTGATGCTCACTGACTCCAATAGAGCTACGTGTTGTAAGGATAGGCAATGACATGCCATGGCAAGATAATGCTAGAAATAACTTGAATTTAACACAGTTTGGCTTTGATTCATGTTTTCTGTGGAAAACTGTGTGTGCCACAGTCCATCTATGAGAATAACCACTAAGTGCTGCTCTGTGTCAGCTGTCTGAATCTGCAGGCTGAGAGGCTGGGACAGCACCTGAGATAATATGGTAAAGGTGCGTAATGCACTAAACTGTGGAAGGGGATGCAGAATATGAGCCACAAGGGTGAAAAATGAGATAAAGAAGCATCAGCCCATATGAAAAATCATAGCAATTTCAATGAAAGTCATGAAAATAGCTAACAATCACTCATGCTACCAACTTCCTTGAACTTTATAAAAGCAGGTATGTTGTCAGAGAAACAGCAAAGCAGCCATTTGATTTTCAGAAAGAAACAAAAAGGCCACTTTCACCACAGTACTGAAACATTCAAGATAAGAATTAAAATGTAGGTAGTTTTGCATTCCACATTCTCTTTTCTTCCTGAAATATAAGGAATTTCTCTCAAGGACAGAAGGGATTTAAAATTGCCTTAAATTGGGGCATCAACAATGTATCTTTGCTTACCAGTGCAAAATTTTTATCCCGCATTGTTGAATAACAGCCACTCTTCATATTATTCCATATATGTGGCAAGACTTAATTAGAAACCATTCAGGTTTTATAGTCATATTTATTCAACAGCATCAGACAATCTCAAAGAGTTTAATTAAATTTTAAAGTAATAAATAAATAAATAAATACATACATAAATAAAATGCTGACTATGGGATGGAGGAAAAGAAGTCTTGTTGGCTTGGATAACTGGGAAAGAATCAAAATAACCTCCCTAATACATTACTTGATAAGTGTTTGAAACTGATGACAAATTTGAAGAAGGTGACTATAATATCAGAAGAATGCCTAAGCATTATTTTGTCAGAGAAAAGTTCAGAAGCACTACTAACACCTAGCAGGTTTCCTTTTACAGCCTTTTCAGAAAAAAAGGGTGGAGTGGAACTGTCAGAATCTGAAAAGTTTGGAAATTACAGTCAGCCCTCAACATGTCAGTTTTCCCTTGCTTCCCACCTTACATCCTCTCCTCTGAAGGGAAATTGACAGTGGCCCCATGGCAGGACAGGCTCCAGACCCTGGGTCTGCCCAGCATTGTTGAGCTCCACTGAGCTGCAACAATAGTGACAGTCATCAGGGCCTGCAGAAATATCAATAACTTTGTAGAAATTACATGTGCCAAGAGGGCAGGAACAGACAATTGCATTTCTCCCAAGTAATTAACATAACTCAAACATTCTGAGGCCGTGTGATGTAGGTGTGGCAGAGAAAGCTGTTGAGATAATGTTTTCCATTTTCTTTTGATCAAGAAACTTTCAGGGCTAAGGTTGTGCCAGCAAAGGGTGGTCATAAATACTTCAAAGGTTGAAGATTCATTTGCCTTAAAAAATATAAAAAGTTTTATGTGTGATTTCCCAAGGAAATTTTTTATCCAGTATTGCCTACATATTTCATCTCTCCTGGTTTCTCTTGTCATTTTCTAAATTTCGCATTTTGCATACTGCCTTCCTGTCACAGAGGAAAAAACATCATGGAATCTGTCACTGTCAGGAATAGAAGAGCTGAGAACTAAATCTAAAAGCTGCTAAAAAAACTAAAACAAAACAAAACAAATAAAACACCCCCACACACACACAAAAAAAAAGCCCCATCCACACAAAATACCCCCTCAAAGGAAAAAAAAAAACACAAACCCAAGAACTCCCCAAAAACATAAAAAACAAACAAAACCACAAGCAAACAAACAAACAAAACAAAACAAAACAAACAAACCAACCTGGTCCATTGTTTTAAGTAAAAATTTGCAATCTCTGAGGTGTTTGCCACTCTCAGCCAGCAAGCCAAGGCATCCCATCCTTCTCCTGAAATATCACTAACACCAGCTCACCTGGGTGTTAGGCCTGCTTCAGCTCAGCAGGGACAAGATGTACACACTCTGAAACTGCTGCATAAGAGGATGGTTGCTAAGAAATCTGACCTGTTTCTTAATTAACACCATTGTTAATTAACATGTTCAGATTGCACAATATAAAAAAAAAAACAACAGAATTCTCAGTATTTCTTCCAGAGCTGAGGCATTTTCTTATTGCTCTTAGAGAGGAATTGAAACTCTCTTATTCAGAGTGGTGCTGAGCATTAGAGAATGGCGCAGGTGAAGGCAGCAAGACAAGTGCTGTATTTGGAGGCAATGTGAGATTTGCAAAACTTTTGCTAAGGGATATTTACTCCTCTGAAAGATTCAAACAAAAGAGTGCCAGCAAATCTGACAATTGTTCATTGTTTCCCAGCAGAAACTAATTCAAAAAAATTATCAGAAATCAGTTTAGTTGGAAAATAATAATCCTGCTCTGCATTCTACACAGGACTGCTGGTTTTAATTCTCTTTGGGCCTAAGTTTTTTAAATTTAGCCATCTTTATATGTACAACCTTGATGTTAGTTACATCTTTGCTCTGTGTTAAAAACAATCATGCTTTCTCCTCTTGCCTTCCATCAACTTTGTTAATTATTTTCTTTCATATAAAACTGCATGCAAAATCCCTTTTGTCAAAATCCAAAATCTTAAAAGAAGTTATAACTTTCTACTCCTTTAAGGTTTTATCAGCCTTAAAGTGAAATTTAGTTTTTTTCTTTCAATTTTAAGCAAAATGGACCCGACCAAATCTGTTTGTAATTTTGCACTTTCAGGTTCAAATGCATCTTGAATAAAAGGCTGAAATTCCTGTTAAGATGCCACATAAACACTCTAAAGATCTGTATTTGGTCCACAACTTTGCTGTGTGACAAAACTCTTTGTCTCAATTTCAGTACTTCACAAATGGGGATCACTTCTAACAGCAGACAATGACGAGGAGGTTGGGTGGGTTAGAGTCTAAAAAAGAGCTCAGGGCAGTTCAGAGACAGATCGTAGCTGATCAAGGGAGTTTCTAGCACAGGAAAGTTGTAAATAGCTCTTTATCGCCTCAAATCTCTTCCTGGAATATCTTTTTTTAAAAAAAACCCTATTTTTTTTAACATACTGCTGCTGCGGGGGCAGCACTTTCAGATAAATGAAAGTCAAATGGCTCTCTTGTGTTTGTAATTTTTAGTGACAAAATTCAGTTAGGAGCTGTATATGTAAATGCTAAAACATTCAGTTGTGTATAAGCTTATGTGAATACGTAATTCACTTACAGTCTAGATGATTTAATAGTCACTCTGCTGAACAATGATACTTCTTTCCCCATAGGTAACACAAGTGAATACTGCAGCCCACAAAC
>WEIU01001966.1:44843-55017 GCA_013389925.1 Aegithalos caudatus
CAGGTGGATAAATTACAGAACCACAGAATCATTAAAGTTGGAAAAGACCTCTAAATTAATCAAGTCCAACTGTTAACTTTAGCCCAGCCATTTTCACCATTAAACCAAGTCCCCAAGTGACATATCCACACATTTTCTAAATAACTCCAGCAATGGTGACTTCATCACTGCCCTCAGCAGCCTGTTCTGGTAGTTGAAAACACTTTTGGTGAAGCAGTTTTTTATAATATCCAAACAATTTCCTCTTGTCTCGTCACTTGTTAGCTGAAGAGACTGACTGTCACCTGACTACAACCTCCTGCCAGGGAGTAATAGAGAGTGAGAAGACCCTGAGACTCTTTCTCCAAGCTGATCAACCCCAACTCTCTTAGCTGCTCCTCATCAGACTTGTGCTCCACACCATTCACCATCTCCCTTGCCCTTCTCTGGACATGTTCCAGCCCCTCAGTGTCTTATGGTGAGTGGCCTAAAAGTAAACCCAACATTTGAGGTGCAGGGTCACCAGTGCCAGTACAAGATGATCACTGCCCTGGTCCTCCTTGTTACCCAGTTCCTGACCCATAACAGCTTTTGAGCAGGAACCATGTGTGGGTGCTGGAACAGACTGCTGTTTCAGCAGAATTCAACCACTACTAGCCACATTTCACTGTTGTGTCACATGCAAGACACAAAAATGCCTCAAGAGTTATCCTTTTCTTGTCTTGATGGCAGAAGTGAAGCAAAAATGACCAAATTAATCCAGTTGTAAAGGAAATGCATCCGTTTGAGCCCAGGTCTCCTTATCAGGGACACGCTGCAGGCACACAGTAACTCTGATGTGTTACACAGCATAAAAAATTAGAAGGGCTGCTTTAACTTTGAACAGTGCTTCTGTCTGAATCCACCCTGAATTCATAACTGTCAGAAATCTGAGAGCTTTCTCATGCAAAGTTTTCATTCTTTCCACTGTATGATGCTGATTTGCAAAAAGAAAAAGAAAAGAAAAAAAGTATTTTTATCAGTATTAGGGGATATGTTAGGCCTGAAATTGTGGCTTGTCCTGTATTAGTGGTCTTCTGATACTGACCTTTTGATCCACAGTCTCCAGCATCCTAAAAATAAATGTAGGAAGTATTTTAAAGCTACCAACATTATTCTTTTTATTTTAATTCTGTAGTCTATATATAGGGATATAGCTGTATAGACTATGTAGGAATATAGCTGCCTATAAATAGCAACAAGTGGCATATCAAAGAATAGCTGTCAGCTCCTGCAGTATCTCACTAACTAAAATGATGAATAACCCAAAGTAATAAAAAAGAAAACAACTGCAGAGGCTGACTGTATCTGAACTGCATAATCCAGACAGGACTACCTGTAGAACTGCCATATTCTGCAAGATCTGCAGCTAGGAGTGGAACCAACGCTTATATCCAGAGTCCCAGATCTCAACTTACTTGAGGTCCACACAGCAGTCTACCTGCACTGAATCCTTCTCTATTTCAAAACAAGGGCCAATTTGACTCCTGGCACAGGCAGAAACTTCAATGGTGAGATTGCCAACATCCTGAGAGATGTGCAGCCCTAACCCTCTCTAACAAAGCTGAATGGGTAGGAAGGCCCAACATCTTTCCTGCTCACTAGATATGGATACAAATTCATAGATATATGACCTGGACAATTTCAACCTTTCTCTAGTGGGGAAAAGGGGTGTTGGTATCAATGAATTTGAGTGAAAGCAAAAGAAAAGTCTACCTTGAAATATGGATCCCCAACTAGAAAAGTTGAAAGAAAGCACAAGACAAAAAAAAAAAGATCAGTCCTCCTTGGATTTGCAGAAAAGATGGTATTAACAGTTCTGCCAAGTCATAAGCTGATTATCAGAACCTAAGACTTTTTTAGAAATCTGAGCTTTAACCAAAAATGTGGATCAAACTCTTCTCTGATTTGATGTTTCTGTAACAATAGTGAATTAATTAAAAATTCAGATTTGTTTAGAAAGCATCAGTAAGTCTGTTAACATTTAATTAGCTCCCACAAAATTCTCCTTCAAATTCTTTTTTCTTTGAAATTAAAAATAAAATTAAAACCAGGAAAATATTTAATCATACACTGTCCAGTCAATGTCAGCAGATTCTGTAACCGCAGGGGCCACTGATGTTTCTCACCTTCCTGGAGCAATGGAAGAATATGTTTTAAAGTTTAACTAAGTTGTAGGCTAAGTTCACATGATACCTATATCCCAAGAGAGATAAATTAAATATAACTTCTTGTGGTCTTGACTTCCCATACATTACTATCACTACTACTAATTTAATACTGGCTGCAGCTTAGCACCAGAAAACCCATGCATGGGAACCACAGAAAGATAATTGCTTTCTTCTGCTTTCAAGTCACATTTTCAGATTTTAGGAAGTTTTTATTCCTACTTCAATTTATATTTGAAATCTTCCAAGAATAAGGGGATTTTTCACAGAAAAACGATGCTTAGCTGTAGTCCTTCACTGGATTTATCAAGGGCTCATGGAACTTCTGTTGATATTTTGATCAAAGACTCTCTGGGTCAATGTTTTCTAGCAAGCTGGGGTGTAATCTCAATGAAGAGTCTGGTTTAACAAGGGTATTTAAGTAATCCTTGTAAGACAACACAGCTGGCCAAGGACAGCAGAGCAAAACATCTCCCTCAAAACAAATGCATGACTTTTGATGGGGTTGGTATGACTTACAGCATGAGGTTCTGGTCAAGCCCACCAATCCTTGGGGCTGTGGAGTCTCAGTAAAGCTCTCACTCCTCAGAGACTCTGTAAGTGCCAGTTCATAGCTAATCTCTTTCTTGTTCCTACACTCTTCATCTCTACAGTACAAAACATTGTGTAATATTTAATTAAAAATTCCAGCAGACTTATTTGGCTGTTAAGTCTCTTCTTTAATTGACTTGGTGTCTATTGACCTTTAACTGTTCGGAGTTTTTAAGTCCTGAGTCACATCTCATTACCAAAACACAGAAGGAAATGGAGGGGAAGCTATTAGAGAAAACTAAAGGGCTTGAGGAAGAGATTAACAACATGCACACGAATGTATCAATTCTTAAAACACCCACTGGAAAAACAGATGAGACACTTTGTTTATTGCTGACTATTGATGATTGTTGCTCTTGCAGCTGGACTCAAGAACTGCTGAAAACTACTGGGGGTAAGCATTTTTTTGGTTAAAGACAATCCCACTTGATTTATTCTGAAGAATGAATTAAGTGGAGTGGGCTTGTTGAGTGCCATGTCATTTGACCTTTCTCATTATGTACTTGAAAAAAGATAGTGCCTTAGAAATTGGTAGTGTAATGACAAGATTGGCCTTTTTCCTGGAAAAAAGGAACAGGACTACATCTCAACTAGCACACACTGCCAGAAAGATAATTATATTGTTTGACCTCAAGCATGTGTATTTGATGCATTTCCTACAGAAAGATGCTACTACAATTCCTTCTCCATCTGTACATTTTCCATGGTAGAGAAGAACTCTCATTTAGCAATTAGAGCAGTTTGAGCAATTAATTTGCATTTCATTCTTGGCTCTGTTACTGACTTATTAATAAGTTGCTTCTGCATCATGCACATATCTGTGTTGCAAAGTGCTCAACTTCTAGAAAATGTTAAGAAATACAAAACTGGATTGAGTTAAAATTCAACATATCTCACTTTAAAAGTCAGCACATAACTGACTCAGGAGAAATGTTGAAGTATAGAGAATAGGTTTTATCATGGTCTTTAGAAGGTTCAGAAACAGAATCTCCTATCTTTTACCACTGGGATTTTATGGAAACACAAGTGAGAGCATCAATTAGCTGTTCAAAGTTGGATGGTGAATTTAACTAAGGCATGAAGTAAGTAAGGTTTAGAATGTTGTCTGGCAAGTTTCAGAAACCCATGAGCTCAAGAGTAGTAATTTTATCTATTGTAACTAGAAGAGTTTCAATTTCCTTGCCAAAAAAACCTACACATTTGTCATGTATATTACCACAGTTCAAGAATCCACTAACCTAAAGCATTTGTATTTCACAAATCAAAACTTCAGGGAAGAATAAAAATATTCAGCTTTCGTGAGTGAAGCTAGAACAACACAGTTAGTAGAGGAATACACTATTATATATAGTGACATTTCTGATGATGTTTGTTCCAAAATCCCCATAGAATTTACCCACATTTACCAAAAGAAAAACTAAGATTTCTATATATCCTCCTCTGAGTTTATCTTCCACAGGAGAATTCCATATGGGCTCTTAATTTTTGCCAGTACCAATAAATGTTTTATATTTTTTAATAAATTGCTGCTTTGATTTTTACATTTTTTTAGAGTACTCCTCAATACTGACCTCCTGTTCCTTTTACAGTGGAAACAACGGAGGGGTGGTTGGGTGTGTTTATAGTCTGCACTTCTATAGTAGTATGTACTCATAAATGTAATATGATTTATATGAGTGATAATCTTACCTATTTCAAGTCAATCATAGTAAAATGTCAGAATATAGCATACAAGCATTTTTCTATATATAAGATCACACACATAATAGTCACCAGTTTGAAAAGCTTTTTTAAAGAGCATTCCTGTCATCCAAAAATAGCTTAGAGATTATCATCCACATACAAAGCCAGTTCTTAGATCTGAGGAAAAAAATCCCCAATACATGATTAGAGAATGGGTTTTCCTTTTGCGTGAGGCTTAGAAATAGTTCTGGGGAACAAGAATGAAAACCTTAAACACCTCTTGATGTAAGTAAGCCACCTTTAATAAAATGATACAATGAAAATGAGGCCCTGTGCCAAAATCTTCACTTGAAAAGACTAAAAAATGTCAACGTCTCCCTCTTCTTCAGGAAGTTATAATTTCGCAGCTGCACTTTTGGTTTTCAAAACAGGTAGTCACTTTCTCCCAACCTTTTCTGAATGTGATTAATAGCCTGATAGAAGTTTAAAAGGTAGGAGGGGAGACACTCTGTGTATGGACAGCACAATATTCAAAATAGATCAGACAAGTTTGGGGAAATAAGAGAGGGGAGGAATAAGGCTTGATGATCCTGCAGCCAGAAAGAAAATGGGAAATGGAATCATACCTACACCAGCCCAGATTGTCACTGCTGGGACTGAAGACCCTGTGCATTGGTGGCTCCAGTGACTTGAAAAGTATCCCACTTGATTTTCTGAACACTCTCAAACAGTCAGATAAGTTTCTCAGGAAGTTTCTCTTACTGGCTCAACCCCAGGCTTCCCACCACAACAGAGTCCCAGACACATGGTGTTGTAGCCCTTAAGGCTACCCCAGGCAGCACAGCTCTCCCATGGAAAGGAGACTGATGTGTAACACCTCTCAGATGCAGGGCACAGGCTGTCTCAATGTAGGCAACCTCACCCCAGGAAGTCTCCTGGAGAAAGAGCCTTTGCAGTTAGGGTGGGCAAAGTGATCACCCCGAGAGTTTTCGCTCTCCCCATGGAGATTGTTTTTCCCCTGTTTGCTGTTACATGTGTCAGTTACATTATTATTGGTCCCAGTTCTTAGCCCTGCCCTCAGATTTGGGAATAAAAACTGAACTCTCCCGAGCCTCTGGGTTCTTCTTCAACCCTGGCACTTCAGACCTTGGAGCTCTCCAACAAAGAAAGATTGAGAAGAAGAACCCACCTCGTGTGAGCCTTCCCTGTGTCGCCTGACCTTCCCTCGAAGCAAAGCTGCCTTGTCAGCTTCTCACATGGAGCTAAATCACTCTCCCTTTAGCTGAGAGCTGAAATCAGTCCTCCCTACCTGGAGTGCCAGGGTGCCTTTTAAAGGCACTTCTTCCAGGGACAGTCACGGCACCTCGAAGACCCAGGCTGCCAGCAACAACCTGGCTCCTTTAATTCATTTAACCATGATCAGTAACATAATAAAAAATAGCTCGTACTGGCATCTCCAGGGAGGCATCCCCAATAAAGTCACCACTGGACTTTTACACCCTCACAGTCTGCACATCTGCTTCAGTAGTGATTTTGTGTCTGGGGTCTTCTGCTGTTCACTGGCTCCTGCAGGGCCTCTTGGTGACCAATAGCTTCTCCCTGGCCAGTGCTCCAGGTGCCCATGCCCCTTGTGCAAAGGGTCAGTCCTAATTCCCAGCTCCTTGCCTGGAGCTCCAGCCATTTCCCCCAGCCCAGTGCACAATCTAGAGCTCACACTGCATCTGCACACCCAGCTACCTGCACTAGGTGTGTTAGTCAGCAAGGCTCGAGTGCCACTCAGAAGCAATTTCACAGAAGGCATGCTTACTTTTACAATGCTATGCAGTTGCACGTGAGTTCTGTGTCCATGGCTTAAGAAAAATTTGATACCCAGAAAAACCCTTCTTCTCTACTTGCAAGATTGACTATGAAAATTAAGTGTTGGCTTCTCATTTTGCTGTATGAGTCATATTCTGATTTATCTCCACATTAGCAGAGCACTAAAGCCACATCTTCCCCACTTCCAGAGCCGGAAACACTTAGCAAATGTTTGACCTTATCAAGCCTTGTAACGAGATTATCTTGAAATAAAAACACATCATCTCATCATAAATCAATAGGACAGAAACCACAAGAGCTAACACTGTATGAACATTTTAGGGTGAGACTAAAGGTATTGACAGTCTTTTTCAAGAGAGAGCTGCTTGGCTGGTTCCTTTCTGTTGTCTTCCCAGTCACTCCACATTCTCAAAGCTATTTATGCCAACATCCAAGAGATATGAAATACTGGAACTAAGGTACTATGTTCCTTCAGTCACAGTCTTTACATTAAATTTTAAAAAGAAAATCAAGTACTTTGTTCAAATACTGAAAATGTCTGTATCCTGTAATATAATTGTGGTTACAATTGCAAATGATGGTAGCAGTTCTCCCATCTCTCCACCCTCATTAACATAGATGAAAGTCAAGAACAGCTGGAATCCATGAGACTCATAACTGCTGGCTATTTTGAGTGGTGCAGTCCCATTTAGAAAGCTATTGAAAATATGGAGTTCCCAGAATAATCATAGCATCAGCACAAACTTCCTAAATGTGTTCCTGTGAAGAGAAAGTAACAGACTGCTTCAAACTACTATATGACCCCACACAGAATCATTTTAAACCACCAAGTTTCCAGTCCATATGGTGTTATGTTTAATAAGATGATGAGAAGCAGACCATAAAACCATTATCTACTTCTGGTATAATCTAATTAAGAGTAAAGGTTTGTGTGCAGTATCCACAAACCTGTCTATAAACTCATGAGGTACTTCAGTCAGTGACTGAATGAGTCAAATCACATCTGTCCTTGGGAAGTTTTATTCTTATATACTCAACAGCTGTGGAAAAAGAAGCTGAAACTCTTACATTTGTTTAATAATGGAAATTAGCAGCAGGTGTAGTTAATTTTACTATGTACCTTGACACTGCTTACCATTCTAACAGCCCTAGATTACACTATTTTTAAATTCCATAATTATCAGATATTCTTTTTAACCCATTAATTGAAATCAAAAAGCCTAGAATAAATTAATTTTATATTTGACAGCTTTAAATATTTCTTTTCTCTTTTATTGTGCAGAAGCTACCTTGATTTTTTATTTCTATGTTTCTTAAATCACAAACAGAAATTTTCAAACAGTCAATTCATATAGATATATAGTCATATAGATATATATTCATATAGTTATCATTGAAAGTATTGTCATTTAACAACAACATAATGCTTGTAGTATTCACTCACTGATCTTGGCTTCATACAAAAGTATGTAACATTTCATAACATTTATTTCTGGCGTGGTACATATACCAAGTTGTTATTTATTTATTCATTCATTCATTCTAAGACCTCCTGGGTGGAGAAAGAGAATTATTTCTCCATTGTGGAAATATTTTGCCTTCTGATGATAAAAGACTGCAACTACTGCAGTTTGGGATGCCTGTCACAATTTCAGTCATGGTTTTTCCAACCCTCTTCCTATCTAGACCAGGTCTATCTGGAGAAACCAGATATCTCCCAGTGTAATGTATGCATGTTTAAACTGTTTTATGTCACAATTTGAGTTGTGTGTATAGAAGGCTGTACAGAAGTAACTGCTCAATTCAGCAGAGGACAAAGCCCTCAAGAAACTGGGAAGGTGGTAGTGGTAGCCCAAGTTGAGCTGGCTTTGTAACCCAAAAACTCCGTAAGATGCACAATGTCTCCTGTCCTGAGTGACCACCACAACAGATGAAACCCAAGCCATCCGCTAAATGAAGCCAATGGACATTTATGGACATTGAATGAAGGTGGTCCACACAGTAAGGGAAGGGTATAGGAATATGGCATAAAGGATGGGAAAATGGGTGATGGCTTATGAGTATCTGTTGGATTGTGGAGGACCTGAACATGATGCAAATTATACAGAACAGAAGGTGGAGATTGAACAGGGTCTGGCTGGAAGAGAGTTAATTTTCTTCACAGCAGTCCATAAGGTGCTGTGTTTAGGTTTTCTTACGAAAACAGGCTTGACAGCAGACTATGTTGACTGCTGCTAAACAGTGCTTACACAGGGTCAGTTCTTTCTCTGCTCCTCAGGTTGCCACATTATCCTCCCTTGGGCAAGAAGTTGGTAGGGGACACAGCTGGGACAGTGATGTGCATTGATAATACTCTGAACTATATAATGCTGTAGTGTGCAATAAAAGCTCAAGATAAAAGAAGGAAGCAACAATATTCATGCTTATAGTCTTTGTCCTCCACTTCCCAAACAGCCATCACATCTGCTGTCCAGTAAGTGGCTGACTTTCTGCCTGCCAATGGGAAGTAGCGNGAGTATAGAATGTCATCTGTTCAGAGGAAATTCTTTCTCAGGGCTGCTTTGCAATCATTAATCTGGGGGCCTGGCTTTCACATTTTACAATTTCACAGCACAGAACAGCATAATTATAATTACAATGCAAGGCATGGCATACCTTGCTCAAGCAATGAGACATGACAAGCCATGAATTTTTGTGAAATCATTAGCACACCATGAACAAAGTGACAACATGAAAGGCTAAAGGTCAAAGGGAGAATCAGTTTAATCCCTTGGAAAGTATCATAATTACCCTGAAGTGCATTTTNCCATAAGGTGCTGTGTTTAGGTTTTCTTACGAAAACAGGCTTGACAGCAGACTATGTTGACTGCTGCTAAACAGTGCTTACACAGGGTCAGTTCTTTCTCTGCTCCTCAGGTTGCCACATTATCCTCCCTTGGGCAAGAAGTTGGTAGGGGACACAGCTGGGACANTGTTCTGTCTCATCTTGCTGTCAAACAGAATGGGTTCAGGCAAACAAAGTTCAAGTATTTACTGACCATCAAGAATGCTGCAACTCACCTCCTCAGGTTCCAGAAAAGAAACAGTCTTTTACTACCACTCTCCCAAGCCAAACAACAGCTTGTGTTACATACATAGTTTACTCAACAAAAGGTTCATATTCTTAAAGATAAGGTTATATATATGGTTGGGTATCTGTTTTCCTTACTCTACCAGCATGAAATATCCTAAAGTACCCTCTTGTCTTGGTTTAGAAAGACNAATCCCTTCTTTGCTTTCCTGGTGCACATGGGTTTGCTCCACCTCTTGTTCAATGTATGAGTGCTTTTGCCTTCCTTCTAATTTTTCCACAGTCCATGGGTCAGTGAGCATCAGTGAAGGTACTTAGGTTCTGGCCATGCTTAAGAACATCCAGAAAATTCAGAATCAGAGTCATACATTGTCATGGCACCAGCCAGATCCCAAAGAATGAAATCCCAATGAACCAACTCAGAAAGGCTCATTATTTATTTCGTCTAATAATAATCTTTGCTAGGATGCCCNTAATAATCTTTGCTAGGATGCCCAGTAAGGCTTTTGCATGCAGTCGCACTTACAGAAGATCAGTGGGAATTCCTGTCTGTATTTTTCAGGTCATGTTTTCTCTGTTACTTCTCTGTCTTCAAGACATTTTCAAAACCTGCCTTCCCTAAAGGCTCCTGAACCTCTGTCAAAAGGAGAGATGAGCACTGAAAGAGCAGTGTTTTGAGGAAAAACCAGGTAAGACTGGGAAAGATATGTAGTCTGTGATTACTTTATGCCATTATTCCACACTTCCCTTTCTTAGTTAACAAGAAAATCCTCAACAAACAAAAACATGCACAGACAAAACAAAAGAAAGCCACCTGCAGTTTAAA
>WEIU01001967.1:8420-35014 GCA_013389925.1 Aegithalos caudatus
GGAAAAGGTTACTGCCGGCGCGGCGAAAACAAAGCCGGTTCTGCTCGCCCCGGCTGCGAGGAGCGACCCGCCAGAAGTTGCGGTGCGGATCCCCCGCCCCGCTCCGCCCATCTCCGGGACGGCCGGAGAGGCACCCCGAGGTCGCCCGGGGGCGGCGGGCACGGCGAGGGCTGCCGGCCGCGCAGCGCTCAAACTTCTTTGTTAATCGCAGCCGAGCCCTCGGGCGGCGAGAGGAGCGGGGGATGCGATCCGCAGAGCCCCCGGCAACTTTTCCCGACGAGGCGCATCCCGCCGGTGCCCGCACGGAAACTTGTTGGACCGCTAACCCAGCGCATTCGCGATGCCGCATCCCCTCTCCCGCGGTGACCTCTCCCGGCGCCTCCGGGACACTGTCGCCTCCCTCGCTCGGTGCCGGTGCCCGGAGCGTGGAGCGGCCGGGATCCCGTCCCTGAGGCTGCCGGCCAGAGCCCGGCACCGGCCGCGAATCGGGGAGTTGGGGGACTCACCCTGCGGGATCAGGCGGCTCTCAGAAAACTAGCGGCTCCATCATCCAGGCAGTCCTTCCCAACTTTCCGTGCATAGGGCGAGGACGGAGCTCCGCGTATTTATACGGAGAGAGAGAGAGCGAGGGTGAGAGAGAGAGAGGAAGCGCGCTGAAGTCGACAAGCTGTTCAGCAGACTTTTGAATAAAAAGGGGATGAAACCGGATTCTTCCCAGTATCAGGACCCTAGGAAAAAAAAAAAAAAAATCAAATCCTTCTCCGGAAAGGGATTCTNTTCGTTACCTCGCCCATTGTCAGCCGTGCCGCAATGTTCGAGCGGGAGAAAGGCACGCTCTGAAAGGATGTCGTGCCATCTCCCCCTTCCCTTGCTGCTCTCGCAGGGCTATTGTGCGGTGTGGTAGGAGAAATGTGTCTGATTTTTAAAAACGGGGCTTTATTTGTCTACAGCTTATTTTTTTTTCTTTCCTTCCTTCTCCTGCGCTGTCACAATTATCTGTCACGTTCCCTAATAATTATGTAGTTACTTCAGTAATCAATTATTCATTGAATTCCACTTACCTATGCTTTTTCTTTCTCAAGTTATGGCTTTCCAAGGGCACATCTGCTCCTCTGTGCAAAGAGAGTAAACAAACGTTTTTTTTTTTTAAATTAAGCAACCCATTCCTAATTAAAAGAGAATAAAAATATAAAACCCAGTTATCAGGGTGAGTTTTCTTCATTACAGAATACAAAAACAGTTAATGATATGTAAATTATGGTCCATTTTTGGATGCGAGGAATCTTTGGACTAGAGAAAATACCCCATTGGAAAATCCAGGCAGTGGAAAGACAAAAAAACAGATGCAGCATTTATGTATCAACTGCTACATGGGGGATAAATGTGAGATAATGACAACACAGGTCAATACCATGGGAAATGAAAGCAACATAAGCACTTACACAAGAGTATCACACATAGCTAAACTTCTATTAATGCCTGTAGATAATATACTTTATATTAGAAGCATACATTCAGATAAAAACCATTAACAGGCTCAAAAACTATGTATGTAATGAAGTCTTTTAAATAGCATATGAGGATTATCTGGGAATAAAGCCTGCAATGTATTGCAAAGCACGATGCAGTTGAAAGTCTAAATATGCCACTTGTCCTATGTAGAAGAATGGAAATCAGAGACAAGTGGACAAAAAGTCCAGTGTGTAAGGTGTTGTTTATATGGCAAGGTCCTTACAGTCTAATTAATATAGCTATTACAAACATTTTTGACAAGTCATACATAGAGCAAAAGGTTATTTGCCACTACTCCATCATTTCACCAGGTATACACATAGAAAGAGACAAGATAAATCATGGAGGAAAATCAAATGTTTAAAGTACTCTTGGACTCCAAGGATCACTCTTTGAATGAAGTACTCTGTACACCTTGGAGCAGAGCAACAGAGAGGGCAGGAGGAAATCAGAATTTTGTGCATAGGTAAGCTCTGATGAGAGAAACACTGATGAGTATGGGATCAAAATCAGTTCTCCAGTGCTGCAGTTCAGATCTACCTCACACCTTGCATCTTTAAGTACTTGCATCTTGGTGCAAGAAGCCTCTAACTATCAGCTCTTTGAATTCTGTTGCTGTTTGGGTTTGGCAACTTAGTCTTTTAGATGAATGCTACAAATAAGTAGCACTTCTGTTGTCAGAGGAGGTATACTAAAAAAAAAACCAACAAACTTCTATGAATACACATCTTCAGTTATCACTGTAGCTACACATACAATATTTTTTCTTGTTAAATAGAAAAAAATCAAGTTTCAGTTCAGTTACTTTGCAAGCAGCTGCCTATTGCACTAGTAAATATGAACTGTAAAGAAGATGTTTGTAGTTGTTTGCATTTTTGACTAAATACTGTTTTTTGGCCAATACAAGATTTTCTTCTGTTTCTAGCTCTACTTAGGACAAATTGTGTTTACCTGAGAGTTCAGGATATGCCTCTCATAGTTTATTACTTCTGTTATACTTACCATCATCACCCTAAGGAGACTTCTGATTTACATCAGTTTAAAAGATAACAGGCTCTGGGCTATTGTATTTAACAAAGTAATGTGAAATCATTGGCAAATTTGAAAAAAAAAAAGAGTGCATTAGTATAAGTGTGGATGAAGGAGGCAATAACCAACGCTATCACAATTAAGAAATTGCTCTGTGAAGGAGAGAAATTACTATGCCCATTGTAGAGCCTACAGAGATTAATGGAATATGGCTGTGAAACTGTTTTAATAGATAAATTGGGTGGGTGGTTAAACATCTGAGCGAAGATGATTACTTTGTAGTGAAACAAAACAAAGAGGAATAAATCACAAAGCTGCTCTATTACCACAATTAAAATGCAATTGTTTGATCAATTATCACTCCAGCTAATAGCTTCATGGAAGACAAGCAAATAAATAAAACATTATGCTAACCAAAGTTCTTTGAAACATAATAATAATACCTGTACACTTACATGTTCCTTGTTTGCATTCATTTATGCCTAATATATGTATAGCGTGTTGCATGACATAAGCAAGGCTGTATATAATGTGTTTAGGTATTCCTTTGTAGTTTAAGAGTAAACATCAATGATACATAATCATGATGATGCATGCAGTGGGTAAATATCCAACACACATTCAGATTATTGCTACATTTCAATATTTTCTAGATCTCTAAGAATCTTCTTGTTTTACATACGTACCAGCCAAAGGTGATTTGGGAGAATTTCCCTTTGGAATAATTTCCAAGGTCAGCATGTGTGATGACATGTGTTGGTTTCCAGCTTGCCCTTGGAAAATGCCTGGAGTTTATGTGGACGTGGGGAGGCAGTAAAGCAAACTGTGGCTGTCGTATATCAGCATTACATTTTTATATCTGGTAATCAGCAAAGCGTGCATTCCTGTACAGGGAGGTAAGTGGTAACACGTATGTTTGCATGAAATAAAACCCAGGGTATAAAGGTAAATTGCTTGTACAGAATGAGCACCCTGTGATAACCTGGTCACAAGCCAATGGCAATGACCAGATTTGTCCCCTTGACCCAAAGTCCTGTTCAAATATAATAATTGACTTCTCCCTAGAAGCATTCCTATAATATAGTTTAAATACATAGGGAACAAACACTTTGCAGTGATTATTTAGCATCTACTGGTTAATAGCAACACAGATTGTGTCAGAATTTGAGTAATATATGAGAAGATGCTTCTCAGGTATAAAACTGCAAGTAAATGGCAAGTAGTTCCTAGATCCAGTTGTAGAGATTTATGTCTGGGGTTTCTTTTAATATTTTAATGCTTTGTCTTATGAAAAAAGATTACACATATTTGGCAAACTTGTTTTGCCTTTCCCAGAACAAGAATAATCAGAAAACCTATAAGGCTTAGGGACACATTTAAGGTGAGCAGTGTATATGTTAAAAATACACAGGTATTGCTGGAGTGTACTAATGAAAGAGCAGAATTTGTACTCACCCTAAAGCCATAAGAGACTTCACCAGATCCCTTGTGCTCTGTTTTTGCCTCCACTATAGGTGACATCCACATTAAATCCTTTCACTTCTGTTCTTGCAGTTAATTTTTTATTCTTGTGTTCAGTATTTTATTTGGAGAGAAGTCCGAGAGACTCCTGCCATCTCATCATTTCTGACTAAAACAGTTTGAGAAATGGGGACTCCTTCCTTTCAACTTTCCCATTCATAAAGGCAAGACATGCCTCCTGACTACGAGAATGAGTCTACTGATGAAGGCAGAAATTCAGTGTAGGGAAATTTTGCATGAAAAACAGTAGAATGGTCTCTGAAGAACAACATTTGAGGGTGAAACTGGGTTTTGAAGTTCTCCTAGAATTCTGGGATGGACCTTCTTCAAGTACCCTGTATTACCCAATATTAAGTACATCTAGTGATAAAAATCTGGAAGAAGGAAAGAGAATTTAGGGAAAAGAAAATTTAGAATGACTTAAATGAGATTTCAAAAAGGAATTGAATAACATCAGAGAATCAGGGAATGGTTTAGGTTGGAAGGGGTGATAAAAATTATCTCTGTCCAACCCCCTGCCATGGGCAGGGACACCTTCCACTATTCCAGGTTGCTCAAAAGCCCATCCAACCTGACTTTGAACATTTCCACTGATGGGGCATTCCCAGCTTCTCTGGACAACGTGTGCCAGTGTCCCATCACCCTCACAGGAAAGAATTTCTCCCTAGTGGCAAATCAAAGCCTAGTCTCTGCTTAAAACTATTCTCCCTTGTCATATCCCTACATGTACAATCCTACATACATACAAAAATTATACTTTATTGAACAGAAACAGTGATCTATAGCTAAGAGTAGACAATAATAAAAATAACAAGCTTTCTTACAACAGAGGTGTAGGAAAGACAGCAGTAGGACTAAGGACTGATTTCATGAACTCCCAGTTGGCAGTTGTCTTTGTTGCAGTGCATGAGGGATATAATTCAAGGGGAACACTCATTTAGTACCTCATCCCCTTATAGAGTCCCATATGTAGCCCCCCACAGAATCCTTTTATTTTAAAGCCCAAACCACTTTCAGTCTCATTGACATCTGTTGTCAACAGCAAGGAATGCTTGCAGATCACCACTCCATGTGCCTCCTACATTTTGGGAGAGTGAGGGCTTTCTGTTCCTATTTCTTTTTGTAATGTGGAGGAGAAATTAACAGTTTGGATGTTTTCTGCTGTAGTTCTTATTATCTATTGAGATATATTGTGAAATTGGATACTTCACCATTGGAAGGTCATTCTATATGCTACATGCTTAATGTTTTTTCAGAACTTAAAAACAAAAAACAAAGACAAGATCATGAGCTGCAGTGGTGCATAAAGTCTGAAGGTTAAAGTGAGCTTGAAGTAAATGTGAAAAATAGGAAAGCTACTTTATATATATACACTTAGTCAGGGCTGCAGGGAAAAGATAGTGTCAGGAAAAAGCTAAATGAGTTAGTGCATTCCAAAAATTGTAAGAGAAGAAAAAAAAAACACCCTTCAAAAGTGTTTATCACAGAGAAAAGTAAAGTTCCAGGGAGAAACTAATTGTTGGTATTGCCAAATGAAGGGGAAAATAAAGACTAAATAAAATTTATTCAGACACTGGTGCCTTTAATTTTCTGTACTCTTTTCCCTTCTGATAAATAAATCCAAAGGGTCATTCTGAAAATATTTTTGACAGAGATTCTACCAAAAATTTTAAAAGCATGCCTAAAAAATTAGATCTATGGAAGATATCAGTTCTAGATTATATCACATTTGATTTTAAGAGAGTAAAGATAGAAAGATATAATAACTAGACTCACTGATGCAGCTGGTAGTTTGTCTGATTCACATCCATAGACCATGACAGCTTCAGCAACATTAAAATTTTCATTTTGGTTTGAAACATGAACCTGGAAAAGTGCTTTCTCTGTCATCAACTCTTCCTTCCAATATTAGAGGAAACCTCAAAAATTTTTTTCTGATTTAAAGGATAGAAAAGCAAGTTGAAATAGAAAATTCAAGCAGTACCATTCCTTTTTATGTTATGTAGATAAAGCTGGTTTCAATATAAACTGAGACAACAGTGTAGAAAACATATACATATATACAGTATCCACTATAATAGCACAAAGCTTCAGGTGTACATAAGATTTTGAGTTATTGCATCTGAATCCCAAGATTAGTGTCCCCTGAGGAGTGTGTATGGCTGCTGGACATGGAGCAGTGGATTCTTGGATTCTAATCACTCCTTGCTCTACAGGAGTGCACAAATCTCCTGCTGCCACTGCTAACACACAAATGGGGTCCTTAAACAAAACCTGGGCTCTTGCTGAAGCAGCAAGAGATTTGAACAGGGTGGCAACTCTTGATAATCTCTCTCTGTTATTTTTACACTTGCTTTTTGCTTACAGAGGGTAAGCAGGTTGTGCTGTTTGCACTCCTGCATCCTGTGAATCAATGGCTTGTAAAGGGTGACTCACCCCAGCCACACTTGATCCTATTTGAAAGGCCTCTAAGTGTGTATGGCAGAAGAGATGTTTGTCAGGAACTCAATACAACACTTTAAAAAGTTAGTGAAGTGCTTTGGTTTTCTGTGTGTGGATGTATCAAGGGGCTGGAAAACAAAGTAATTATGTCAGCAAGTTTACTGCTGTGTATAAAATAAAGTCCTATCTTGTTTCAGATCCTTGCTGCTCAGAAGTAGAGAAAGAATGGGAAGATTTTCATTTAAAATATCATAAATTTAGAAGGCAGTTCTTTCAATTCAAGGATGTATGTGTTTAACTGTTGGGCAATAATGTTTTGTTAAGGCAATATTTTGGGATAGGGAATTGACTATTTAACTAACAAAAGGTAGATATTTTTTAGGGAAACACTAATTTCCCATTAAACACACAAACTCCAGAGAAGCCAAAAAAGTTAACTGAATCCTTGAATTCAGAAGCACTCCTTTTGTATCTCCCTAGTACAGCTGTACTACTTCTGCATCATTTTTTTTCTTGGTTTCTCAGTATGTTCCATTGTGGGTTGTATATTCTTTATGTGCAGAAAAAAAATGTTTAGAAGGGAAAGCAAATTTCCAGGGTCTGTGCACATCAGAGAGGTGAAAGATTTTAGTAGACTTTTTTTTTTCCTTTTTTCTTTTTCTTTTTTTTAAAGAGCTTTGACATGCAGGAGGAAATTATCTGTCAATATGAAGACAGGTGTGGATGGGGGTTGTTGTAGTTACCTTTACTTGACACTATCTTTTTTTCAAAACCTGTAGTTTATTTTTAGCTGCACCATGTGACATATAGGAAGAAGAAATCCAGAGCTAGAAGATAGTAAAGGGTCATCCTGTTCTTAACCAACCTCCTGAGATGAATCACTGATGGGAAAAAGCTGATTAAGTCACTGATGATGTGTGCAGGTGTTTCCTTTTTGTTTGGGAAACCTTAAGAGAGACCCATGGGAGGGAAGGGGTGGAGTTGCAGAGTGTTTGTGGATGGAGTGTTGTAGCTGAGAGCATATGCAGGCAAGTATGTGGGTGATATGGGCTGTTTATGAGCCTTTTAAAATTTATGTTATTTTGGTTTATATGTGTTTGTTGAATTTGTAAACTTTGGGGAGGGAATGATTTGCTACTTTGTGCAAGAAGGGAGTAACTCATTGTGGTTGAGGTAAAGTTAACTTAGCTGAATTAGTTCAGTCTAATTTATGTTAAGAGTTTGATTAGAATGGCAAATGGATTTTGTTTTCTAAGGTAATTCTGAAAGCATTGTGTAAGCAGTGGGAGAAAAGGATAAAAACTGGAAACAAAAAGGACAAGGAAAACAACCAAGATGTTTAGCTGGACTTTGAATATGTTTTAAAAGATGAAAATGAGCAATGAAATATCTGGAAGGGTTCCCAGGACTTAGGCTTGCTAAATGATGAAATAGGAACTGAAAAAACCTGAACACCTGACAAGGGTTTCTTAATTTGGCATATTTGGGATTATTCTGCAAAAGTCATTTAATAAGTGGTTGACAGGGAACAATTCTATATTTGTAGAGTTTTTGTAAACTAAGTACTTGAAATTTATAACTTCTGTGACTCTAAGAATTTTTCCCTTTGCTTTTGATTATATTTTTTTGTAAAAAAGTTGCCTTATACAATGATTTAGATTTTTAAATTACAGTTTTTTAAATTCTTATTTTCATTGTAAGTGATGGTTTGAAGGGGGCCTTCCAATTTATTTTGAAATGCCTCCTCAATTTTCATCCCTGACTTGTACCATGGAGAAAGTAATGATTTTTAGGAAACATTAAATACCATTTGCAATAAGACAATGAGGAAATATAAAAGCTAAGAATTAATTATTTCTTTTGTAAAAATCGTGATTTGGAGTTTTTCTGAAGATGATCTGAGGTGTTGTGCTGTAGGGGAACAAAACTTTTCTCTCAAAAGGATTCATTGAAGCACTTTTAAGGCAAATTTGTATGCTTTAGTAATCAACCAAACTATTTCTAGGCCATAACCATAAATTTAATCCCAAAAAAATCTTACATTGCACCACTGAATGGTATTTTTTCTTTTGTGGTTTTGTTGGCTTTTTTTATTTTTTTTTTCCCTCTCACTGGAACACATGTGCTGTGCAGTAGTTACAGAATCACATGCTATTTCTTCAAAACCTGATTTTGTATTTTTGGTTATTCTACAAATCAGCTTTTTATTAAAGAAGTCTCAAGAATGCAGATTTTTTTTTTTTTCTCAGTTAAAGTTATCAGAGAAGCACCAGAAATCAGTGAACAGTCTCTTTGTCTATGTCAGCTGATTGGATTAGATGAAGTTATGTTCTCCTTTCCACATCTGTTTCTCTACTCTTTCGACATTGATACACTCAAATGTGTATGAAGGTTTGGTCTTTGGTGCACAAGGGTTGCTGGAACATTAGATGTTATTGTATTAGATAATAATTAATGATTCTGGAAGGACAACCTAAGCTTCATTTGGTCTATATGGGGGCTGTGTGTTCTCAAAGTTTTGTCTAATTTTAGGGATAAGTCTGAAAGGAGAAAGATTTCTTATGTTTTCACTAAATTTTGGGGACTAGTAACAAGGATCCAAGGTATTTATTTCAGTAATATACCAAGCAGGAACAAACACCAAAATTCTGCATGAAAATATGATTTAAGGTGACTTTTGAAAACCTCTGTGTATGTCTACATTGTGGTGTTTATTCTCCCATTGCTTTCTCCTCTTTCTCTAATACTGCTTGTTAGGCCTCCCTCTTTTCCAGATATGTGAAGAGATTGGGTCATTGAGTTTAGAGGATATACTTTACCAGCTTGCCTAAATTTGAAGCTATTGTCATGGTTGAGGCTTAGTAGAAGAGTGTTTATTGAGATTTTCTTCGTAATTAGAGTTGTTTGGCTGATGTTGAGGCTGGGCAGAACATGAGTAACAAGTGATATTTTAAAGAAAAAATGCCTTTTTCCACAAGATACCACTATAGAGTAACTTATTCTGGTGCCTTCTTCCTTCCCCTCATAGGAGTCTCTAGAATGAATATAAATTTCTCTTTGCTCTCTTTTGCTCAGTTTGAACCTTATGTTTTTCTTCTACTGGGAAGGAAGAAAAATAGCATGGAAATGAGGCACAAATTAATCTGAATGAAAAATCAATGATCTATTTTCTGTTGTTTTTCACTTACTGCCATTTTTATTCTTTTTAAAATTTAAAAACAACCATGTGGATTAGTACAAAGGCAAAGAGATAAAAGGCTTCTGGCCAACTGTATCATGGAAACTTGTCAGCTGAGAACCAAGCAGATTTTGTAGTTGTGGAAGTGTCTCCCATTCTTTGTTTTTGTGAAATGTATGTTAGCCATGTAGACCTTTCAGTAGCAAAGATATGCCCATCTGTTCATGAGTCAGACAAATGCACAGCTCTTCCTTCAGTGAGGCTTTACAAGACTACTCTCTAAGCCCTGACATCACCAAAATAAAACCCTGATATGTGCTTTTCTTACTGGCAATTTGTATTGATGATGAGAAACTTGGCAGCTTGGGAAGATGAAGGGAGTTCTTGAGAAATCAAGAACTGAAACTCCAGCTTGCATATGAGGTGATTTTCAACATGGTTTTAAAAGAAAGTAAAAGCAGCCCTTGATTTTTTTAGAGAAGGAATGGAGGCATCCCAAGCAGGTGATAGCTGGAGGGTTAAAAAAAAAAGGGGTGGGGAAATAAGAGAGGAAAAAAATCATAGAGTCCAAAATCAGTGTGGAGAGAGAGATCTGTGATGGGCAAAGGAGCCTGTTGGACTGTGTGCTCACAGAGGTCACACACAGCACAGAGAGAGGGCAGGCTGAGGAGATGAATAATGGCTGTTGGGAGCCAAAGATGATCTCTCTGGGCTTCAGCAGGAAAGCTGAACAGTGAGGAGCACTGGCAAGCTGAATCCCAGAGCCTGAGGAGGTAAGGAATGATGATATCCAGACCAAGGCAGGAAATGGAGCATGATGTGAGGCCCATGGTAATACCTGAGGTACAAATAAGTTTCTTTTTTGAAAACACAGATACAGCAAAGGATGAAACACTACATCTAAAGATGGCTTCTGCAGTATTTTGTGTATAACGGGGGAAAAACAATTTTCTGTGCTTGAGACAGATCTCCAAGTTAGTAGATGGGAAAAAATCACAGCACTGCAATGCCTTATGAGTAGATTATACTCAAGAACAGTGTCATATGTAGGAGAACCATGACTGAAGACTTCAATTAGTGTAGAGCCTCCTCAGAGTAAAATGCTAATAGAAATATTTTGATCAGTAAAGTTTCTATTTGTTATGTAAACTTCTCTAAACTGTCCCTAGATTTTCTGAATTTAAAGCTTCTGCCTGCATAAATATGTAAAAATAAGTTTTTTGCCATCTACTCAGTGATCAGTCAGGGAAAAGTTATTATCTCACTCCCCTCTTTCACCTGCACAAATCCAGTGAAGTTAGGTCAAATAATATAAGGCATATATGTATAACTAATACTGCCCTTTGTGTTATAGCATTGATGCCTGAAGTTAAACCTGTATGCAAGAATTGTGGCAGCTAAACTAAAGTAATTTAATTGAAAAAGAAATATCTATAATGATTGGCATATCCTCTATTAAAAAAAGAGGAATAGTAAAATTCTTACATTTAAATTAGCGGAACTTCTTTTTCAAAACTCTTCTAATTTGAATTTTTACTGGTGCTTTCAGCACTGAGGTAAATGTGTTTTAATGAAGACCATATCTGCCTATTTTAAAAGCTTCAGAAAGACAGATTAAGTAGAGTCAACGTTGCTAGAGGTGATGAAATGATTGATGAATAAAGCAGCTGGGAAATCCTTGAAGTAACTGTTAAACAAAAGTCTACTATTGTAGAACCTGAAATCTCCATTTGAATAGAAATTTTGGCAGAAGAAGGGAAAACCTTTATGGAAAGTTGGGTTTTTACTGTTTTACAATGAATTTTAAAGGTACAGCTGTCCTATTTTGATGTTTAACTGAAGTTTAGTCTTATTAATTTTGATACTCCCATCACTTGGAGAAACAGCACTAACACTTATTTTGCTGATTTTATGTCTGTTCTCAGGTCCTTGGAATGCACATTTTCTTTGTGCTAATTGGAACCTAAAACTTCAGTTTATTCTATTAAAAGAAATTTTAATGGATCCAGGGAAAACAAATGGCTTCAGTTTTGAGTAGGGAGGTAAACATCTTTCTGCCAGTATCAGCAGTAGCACCTGGAATGAGAAAGCAGCATCCTGACCCTCCTTGATCAGGGAGGTTGGCCCAGATGTGGTCCCTTCCAATCTGATCCATTCTGTGACTTGTTTTCCATGCTGAAAATGCTGCAACAGAGATGCTGTTCAGTCAGCTGCATCACAGCTGGGGTGCAACATCCTCTATACCCACAATTTCATGGGAGATCCTTGGAGGCCCCCACAAGTATATTTGATGTGGATTGTATGTATTAGTCTTTATGTAGCATTGCACAATAGCTGGATGTGGATAAAATTATCCCTTGGAGAGCCAGACATTTTGGAAAGCTAGATTTACACATAAGATACAGAGCATATTTGGTACAAGGGCTTCCCATCTAATCTTGCCTAGAGCACATTAATCTTTGTCACTCTCAGGCTTCAGTTGTTGAGTTTACAGACACAAGAAATAAACTTGCAAAGGCTGAAACTTATTACAGCTTAAATCTGTACTTTGGTATACTTTAAATATATTAAGTGAAGATTTGTCTTGGTTGCCTTTATTGTTTTGTAAAATTTTAAATCAGCTAATTCAATTCAAACTGAATTTTCATCTTAAACCTAATAGGACTTGCTCACTTCAGTGATTTAAACATTTTTCAATAAAAAAAAACAACTATATAGTAACTTAATGTATCTGCAAGTTGTCTGAGATCTGCAGGCTTCTAAACTCAAGCCTGTAATGCTAAATGTTTTGTTTAAATCCATTAAAATGCTTAATCACATTGTTTATTTCTGAACACTAAGTAGTTTCAATTAATATACATTAAATGGAGTATTGCATTCCTTAATAACTTGGATGGCTCAGGAGTGCATGGCACATACCAACCTCTAATCACCTCAGAATTTCTGGAACATGAAGGAATAGCTGAAACAAAGCAACATAATGAGCTAGGCTTTGTTTCATTCAGTTCATTGTTATGACCAAACTTCTATTGGATTTTCATGTAGATTGCCTCAGTCTGCATTTGCATTACAAATTTTTATTCTTATTGGTGTTAAATAGATATATAATACTCACATGGCTGTAACAATGAGCTTACAGGCTCACTTATTTTATTTTATAATTCAGTATTGTGGTGGAACAAAAAGCAGATATTTTGCTGTAATGGTTATGTTAATTGACTTTTAATGTTGTCTTATTTTCCAGCTACTCATCAGCAGTCTTCCAAGTTTAATAAAGCTCAAACATTTAATTTTATTGCCTTGGAGTATTGATTATCTGTTTAACACTAAGAACAATGTGATCTGTTGTCTTTGCCTTGCTGATTGTTTGAATTATCTTGAAGAAATAGGAGATGTGCATGAGGAGAATCTCATACAGTAAAAAAGTCACTCGTATGTATTACTCATGGCTATTGTAACCAAAACCACAAGCCTTTAATCTCAGACTCACAAGGGAAAGAAATTTTATTGTTTCACAACTGAACTCAATATTCCCTCAGGCATTACACCACCACTTAAGTTTCTTTTTTTTATTATTTTTATTGCCAATATAAGCTTATTTAAAAGAATGAATGGCATACTGTCTAGTTTGAGACAAATGTTTAAATTTTAGTTAAAAACCCTACTAGATGTATTAGAGAGGGTAATTTTTTTCAGTCTTAGAGGTTAAATTGTTGAGGAAGACAACATCTGTTTTGAAGAAATAATAGAAAGAAATATAAGAACAATGGAAAGCTGCATCCATTCCACTAGTATGTAATATTTTTCACTTATCATAATATGCCTATGAAAAGATGGGGAGATTAAACCAAGAATTTCACAATAAATAATGTGTAACTCTTTAGATATCATAATCAAAGAAAAATGTGTTTTTCAACACTATAGAGTGCAACATTTAATGACAACCATTAAAATTTGCATGGGTGTAAGTATATTTTTGCCATGTGTTAGTCATGCGCTTGGACAGATCTAGTCACTTTTGTCAAATGCATGAAATTTTTCTTCTTGTGCAATTAATTCTTCTGAAAACCGCCATGGTGTTGACTGTGCTGCATCAGTTTCCTGTTTGTGAAGTAGAACAGATTCCAGGTGTTGTGGCAGCAGATGTTTTACTCTCTGTGAGTTCACAGAAACTGAGATTCTAGTCATTCACCAAGTGTGATTTTTGTGCTCAGTCAGCTGGAATAAATCCTAAGCATTGCTGCCTTTATTTTAAGTGTATCAAATGTTGGGTCTCTAAATATTTTTGAGGAGTGTGTAACAGGCTTAAAAGGGACTCTTCTTTTTCTACTTATCTGCAACTTCAGTGCTTAACACTGTTACTGGGAATTGAATCCACTGAATTCATTGGAGAAAGGAAAATAAATGAGAGAACAAATAACCTAAGATATTACTTTTGAGAAAGTAAATGAAGGTAGATGTGTAGAGAATGTGTTGGTTGTTATTGAGCTCTCTAGCTTGTTAAGAAAAATCTATGTTTTGTTTTCATATAACCTGGAATATTAATATATGCTGTTTAGCCAGAACAGAATGTTGAAGAGTGACTGAAATGCAATTTTAGCAATAGTAGATTTTCTAGAGTTAAGAAAAGGGAAGGAAGTGTTATCAATTCCATTTTAAAAATCCCCTCTCCTCTTAGTTAAATTTCACTTTTAAGATTATACTGTCAGAAAAATGGAACACAGAATCATGGTATTTTTTGGCTTGGAAGGGTCACCTAAAGGTCATTTAGTCTAATTGCCCTGTGATGAGCAGGGACTTCTTCAATTTGACCGGGTTGCTCTGACCCCCATCCAACCTGACCTCGAGTGTCCAGGGATGGAGCATCTGCAGCCTGCTCCTGGATTTCACAAGATAGAATGCATTAACTTATACATGAAAATAACAATGTAGTCAATATTTGGACTATTCTCACCCTGGCTATTTTTTCTTATGATTATTTTCTGATGATTTTTTTCATGTAATGAGAAAGAAAACACTGTGGTCTTTACTAATGCCTTTTGTTGAGTATTTTTTGAGTCCAAAATGAGCTGCATGCTTTAATTTTTTGATAACTTTTTGGCCAAATCTAATCAAGTGCCTGAAAAATATAGGTTTAAAATTGAACTTGGGACCCTCTTTGTCAATAATTTGGCATTTGGTTTGTCTCTTATATTTGTAGAGAAATTATAAAAAGACTTAGAACTCCATTTCTTAGTGTTTAAATTCAGAGGTAGTGGACCAATTTTCTTCCTCAACCAAGCTTATTATTTGGTTCCATCTCAGTCATGAGAGCCTTTGAATCATGTTACCTTGATAATCTTCCTTCAGAAATCATTCTTAACAAATCTTTTGTGAGCCAGAGTTTGACTGTGCATGACATATCAGGTCATTGTTAAAAAGACCATTTGATTATTTTAGAAATTTATCATAGGGAATTTTTGCATAATCTGTTGACTTATATGCAAATATTTCAATGTCTCTTAGTCTCTTCTACTTAAAATTTAAATCTAAAAATGATCAATAAATCACTGCTCTGTCTTGGAGACTCTGTAAGTTTTTCTTTTTAAGGCTGATATTTAAACATGGAAAACATGCCGTTTTGTAAGGATTTTGCTTGGTTTATTTATTTTTTTTCTGAAGAAAAATATTTTATCAGCGCTTGCAATTTTTTTTTTTTATGTTGTATAGAATTAAATTGAGAACCAGTTGCTAACTTCAGTTCTTGCCATCCAGACATCTCTCTGCAAGTTTATAAATGTTACCATTATTAGTGAAACATATTAAAAATATTTCAGGAAATATTGTTCTCCGTGTACTTTACCTGTGGGCTTAGTAGGAACCAAAATGTACTGAAGTGAGTAGTTTCCAACTTTGGACAACAGACAAATCAGCAAGAGACTGACTGCAACTATTGATTTGAGGTGTTTTCACTGTGTTATTGTTTTGTAATAGCCTTAATATATAAACATTGCAGATACACAAAGGAAAATTGGCTTTTGGTCATATACAATTGCTTTTTGCAAGAAAAAATAGCTTAGAAATCTGAGTAAAAATAAGTTGATAAAAGTATATTTAATTTGACAATTTCAAGACATATTTTGATGTAGCTTAATATTAATTATTTTCTTCTATTTTGAATATAATAGTTATTATATATTTTCACATTAACTTCACATTTTTTTATTAGACAAAATAAATACAAATGTATTTGGGCTGAAAAGAAGAAAGAAGATTTCAGTCTAAGAGTGCTTAGGGTGCTTTAAAAGTTAGGACTTGTAAATTTTAATGGAGTATCTAATGGGCCACCAAAAGCATCTTTGTTTTCTGTGTCAGCTGCAGTAGTGACTTTATTTTTTCTAACTAATGTGTATAAATTATTTTAACATGGCCCATGAGACTGAAACAAAATAAGCTATAGAACTATGTGACAAAACTGTCCATAAAACACCTGCAAAACCAGAAGATCTGGTCTTAAGAATTTGCATTTTTTTACCCTGTGAGATTTGGCTAATGGCAATAATCTCCTGGAGGAGCTGGTGCTTTTAAGAAAGTTTTCTTCCTGCCTGTTATGTGGGCTAAACTGTCGATGTGAATCTGTGTTACTCCTGCAGCCCCTCCATCCATCCACCCCAGTGGCAACTGTTCTCTCACATTTCTGTGGCACTGTCAAGTGTCTGAGAGGAAGATGCAAAATACAGGGCAGAACTGCCAGCTGTCATCTTTATGTCAGGAGTATGAGTGTCCAGCACCCACCCAGATAAGTGTGTTTTGGCTGCTGTTGGGTTCTCTGTCCTTTTCTTAATCAGATTCTGAGAGGTGAAGGTGAGGGTAGAAAGAAGAAAGGTGTGAGGTCCAGATCTCTTCTTGTTGCTCCAAGGCAGAGAAATGCAGAAAATTATACTAAAAGGTCATGGATAAGGTGAAAAAAACTGAGTGATGGTTTAGAAGGCAAACAAGATCTTCATGTTTTTGTGAACACAGTCAGACACTGCAACAGATTTCCATGAGCAGTTGGTGGATGTCCCATTGCTTGAAGTGCTCAAGGCCAGGACTGGTTTGATGGGGCTCTGAGCACCCTGGTGTAGTGGAAGTTGTCCCTGCCCATGGCAAGGGGTTGTAATTACATGATCTTGAAGGTCCCAACTTAAACCATTCCATGATGATAAATGAGCAGCACAGTTGTGAGTGTTGGGTGCTATCTTGTCCCTCACTCTGTGAGCTCAAGGCAAGCCTGGCACCACAAGAGCTGGGGACACGGAGGTTGGTGCCTGCTTGAGGGACCTTCAGGGAGTCCAGGATATGGATGTGGTGAGCCCATGCTTTTAAAAAGCTTTCATGACATCTCCCTGCTTTGGAATCTTCAGTGTTTTAGGGCATTTCTGAAAATGCTCTCTCTGAGTTGCCTTCTGGTTCTGGCCTGCCTGCTTCAAGAAGCTCAGGTAGAAAAGTCACTCCAATATGTTGAGTTGGAAAGAATAATCAATTGCTTAAATGTAAAGAAGGTGAAAATATGGAAATTTACTCTGGTTTGAATAAGTTAATGCAAACTCTTGTCTTTTCTGTGTGTGCAGAAAATTAATTACCAAGTTTTAGCTGGCTTTTACCAGAAGCCTAAGAAAAACTTACAGAAGTTCTTTTATTCTACTGGGAATCTGAATGGAAGAGTGACTGAATGATTTTTTTAGTTCATCAAAGGAAGAGCCAGGAATTATCTTCTGTTTGAGACCTTGACCTGTATTTACCACATCACAACACTATCAGAAATACGGTTAAAATCTGAGATACAATTCCCATTACGATGCACATACAAATATTTCTATAAACTCTCTCATTTACAGGTACTCTAGGAGAAGGATATTAGTTAGGATCATCTGGTATTCTCTCATGTGAATCCTACAAGTGCTGTAGTCTTTTTTTTTTTTTTTTTACAATTGTAAAAAAAAAATTATTGTTTTATTTCACAATTTTATTAGCAGTTAAAATAATTTTGGGGGGAATGCTCAGTATAATAAGCTTTATTTATCTGGTTGGTGGAATCTCTTAAAAATTGATTTTGTAATAGTTTTGAATTGTAAATCAGATATTAGTAGGTCAGGTTTGTCTTGCTGTGTTTGAGTGGATCCACAGTTTAAAATCTGGGCCTATTTTCTTCTTGTTCTCTCTTTCACACACTTTCTGTCTGTTTTTTGTGTGATTCTAAAATTTGAAAAAACAAACCTGATTGCTTTGCAGATTAAAACAGAAAATTGGTTATCTCATGAAATAAATAGAGAACCAAGATTGGCATTTTTAGTCTTGGAAGGATGAGATTTGAATTGCTATTGATCAGAAAAAAATAAGGATAAACTCAAACTTATTTGCTGAGGCTTTGTAAACAATTTAGATCTAAAGCAGACTCGCAAAAGAAAAATCTGTTTGCTGAAAGCCATTGGGTTTTGTTAACTCTGTAGTGCTCTTAACCTTTTAAATTACTATTGGTAAGTTTGATTTTGAATCCTATTCAAATGTTAAAATCATAGAAGAGGGAAGTAAGGCCTTGTTGGGTTTAAGTTCATCCAGCAGTGAAATATCACACTACTTTTCTCCCTCCCCCCTGTTGTGGGGATCAAGAGGAGAATCAGGGGAGAATCAACCAAACAAAAAAAACACAGGAAAAAAAAAAAAAGAAGGCATTTGCATGTTGAAATAAGAATAAGAATAAGAACAGTCCTATAAAAATGATAATAGTAGTAATAAAAATGAGAGGCACAGAGAGATAAAGTGCAGTAAAGACAATATACCTGCTCACCACCCCACTGACATGCCCAGCCTGTCCTTGAGCAGTGATCAGCCCCTCACAGCCAATTCTCCCCAATTTGTGTACTGGGCATGATGTTCCCTGGTGGGGCATATCCCTCTGGCCAGTTCAGGACACCTGTCCTGGCCATGCTCCCTCCTAAATCCTTGTTTCCCTCCTCACTGAGCAGTTCTTGACTTAGAGCAAGCACTGCTCAGCACCAACCAAAACAACAGTGTGTGATTAACATTATTCTCATACTGAATCCAAAGTTCAGCACTGCACCAACCAGCTACCAGGGAGAAAATTAACTCTATGCCAGTAGAAAATAGAACATGCCTTAAAGTTCAATTTTGAACTATTTATTTCTGAAATTAGGAATATTCAGTTGGGTAGGTTGCTATGTTGATTTTATTAAAAGGCTAAAAACTGGAAATTTTTGTGATGTGCATGTTCTTCCTGAAAGGTGAATGTTTCTCCATATTCTCTGGGATAACTGGGTTTATTTCTGTTCTTCAGCCTCTTGCTCTGCAGAACAGCAGGTGACCAGAATGCTCTGAAGCAGCTGCTGGCACTTTTGGAAGGTGTTAATGCCCTTTGCTGCTGAGCCATCACATGTTAGTGACACTTTCAGACTGCTAGTGAGTAGTTCTTTAAATATTTTTATCCCGAAAGGTTATTGTGATATTGACCTCGTTGCATGCAAAAAAAAAAAAAAAAAAAAAAAAAGTGAAGGCTAACAAAAAGTACTTCACTCTTACAGGGGGTCTGAGAAATCTGATATTTGTTTAACATCCTTGTTGACTAAAAAGGCTCCCCACACTGCTTGGTTTTTGATGGCTAGAGTGTTTCTTTGAGGATAACAATAGGAGGTTTCTAGTAGGTGACTACATCTTTCTCCTTCCATTTTATTCTGTATTTATTCTGTATTGATTGCCTTTCAATAATTTTAGAACATTAATAATAGTGCAGTTTTAGTCTGTATGAAAAACAATCTTAACATCTCATTGTTTTGGTTGCAGTGTCTATTTTTGTGCTAAATTGGCTTTCTGAAGTACTTGTAGAAAGATATAAAGAAGCTCCCAGAAGGGACCTTTTAGTTCTAAAAATGCTAAGGATTTCAGTGTACTTATCTTTGCTTTTAAAAGCTGCCTCTCCATTTTTATTTTTGTCTTTCATTTTTTTCCTCAGTGTGATTCATCTCACTGTTTATTTTTTTCATCCTGCCTTTACTTTGCCTTTTTTGCTGTGATAATAATCTGCTGTGTGTGTTAGGACTCCCTTTTCCTTCCTCTGAAGCATCTGGAGTAGATTAATATGAAGGTCAGGCTGGTAAAGTGGGTGAATTTCTTCTCTGCCTAAAATACAGGCAGGGAATTAATTTTCATCAGTGATTCTCTTTGAAATATGTAAGACTCAGCCCTTTTCATCATGTCATTTCTCTATTTGTGTGCAAGATTTTAGGGATATACACCTTTATACAAAACATGTCAGCACCCAAGGTCCTAGATATAGGGTGTTCTTTGAGAGTCACAATTTTGGCTATATGGCTTAGATTTTTCCTGAAATAAGGAAGAAACAAGGAAAGAAGGAAATGAGATGTAAAAAAAGACACATTAAATTTGTCAGTTTGGGGTGTTGGGGGGCTTAGGTGAGTTATTTAAGACTTCTCATTGTCAGTAATAGAAAGGGATTTGTCCTGAGCCCGCTCTATGATTATTTATGCATAAAGGTAGATTGCTGGGGTTTGGAGACACTTTGCCCTTGTCCTTCCATTACATGTTTTTGTTTCCATGGATACAGACAGTTACCTGAAAGGTCCAGAAATATTATATAACCCAGTTTGATGGACCCAAAAATTATAATTTTGAACCAAAATGACCTTGATTTAATGGAGTTCTCCTCAACAGGCATGGTGAAGTTTGAGCTGTTATTCATCTGAGGGTGTGAACTCTACTATTGCAAAGATATACTGATCCAAATGCATGGTGATGAGGATTTTATGACCCACTCATTTCTTTAATATTTTAAGTAGGATGAGGCAATTGCCTGACTAATGAGATCTTAATGGGTGTAGTGGTCTGAGTGAAGGGAGTGTATAACTATCTTCATTTAAGCTGAAGCTGTCCTGCTTAGAAATGGACTGTCCTGAGAATTTTTCTTGTAATACTGCAGAACTGCAGAACTGGTACTGACAAGACTACCAGTGTATGTAATGGTTAGCAAAGGGGAAAAGACAGCAATGGAGAAAGTAATCTTAGCAAATGTGGCATTGCTGGTGAGGTTTTTCCAAGGGGACCTGCATAATTTTGGGAACCAGACTGAATTTTCTTTTGTTAAACCCCAGGCCTTTAAATATCTCTGGTCTAAGAGACGAACTTAATTAACAATTTTCCTTAGATAAGGTAATAGCTTTCATGTTGATTTTGTACCAGAGATGTACCAAAATGTGGGAGAGTAGTGAAATAAGTCTTTGTTACATGGGCTTTCATTTGTGTCCTCTAGTTTTCTCTTTTAATTCACTCCTTTTTTTTTTCCCTACCTTTTTTCCTCCCCTAATTTCTGGTCGAGCTTTTCATTGAATACTTTACTTTTAGCTGATATGTCTTTTCTCCTTTAAAAACTTGGTTTTGCTCTCTCTTTTCCCATCTCATCCATTTCCATCCAATTCTCCCAAGTCTCTTAGCACACTAACATAGTAGCTATGACTCACAGTTAGTTTATGTTTATTTTCAAGTACCCTTTGGTTTAAAATTGTTTTCAGGGATGTCTCTTTTACTGCCGTGTGTTTGGAAGTTTAACATCTCCAGGTCAATTAGATTTCTGAAATTTATGTAGCATTTGGTTGCAGCAGCAGGGCTATAGTAACTGTTATGCTCTGCAAGATTTTGGCTGTAAGTAGCATCTTAGACTAAACAGAATAGTCTGGAAGGAAATCTGCAGCTTGTAGGGATATGTGATCTTCCTGTCAGAAACAGCAATCATTAAAATCAAACACCAGTTGAAAACAATTATTGTAACTTAATTAGCTGCATTACTTAGACCATGGGATAATAGCTAGTTGGCATCTATAAGGAGGTGTTAACCATGTCTTTGCCTTTTTTCCTAACTTACAAAGAAAAGTTCACTATCTCCCTATCATCCCTGGGATGCTCTTGGTTAACAGAGGCAAATTGCAGAGTTCCATAAAGGCAGTGCTTCTGTGCAGTTCCTAATTGTGAGTATCCTCTAGTGTTATGCATTGCAGTGTCTGGTTTTTATGTGAATTAGCTCATCTTTGCCAGGCTTTTGGGGAGCCTCCCTGGTGGGGAGGAGAAGGGAGTCAGAGCTGACTCAGGATAAATGCTGGTGCCCTTCATCCACTGTCTTTGGAAGGTCACTGTGAGGCTGTTTTTCCATACAAACTGTCTGTGGAACACCGTGATTTGGATGGTGTACCCTGCCTTTTGAAAGGGTATCGATGGGGTATGGGATGGTTTTTTCCATTGTGAGTGGCATCTCCTGTGGGTGTCTAGATTTGTGCTGTGTGTGAGCAGGTCATGTTTGATATAGTGTATTTAGGGAGTTTAATGATAAAAAGGGCTAATTGAAAGGTAGGGTTTCATGGGAAATATCTTAAGACTGAGAATTCTTCTAGCACAGCTGCAAATTTTCAAATGCTGTATTTTTGTGGAAAAAAAAAATTGTCCATAAGAGGTGTTTTCCAAGAATACTGCTCTAGTTGAGTTAAAAATCTTTTTAGGTAGCTAAGTGGTATCACAACAGTTTTCCTTAGAAGATATGCTGGTGTTTAAAGGGGTGTTTAATATTATTTAATTTTTTAATCTGTATTCTTAAAAATTAATTTATGATGACTGATTAGAACAACTGCTATTGCTCACTTGATAATAGTAGTATCAATGAGTAATACTACTTTTTCACAATACATGTTTTGAGTTCTTTTTCATCTGGTTGGAAAGACTGTTGTAGTAGAAATTAGTCTGGGAAAACTCTTGACTATATTCTGCTGGATATCATCATTTAGAGGGGACAAGAATCCTAAAAGAGGCTCAAGATTCCTTAGTTTCCTCAGGGTATTTTTCATGTTTTTAGAATGACAGTTTGAATATAGACCACTGGTACACAGGAAGGATGGAGATATAAGACTTCTTAAAAGTTTGTTGTAATGAATAATCTCAGAGCTGCTTGTCAGCCCCATTGACGTATTCTTTCCATTTCATGATTACTGTCTCCTTCCCTTTGTTTGCTACTTTAATTGCTATTTGATTGTTATGGACAGAATGGGTTTTCCCCTCTGAAAGAACATTTTCTCTTCTACAGCATTTTCTGCCCTCTAGTCACAAAACATCTTTTAGATGGACTGACTAATATATATAGTTAATTAATTGTTTGCAATTTGTATGCAGCTTTGAAATTTCCTCTGTTTTAAATCTGAAGAACTCGTTTACCTGAAAGTCTGCTTTCTTTTCCTGATAAAGGCTTTTTTTTTTTCTGTAAATCTTGAGTGGGACTCTGCCTCTCAGGCAGCAGCACAGAGTGAAGTTGGTAGTATGCTTTCTATGTGATTACATATTAGCTGAAGTGCATAAACCAGTCTTTAGAGTGGGTTTGCAATTAGAGTCCTCATCTTTCAATAAGATGAATGTCTTAATGATGAAAATAAAGGGTTGTGGGTTGCTTTCCCTATAGGAAGGTCAGGCTTTTCATTTCTATGAGGGCATGATCACTACAACTGAAGTCCAGAGAACAGAGTAGGAGAATAAGGACAACAAGTGCTGTGATTATGCATTTTGGTAATTCTTTTCCCTATGCAAAATCACCAAGTTTTATATTGTAATTGCATGCACACATCAGGACATCTGGAGGAACAGCAATCATTTGAAGAAAAACAAGTTGGATATCAACATTAGTTTTCCTGGAGATAGCTACAGATATTGCTGCTGATAGTATTTTGCAGCAGAAAGAGGAAGTCCCACTGTTATTGGAAGTGGGGAAAAAAATAGCAGTAAAACAAGAACAAATTAAAGGAAATTAATTGGCTGTAGCTGCTAAACAGGTGGGAATACAAGAGTTTGACAGGGCTTTGCCTTCATGTGATCACAGGGACATTAATGTGCAGAGCAAGCAGTTAAGGACAGGTATCCACAGGAGAGAGAATTGTCTTTCTTTTTCAGGTATTTTAGGCCACTTAAAATAACCTCTGCTGCTTGTGTGGTATTTTATTTGCCTTCAAACCTTCCCAACAACCTGCAACAGAACCTCTTTGGGGGACACTATATAGATCCTTCTACTTCATGGTTGAGTTAAAAACTGGAATATATGTTCCTCTTTCCTGGAATAATAGATTAAGTGTTAGAAGGATTTTTAATTTTTTTTTTTGTTTATAGCTTTACCTCTAATTACCTGTTTAAAATGATTTTTATGTATCTCTAGGATATATGACTGGTCTGGTCCCACCCTTGTTAGTGAGGTTGCTGTCATCTCCCAATCCATTTTTGTTTTGGCACTCAGTTTGTAGCTCTATTTAGCCTGTCAAACCTTTTGACAGCAACTCCAAGCATTTTCCAAGCCAGCTATCTTTAATTTGAGGAAGGAAACACCGATAGAGATGGTTTTCACTGCAGGTGTTGATGATTTTCTTTAGAGGGACAAGTTCCAGACAATGACTCATGCATATCTTTGGGAAGCAGTCTATACATCCAATTAACCAACAGGAGTTACTACTTTATCAGGAATAGGATGAACTCTAAAGCTGAAAAACACTGTTTATAGAATTTTTCTTTGACTTGAGCGAGCAATAATCTTAATTTTATGTGATAATACACATACTACTATAGTATAGCTAATTAAATGTGTCATCTTGATAAATTTCTTTCATGTTAAGAGCATTGATATAGCTGATATAAACTGGTTTTTATTCAATGCAGTTAATTTATACTGGTTCCAGATCTGGCCAATTATATTCTGGTAAGAGGAAAATAACAAGGACTAAACGCTTAACCTTGTGTCTCATTAAGTAAAGCAGCAAACAGGAAAAAAAAAAAAAGAAGTTCATTAAATAATAATTCTATTTAACTAAGCATGCTTGTCTCTGGTTGAAGATATAGGTAGAATGCATGCGTAATTGACCAGAAAGGAAAACAAATTACAGAGAGGGCAAGTTCAGTATAACCTCGAGAATGTGTTAGAATTCATTTCAATTTACTGTTGGGAGTTATGGGGGAATGCCTTCATTTTTACCTCTCTTGATGAAGTAGAGGGCACTAAGACAACTAAGCTGAAGGAAAAAAACCTCATATTAACAAATAGGCCTTCAAATAATCACATACAACTGCAGCTTTTATATATTTTTGGTGATATGGTTACCCTTTTAACTCTTAATATGTCCATATTGATAGGATGTTTAATATCTTTTAAAAAGAATATGGACTGGAATGTGCCTTTTAAAACCACAGATGATGAGAAAATAATGTGATATTGGAGATTTATCAACACACACTTGTGGTTGTTTGAGGTGTTTGAGATGGTAAATCTAAATGTTTTTGTGAACAATACTAGGATTAATTAATGGTTGAAAATAAAACATGTTATCAAACTTTATTGGGTTATCTTGATATAGAAAAATATGTAAACAATGATTTTTTTGTCTTCTACTTTGTCGAATGGTACAATGCTATATGGTTTTTGGACTGAGTTTCATCATTTTATTTCTCCTCTCTGCCTAATATCTGTTACAAAAAAGTAACATTTAATTAGAAGTAGTCATCGGGAAACACAAAATTAACTAATTTTTAGAATTATAGCTTGGCTATTTCGTGGTTAGTTATCTTTCTTGTAGATGTGAATTACAATTTCTTCCCAATTCTCATGTTTGCACACATGACATTCTAGTTTATGTGGAGCAGTATTTCTTCAGCACAGTGCTCACTGTGCTGCAAGAGCTGGAATTTTGGGTAGACAGGGCTGCTCTAAATCAGCCTGAATTAGTGTAAACTTTGCCTTTTGCCCACTTGATTATATATATGCAGGAAATAACAGAGTAGAGAATTAAATACTTTTTCTAAGTTATTTAAAAGACTGATGTTTGACTTAATAAAGTGACCAAGATTTTCAAGACCATTTTCTTTGTGGGGCAGATGTGCTTATATCCTGTATCTGCCAATATTCTCTGTTTGCTAATTATAAAATTAATTTATATTTCAGTTGCAGTGCCTAAACTTTTTAGCTGAATGGGGTAAACATTATCCAAGTCACTGTCCTTCAGAAGTTGATCCCAAGTTCACTCTATCTGCCACAGCTCTAAGTCTAAATGGTGAGTATTTATTAATTTCTGTACCTATTTTCCTCACTAGTATGTTATCTTTTCTAGTCTTTTTTTCTCCCTTGTTTGTTAATTAGGTGGATACTTTTTACTACTGCAGATCAAATGATCCAATAATATCTGTCTGTAGTGATCAGAATAATGAGCAAATGATATCTTTAATATAGGTAGCTTTGCTTTTGAGCTTTTATTCAAACTAAGTGGAGTATTAAATTAAACAATGATTGAATGTTGGAGAAAGCATTGTACCAGCTAAACTTTCAACTGGGTTTTGATAATGTATTTCTTGTAGAACTTTCTAAGGGTGGCCTAATATTCTTCAGGCATGCTGAGATTTTCTGAATGACCATAGACGTATAAAATGTTATTTTAGGCTATTTATACCAGTCAACTTTTTGATATTGATTTTTAAATAAAATGTGTACCCTTGATTTGAGTTCACTTTGTACATCTTGTGCCATAATCTCTTCTGGAGTACAGATCAAAAGGCACTGACCTGTGCATAAGATTGCAATTTGGGGAAACCTTTTTTTTTTTTTTTTTTTTTTGTCTTTTTTTGTCTTTTTTCCTGTAGCCTTGTTTAAGGATAAAGGTGCATTTTTCTATCTGAATGAATAGTTTGGAATCTTTTTCATAGGAGTGTGGATTCTTAATTTTTTATTTCTTTTTTACTAGTAGCTCCTGAAATAAATTCAAGTGTTTTTTTCTTGCTTAAAGGTTCTCACACCTTAGTGAAAAGGGAAATTGTCAGAGGTCACAAGTTGTATGGCACAACTTTGAATGGAAACATGTTT